>JARHVA010002130.1:1092500-1692500 GCA_037957365.1 Torreya grandis | reverse complement strand
CTTGCTTGCCTTCACAAGACAAGAAAGGTCAACTTTAGATGCATAGTATAGTCCGTACATGTGGAGTTAAGAGGAATGCTATTAGGGGTTACAAGGAGTTTGAGTCAGATTCAAATCCATGGAAAGATTTTTTAGTTTCATGACTCCTCCTTTATGAAAAATCACCTAGACTCTAGGTAGGTAGTATGCTTCTTCATCCATGAGGGGTACTTGTTTGCACTTGTTTTAGAATAGTTTGCTTTGGTTTGATGAATTTTATTATTTTATGTGTTTTTAGGGCCCCTCCATAGGTTTAATCAGTGTTATCTTATCTTTGGAAGTTATAAAATTCCAAATAAAGCCTCTTATAGTCTTGTTCTTGCTTTAGGTCATCTTACTACCTTATACTCAAAAATATGCACCTATAGGTACCTTGAATAAAGTTATCTATGTCAAAATGAAGGCATGGGATGTTGCTTCAGGTGATTGAATCTATGAATATACATTTGAAGGTGTTGGGATAAGTATTGAATTCATAAAATGATAAATCAATGTTCAAATGTTTATGTTTCTCTTCACTATTAGTGTTCACATTTGTATGACCACCTATAAGTGGCTTGATCAGAGGATGTAGGAGAATTTGAAACACTGGAGAAGCATATTTTTCCTTAACGCTATATGTTAGTATGGTATCATGCTTAAGATCTTTTGACAACCACTTGATGTTGAAGAACCATTTCAAAAGAAGAAATCTGAGTTTTTGGGAACTTGTCCCTAAAAGGGCAAAATAGAGGCCATGTAGGTTTTGAAAACAACCTAAAACATAGCTTCAAATAAATTTTGATGCTCTAAATTACTTGATCTTATAGCATTTGATATAAAAAAGTAATATACCAAGTTTTAGAGAAATTTGATGAGTAGAGTGTGGTCATTTGAGGTCATTAAATTAATTCCAAACACACTAAATTTATTTAGTGTTACCTATAATATTCTAAACCTAAGAGATTCCTAAAACATAAAATGCAACTACAAATGTCTAAACCTATATTGGAGGACTCTTTTATGTGAATAACATACCATGAAACCAAGAAAAAAGACAAGGGAACATTGAAGGTAGTCTATACCCTTTGACTAACATAGAGTGCGTACATTAGGCTTAACACCCACCTATAACCAATCATTGACCAAGATGAGTAGTGAGATAAAGAGGAATCATTCCTTGGTGGTTAGAATGTTTTAAAACAAGATTAACTAGGTATAATTCATTATGGAATACTATTGAGGTTTTAAGAGGGTCATATGTTGCTTTACTCTTCCTAAATGTCCTCCTACAAGCCTCTTTCAAGCATGAATTACACAAATACAACAGTCAAATAGGAAGTGTCTCAGTCAAAGAAAGAATGACATCATTCCAAGTTATTATGAAGTACACAGGTAATTTAAAATTAAGCATGCAGTATGTGACATTAATCAATAAATAAAGGATCTTATAAACACCATGCTCATCTTGAAAAGGACCCATATATTCACCTACAAGCAAGGTATGCAAACAATGACCTCACTTGAGCCTTTTTGGTGTTTCAAGACCTTACAATCTGAGCCAATAGCATGAGTATGCAATTAGGTTGTTTTTATGATTCATAAAGAGCTTCAAATCATCATGCTCAAACCCTTAAATGCTAGTACACCTATAAATGCCTCACCTATAGACCTAGAAAAGCTAATTATAAGGACTTAACTAAATAGTGAGTTTGTTATATGGACCTATTGAAGGGATTCATGGCCAAAGTAGATAAATAAAATGAATATAAATCTTATGTAAATGAACTTAAAATGTATCAATAAATTATAAACATTATTTTGAAAACCTAAAGTAGGTAATTTTAGCCTATAGAAGGGACCCTTCAACAGAGAACATAGTCAATAGGTAGGAACCTAGTCTTGGGAGTTCATGCATTAACAGAGGTATTGAGGGAATGTGAAGTTATTTTAAAGATTATGATACTTTCATCAAGACTAATAAGGACTTTTTCAACTCTCACATTAGTTTATCAAGCATGTAAAAGGCTTCAATAAATAGAGACATAGCAAGGAACTTACCTTGAAAAGAACCAATCTTGAATTTGCAAGTTTTGAAGGGTCATATGAGATGACCAGGAGATAAATTTTGGTAAGGAACATACTTATGACCTATAAAACAACCTAAAATGTTTTTTTTTTTGTGAATTAAATTTATGGAGGTAATTTATTATGTAAGCAAAAGAGAATCTACGTCACATATGGAGGAGTTTGATGACTTGAGAGACATTTATCCATATTTTCCTTGTAGGACCTATCTCATTCCTAATTTTATTGCAGTTATAACTCATTATCCTTAATTAAAAAATGTCTTAGTGATTATTTAGCTTCCCCTTCTCTCTCTCCTCTCATAATTTATATAAATTCTAGCCTTTTTGGTTATTGTATGGATCTCTCCAACTGGGTATGGTGAAACCCTACCAAATTTTTTCCTTGAATTAATGAAGAATGTTGTTATACCTCATTCAATATTTCACTAAGTGTATGTTTTGGTTTTTGGTCTTGTGTAAGTTTATTTTTCTTACCTTAATATGTTACTCTTCTTAGTGCCTTATGTGGATTGAAAGATCTGTTTTGTAGGTTAGCAAGAAGTGTCTAATGTGGATTACAAGTATAGTGAAGAGCTCATTCATTAGTGTTTCTAGAATATCTATTGTCTAATTCCTCATAGCATAATCTCTCTTCAAGAACCCATGCTTGAAACATTAATGTAGAAGAGGAGTGTTTAATTGAATGAAGTGTATGTGTGGGATTCTCTTTGGTTTCAAGTGCATTGTAAGTGGTGTGCGTAGACTTTCTATTTGGTGTATCACCTCCCATAGATTAGATTTGTTTTTAGTTATCCTTCTCCATTTTCACCCCTAAAATTTAGTATTAGGTTTGATCTATAGTGGTACATCAAGGGAACTATCCCTAATCTAGAGATCCACCTCAAATTTGGGTCACCCACAGCCTTGAGGTGGTTCCATTGTGCCACTTGAATGAGGAGAGACTTACCATCTCCTCAAGGGGTGCAAGTTCAAGTGACAATAATTTTTGGCACACCTAATGGGACTCTTATTCCAAGAATTTGAGGAGTTTTGGTGTTCTCCTCAAGATACCTACCTTTGGAGGTAATTATAATAAGCATATATGGCAACTAAAAGTATAAATATATTCGTTAAGTAGTCCAAGTACTCTAATTGAAGTGTTTTTATTACTCTATACTCTTCTCATGAGTGATTCATGGATAATTTTGATGTTGAGTTTGTATTAACACAAGCTAGGGAGACATATCCATATTTGAATTTTCCCTCTCAATATGAACAAGTCCTTAGCCAAACTTATCATGATCCTTATCAATCTTATGTTTCCTACAATTAGCACTATCAAGCCTATGCTTCACCTAGTCCACCTAGTTCTTCTCCAAATTAGTCCATTACAAGTTTCAATAAGATCCTCATTAGCTACAAAGACTATATGTTAGACCTTGATAATATAAATGGTTGTGGTCAAGTTATCCCTAGTGATTGTGTCAAAAGTGTGAGGGATACTTTAGAACTAGTCAAGAGAGAATGTATGCCTATAGAGAGAGATAATTAGTAAGGCCTTATGGGTGAAATACTTGATGTTTGTGGTCTAATTTTCCACCTAGAAGAGAGATTGAAAGCTCATGAACCAACTCAGTCTTGGAAATTCCAATACACCTCAAAATAGCCTTAAAGTGTGTCAACTACACATATTCAAAATGCTAATCTAATCATTTTTAAAAATGCCCCAAGTCCTTCATGCATTCCCCAAAGTTTCCCTGCTTGGAAGTCCATCCAAGAGAGTAGCCAAAGGAAGAGGGATATCATTGTTGGAGAAGATTTTGAGAGAATAAGGTTGATGTTGGAGACTAATCTTGACAAGGAGATTGAGTTCAAAAACCAACATCCAAAGCAATCCATCATGGTAGTAGACAAAGAGGTCTTTAAGTGTGACATTCCTTCATTTGCATCTCATTCTCATTAAGAATATTCTACGTCTAGTTTCTCAAGATGGAAGGAAAATGGATGTCTAAGTGGAGAAGTTGGAAGTGAAGAGAAGACTAAACCTATTCAAACCCCTCCCACCCTTCCTCAAGAAGCCTTGTACCCTTCATCCTAAATTTATTTTACTCCCTTCCCTAATGAAGATACTATTTCCCCTCAAGAAAATCTATTTCAAGAGAGCCTTACTAAACAAATTAAGGAGTTGAAAATACAAATGCAAAATCTCTCATCTATGTAAGGAAAGATTGAATCAAATGAGATCATTGAGCCTAATGTGGATTAGTTTATTGAAGAGAGATAAGATTCTAATGGTGAAGAACACATTGCTCCTTCAAATTCTTCTTGGGAAAAAAGTCCTAATTTTGAGCTGCCTAGTACTGGCATTACTCAAAGGGAGAATGAGATGGAGATTTTAGATTGGGTTGTTGATGATGAAGAGATAATTATTTGTGAAGAAACATCAAATTATGATGATGGGGAGGAGGAACTTACTTGTGGTAAAGAAGGAGCTTTGGAAGAGGTTCTTTTAGATTCCAAAGAGGAAGAAGTTTCTCTTATTTTTTAGCTTCATGATGCTGATAAAAAAGAGGATGATGACTTGTGGCAGATATTTGAGGACATTTGAAATGAAGTTGAAAGCCCTAAGGAGCCTACAATTCCTTTGAAGCTGACTACAAGACATGGTAAGCAAGATGATACATTTCAAAAAGAAGACATGTGGCACAAATATATGTAGATGTTCAAGGAATATGAGGATTTTGAGAAGACAAAAATCCTAATAAGACAAGCCCAAGATGTTGAAGAGAATGTATGTGTTGAGAGGCATCACTACCAAAGGATTCCAAACCATGATAAAGAATTTTATGATGAGTATGAGTCTTTTGAAGATGACTTGAATTTTGGTTTTAAAATCACATGTGAAGCTGATCCTACAACCATGAAGGGAGTTTGAAAAATAAAAACTCCTAGATTTCCATGAGACAAGAATTCTCGAAGTATTTGAAGAGGCTATAACAAATGAGAAGGACAATGAGGCCTTTCAAGAAGATATAGAATTCCAACAAGTTTTCCCATGCATAGAGATGCAAATTTGCCATTATGAGATAAAAGGATAGAAGTATGAGGCATGTTTCCAAAGTAAATAAGATTTAATATACTTTGGAGACTTGTTTGAGATGATTCCATCAAAGGACATGCCAAGCCAAGGAGAAAAAAATAAACATGGGTCATCTAGTACTACATCCAAAATGAAGAATGATTGAAACCCTCATTAATCTCATGAGGAGGGAGATTAAAGGTAATTTAATTTTTATCTAGGAATGGAGGTATGTTTAAGTTAAATGTACATATTTATTTTACTTGTTGTTGTGTCTTGTTTTCCCTAAGTGCTTAGTAGCACAAGTGTGCCTTTGTTTTGTGTGTTTGCTTGGTCTTATTGTGTGTTGTCTTTCCTTTGTGTGTTTTGAGGTCAATCAACTATCTTTTTAGTCAAGTCAAGGTATGATCCTTTTATTTTAGAGTTAATCTGACTCCCTTTGCCTAATGGATGGGATAAGGCTATTAGTCTTTAACATAGGCAAGCATGTTACCCCTAGGAATTACCAAAAGTGTTGACCAAATTTGATTTTTAGTAAAATTGGGTCAACCCATAGATATTTAAACTTTTCACAAGTTCCAATATGACTAATAGGGTCTCATGTGTGTCTAAATACCTTACCTATCCCTATTTTAACCTTGGTCTAAGTCCATCTTCCTTGTACTTATCTAGTCAACCAAAGTCAACTTTGGTCAACTCTAGTTAAACATGGTTAAAGGTAAAAATTATCTTTAAAAATTCATATTATGGTATTTTATATGTCTTAAGGTGTTCTTGAGTCATAAATTGGTCCTTTACCATGTTTCATATGCAAAAAGTGTCATTTTGTCATATTTCTAGCTCATTAAATGACTTGTACAGTTTGTCAAAAAGGTATATTTGTCACCAAGAAAGTTTATAATGTGGAGGTCAAAATATGTTAGTAATTTTTTATATGCAGTTCAAAAACTAGTTTCATGCAAAAAGAGATAGTTTTTATTTGAAAATAGGCCCTTATTGGCACTTGTACAGACTTGGGAAGTCCACCTTCAACTAAAAATGTGGGAATATGTCTCTTCATATCCATATTACCTTTACCATTATTGGTGTGTAGATATTTCATCATATAAATTAGTTTTTTCTTCCTTTTCTTCTTTCTTTCCTTCACAAGCCAAAAAAAATCAACTTTGGATGCATAGTATTGTCCATACAGGTGGAGTTAAGAGGAATACTCTTGGGGGTTGTAAGGCACCTGAGTCAGATTCAAATCAACGGAAATATTTTTTAGTTGCATGGCTTCTCCTTTATGAACCATCACTTAGACTCCTGGAAATTTTTTATGCTTCTTCATCCATGAGGGGTCCCTATTTGCACATATGAATTTCTTTGGTTTGATGAATTTTATTATTTCATGTATTTATCAAGGTCCTTCCATAGGTTTACTTAGTGTTATCTTGGATTTGGAAGTTATCAAATGCCTAAAAAATCCTCTTCTAGTCTTGTTCTTACTGTGGGTCATCTTACTACCTTATACTCAGAAATATGCACCTATAGGCGCCTTGAATTAAGTTTTCCACATTAAAATGAAGGCATGGGATATTGATTTAGGTGATTTAATCTATGAAGATACATTTTAAGGTGTTGGGATAAGTATTGAATTCATAAAATGATAAAGCAGTGTTTAAATGTTTATGTTTCTCTTCACTGTTAGCCTTCACAATTATATGACCACCTATAGGTGGCCTGAGTAGAGGATGTAGAGGTCACATGGAGAATTTTAAACACTAAAGGAACACATTTTTCCTTGAGGTTGCATTTTAGTATGGTAGCATGCTTAATATATTTTGAAAACCTTTCGATGTTGAAGAACCATTTCAAAAGAAGAAATCTGAGTTTTTGGGAACTTGTCCCTAAAAATGAAAAATAGATGCCATGTAGGTTTTGAAAATAACCTAAAACATATATTCAAATAAATTTTGATGCTCCAAATTATTTGATCTTGTAGCCTTTGATATAAATAAGCAATATGCCATGTTTGAGAGAAAGTTGATGAGTAGAGTGTGGTCATTTGAGGTCATTAAATTGCTTCCAAACACACTAAATTTATTTAGTGTTACCTATAGACTTCTAAACTTAAGAGACTCCTAAATCCTAAAAGGAAGCTAAAAAGGTTTAAACCTATATTGGATGACTCTTGTATGTGAATAACATACCATCAAGCCAAGAAATAAGACAGGGAAGCATTGAAGGTAGTTTGCACCCTCTGACTAACATATAGTCCATACATCAGGCTTAACACCCACCTATAGTCAAGCACTGACCAATATGAGTAGTGAGATAAAGAGGAATGTTTCCTTGGTAATTATCATATTTTAAAATAAGATTGAATAGGTATAATTCATTATGGAATATTTTTAAATTTGTAATAGGATGATATGTTTATTCACTCTTCCTAAATGTCCTCCTATAGGCCTCTTTCAAGCATGAATTAAACACATACAACAACCAGATAAGAAGTGTCTCAGTCAAATAAAGAATGGCACTTTTTTGAGTTTCTATGAAGTACATAGGTAAGTTCAAATTAATAATGTAGTATGTGACCTCAATCAATAAATAAAGGAGATTATAAACACCATGCTCATCTTGACAAGGATCCTTGTATTCACCTATAGGTAGGGTATGTAAACATTGATCTCACTTGAGGCCTTTTTAGTGTTTCAAGACCTTAAAAGCTGAGACACTAGCATGAGTATGTAATTTGGTCATTTATATTATTCATAAAGAGCTTCAAATCATCATGATCAAACCCTTAAAGGCTATTACACCTATAGATGCCTCACCTATAGACTTATCTAAAAGCTAACTGTAAGGACTCAACTAGACAATGAGTTTGTGATATGGACCTCTTAAATGGATTCATGGCTCAAGTAGATAAATTAAATGAATATATATCTTAGGTAATGACCTTATAAGGTATCAATAACTTATAAACATTTTTTTTAAAACCTAAAGCATTCAATTTTATCCTATAGAAGAGACCCTTCAACAAAGAACATAGTCAATAGGCAGGAACCTAGTCTTGGGAGTTCATGCATTAAAGGAGGTATTGAGGGAATGTGAAGTGATTTTAAATATTGTTATAATTTCATCAAGACTAATAAGAACTTTTAAAACTCTCTCATTAGTTTATCAAGTAGGGAAAATGCTTCAATAAATAGAAACACAATCCATTTCCACAAACCCTATAGACAACCTACCTTGAAAAGAACCAACCTTGAATATGCAAGTTTTGATGGGTCATATGAGATGACCAGAAGCTAAATTTTGGTAAAAAACATCCTTGGGACCTTTATAACAACCTATTTTTTTTTTGTGAAATCAAATCATGGAGGTAGTTTCTTATGCAAGTAAAAGAGAATATACGCCACATATGGAAGAGTTTGATGACTTGAGAGACATTTGTCCATATTTTATGTATAGGACCTATCTCATTCTTGATTATGTTTTAGTTTTAAATCATTCTCATTTATTTAAATCTATCTTAGTAACTTTTGAGCTTCCCATTCTCTCTCCTCTCATAATTTTTATATATTGTAGCCTTTTTGGTTGTTGTATAGATCTCTCCACCTAGGTATGGTGAAACCCTACCAAATTTTGGCCTTGAATTAATGAATAATGTTATTTTACCCAATTAAATATTTCACTAAGGTCATGTTTGGGTTATTGGTCTTGTGCAAGTTTATTTTTCTTACCTTCATATGTTACTCTTCCTAGTGCCTTGTGTGGATTGAAAGTTCTCTTTATAGGTCAGCAAGAAGTGTCTAATGTGGATTGTAGGTATAGTGAGTAGCTCATTCATTATTAATTCTAGAATACCTATTTTATAAGTCTTCCTAGCCTAAGCTCTCTTAAATAACCCATGCTTGAAACATTAATGTAGAAGAGGAGTGTTTAATTGAATGAAGTGTGTGTGTGGGATTCTCTTTGGTTTTAAGTGTATTGTAAGTGGTGTGAGTAGACTATCTATTTGGTGTATCACCTCTCATATATTAGATTTTTTTTAAATTATCCTTATCCATTTTCACCCCTAAAAGTTAGTATTAGGTTTGAGCTATAGTGGTACATCAAGGGAACTAGCCCTAATTTAGAGATCTACCTTAAATTTTAGTCACCCACAGCCTTGAGGTGGTTCCTATTAGGTTGTGGAGCTAAAAGCTTCAACTATTGTAGACATGGAAGAGGTTGCTAAGTTCTAGGGATACCAGCATCGGTAGTGGGACCGACGTCGGTCATCTACAATGCAGAAGGGAAACTGACATCAGTAGGAGTCGGTCGACGTCGGTCACCTCTAGGTAGACAGGGACCGACATTGATCGCCTATGGCAGTTCTAGAACTGTTCGTTGCATGGAAAGTTAGTTCATTGAACCAAGTCAGTCATCTATAGTGCAGAAGGGAAACTAACATTGGTAGGAGTCGGCCAATGTCGGTCACCTCTAGGTAGACAGGGACTGACATCGATCGCCTGTGGCAGTTCTAGAACTGTTCGTTGCACGAACAGTTAGTTCATTGAACCAAGTGTTTGCATGTTAAGGGCTAATTATAGTCTCGAGTTGTGTGTCTAATTATTGTAAATTAAGAGTCTAAGTTATTGTTTAAGTTTGGGATCTATTTATAGACCCATTGGCATGTATTGTAATTAGAGTGCAAATAGAGGAAGGTAAGGAAGATCCTTCCAAGTGTAAGATCATTTGAGTTGCAGGTTGTTGTAAGCTCATGGGAGAAGATCTACATGGTAAGTAAGATAATTTTGAGATCTACTTGAAGTAATTTGAGTACTTGTGTACTGACAGGGTTATTACTGACTAGTTGAAGAGGTGAACACCAATTATGTGTGTGAGTTGTGTGTTGGGACTGTTTTTGGTAGGAGAGTGAACTCTTGAAGAAAATTACTATGTACACTTGAGGTGTGGGAAGCTTCAGAGAGGTGTGGAGAAGAAGTGGCATCTTCTTTATTGTATTTTCTTTCTGGATGAGTATTAATACAAGATTGTGTATTGTCTCTCATATTCTGTGCTATTTGTAAATTCTAGTTACTTGTTCATTCTGGTATAATTCCGTGTTTAGTTCCTATTACAAGGTAATCATATATACTCTTATTGATGGAGTAGGATCCTAACAGTTCCATTGTGACACTTGAATAAGGAGAGACTTGTCATCTCCTCAAGGGGTGAAATTTCAAGTGACAACACTTCCCCCATGAAAATTTTCCTTTTCTAATTAGAGTGCCTTTCACTATACCTTATAACCAAACCATTGAACAAGACTCTTCTATAAATCCTTAAGCACTTGTGGTGATGTAATATCAAGACCCACATATGTTTGTAACAAGAAATGCCCTCATGGAGGATTGCCTTTCACATATGCAACAAGCATACCAAACCTATTTAAACTTAGTGCACAACTTTAATAACATTTCCATGTCAAATAATCCACTCATAGGCCAAGATAATTTGGGTATACACCTATTCATGAAAATAACTTTAGTTGGAGACATGTTCAGTGCCCCAACTATTGAAGATTGGTCTACTAATTTTACATAGACAAATGTGTCAAATACAATGGATAACATGCAAGTGCCATCCAATCTAGGCCAAAGTGGTTTAAATGCATCAATAAATAGTCCAAAACAAGTGATTTTAGTAAAAACCATGGGTGGTTTACAACATAAGGGGGAAAAAAATCCTACATCCCAACCACAAAAAGATACCTCTAATCCTTAACCAACTACTTCATCAAGCATGCAATCACAAAGATTAATTAGTCAAATGCAAACTAGTGCCTTGCCTCAACCAAACATGAAAAATGTTACTCCACCATAATAAGTGACAACTAACATTCCAAAACAATAGGCACAATCTAGTATACCAACATAGTAGAGGTAGAACATTTCACCACCTTAGTAGGGTAAAACCAATGTCCTACCTTATCAGGTAGTGACAAATACACCTCAACAGTCGTAGACCAACATTCCTTCACAAATGTTGTCTAATCAATAATGTATGTCTATTGGTCAATGAATTTTTGTGGATATCCAACAAACATATACTTCATAATAAGTGTTCACATATCCAAGAGGTACCATTGTCCAATAAGTACCCATTAGGCAACAATATCCTTTTGTTCTGAATGTGCCCTATATCCAATGATAGGGCCTTGGTCTACAACAAGTTCCCTTTATTTATCAAAGTTTGACTAGTTGAAAATAAGTCCCTACTCAACCTTAATTCACTCAAAGCCATATCCTTCCATCCCAGCCATAATTGCTTTAAAACTAGGCCTATATACCAAATCCAAACTAGAATATTGCACCATAATACATGCGATTTCAGCAATCACATCCTAACCCATAAATGCAGATTTATAGTTGGTTCCTCAATCAGACCAATATTTCACAAAAAACCATACCTCTATTATACCCAAGTCAAGGTAATACACTTTTGGCCTCCCAGCCTTCATCTTAGGCGAATGTTCCATCTAGTTTCTTAGCACAAGAAATACAATTATGGAAACTAGTGAAATTTGCCCAGGGGAGAAACTTTGAACCACCATAAATTTATATATACATCACATTTAACTCCTACATTTTTTCCCTAGAGTCTAGTAGGATAGGCTTTAGAATGGTTTCTAAAATTTCTAAAGAAATCAATATTTAATTTTGATGACCTTTCAAACAAATTTGTGCAACATTTTCCCTACAATCTTAAACATGAGATTTCGTTGGTAGATTTGACTCAGGACAAATAGAAAGTTAGATAAAATTTTTCAAGATATTTACAAAAATGGAGAGCATTTGATAATCATTTCATGCATAACTTATCAAACAAGCAATTAGCCATTGTGTTTAATAAAAATTTGCATGGTAAGATATCCTATCATCTAGAAATCTAGTGTGCACATACCTTAAAAGAGACTATCGATTATGGTTTGTTAATTGAAAAGGCACTTATTAACAAAGGAATTATTAAGTTAACCTCATCTAATAAAATTATAACCAAAACTAGAGCATAGGGCAAAATTAGAACCAAAACCAAGTCCAAATGCAAGTGATGGCACTAACCTAGGCCAATAGTTATAAAAAATCCAATAAATTCAATCATAATAAGAATGTTATTGGAAGTGGATTAACCAAGTCATAACATGTCAAAATGGTGCAAACATCATCTACTTAAATAACACCATAAATCAAAATTACTCCTCATCAAAAACCCATTTAGTAAGTGTAGTCTTTACAATATCCTAGACCATCTCAACAAATATAACAACCACTACCTATGAAAACACCTCTTCCAAGGAGAAAGATGTCTACTCATCAATTTTTTGGTGAACTTGGAAAACCCATTAAAGTCATGTTTCACAAGTTGGATGTTGATAATATGATTAGTTAGCCCATTTTGAAGAACCATCTTGAGGGCATTCCTTATCCAGACTAGTACTGCGAGAATGAATTATGTGAATACCATCATGTTCATGGACATAATCTATGTTTTTGTGTGTAGATCAAACACCTCATTAAAAATATGTTATAAAATGGGGATCTTACATTGGATAGTAGGGATTTTACATCTAATCAAAACCTATGTATCTACCAAAACCTTTTTCAATAACATAACAATAACAACTAACAACAACAAAAATAAAGTATGAAACAACATCAATAATATTATCAATAGCCATGATAATAACAATAATATTAGTATAAACAATAAAAATGTCAATAAAATGGATATAACCAAGGCCAAAATGATTCCAATACCCAATAGAATTACCATGTAGTTGTACATGAATAGAAAAAAGTTGTAGGCCATATTGTAGGAGGTTGTGTTTCCATCATTATCATCAATCCAAGACCAAGTGATAATAGAATAGGACCATTGATAAAAAATTCCAATTAACCCATCTGTGTTAGTGATCCTTCCTTGACCTAAGACTACACATAGGCACACCATCAAATAGGGATTACTAATTTTGGGCCTTATACCAATAACTCATCATTGCTTAGTGACCACATATAAATACAATGATAACTAATATTTATCATATCTGCCCCTCACCACCATCATTGCAAATAATGGTCCTATTTATAATCTTGATTGTGTAATCATAAATTGGTGGTCAAAGATTACCATTCTTTACCCAAAACCATCTGCCACCAAACCCATCCAATATACTATTCTAGCTAAGAACAAGCCATATACCACTATAAAATAAAAGACATTAAATATTGTATAACAACTTCAAAATATGCCCACATAAATATCCATCTTAGATTCATTGCATATGTCTACTATCCATAAGAAAATCTTAACAAATTTCCTAGGCCAATCTAAAGTTCTAAATGACATAAGCCCAAACAAATTCCAATCTTTAGTTAGACATATAGCCCCAGACCAATAGTTGAACTTTGACCAAAGTGATATGTCATCCCTTGGCCCTCTCTATAACAATCCATTGTACATTGAAGCTATCATTACATGGCACAAAGTGAAATGAGTCCTCATAGATAATGGATCAAGCTTGAATATTGTGTCTCTAAAGCTCATCAAGCATCTCAGATAAACAATGAATTATTTCTATCCATAAATAATCACTATCAAGGCATATGAAAATGAAGACCAAGAATCATAGGGCACCATCAACTTACCAGTTATCATTGGCCCTTTGATCCATGATACACTTTACCATGTGTTAGACCTAGACCTATCATATAATTTACCCTTGGGTAGACCTTGGATACATGAAATTTGTGCAATACCTTCAACATTGCACTAGTGTCTCAAGTTCTCCCACTCTGTTATGGAGGTCACCATGAATGGAGATTTGTAGCCCTACAAACATCATAAACATTTGGAGGCTGAGAATAAAAGTTATAATTACCATTTTGGCCTAGAATTGGTTCTTAAAAAGGATAAAGGAAAATAAATACTTTTTGATTTACTAGAGGCCAAATGCATTGACCTAGACATCCTTGATTCATGTTCCTATATTATCTAATCATTTTACCATTTTGGCTAATGGCCCAAGAGAGTATTTAACCCATGACACATTTCACATTGCCAATCTTCCATATAAATGCAAGTCCTATGGAAGACCTAAATCTAAGTCACCTTGAATGGAATTGAAACTAAAGGGAAAGGGAAAACTTCATAGTCCTAACCTTATAATTTTCACACTAGACACTGGCTAAGAAAAAGACCCACTTGAAAATGATGAATCCTAATTATATAACAACTAACTAGTTGATTGTTAAAAAAATGCCAAATATCCCATTCCTAATAGAACATGGAGAATCAAGCCTATGAAATAAGATGCCTTGGTCCAAATCAATAGGGAAATCTTGATCCAATTTTGATAATACAAAATAAAGTAACCTATGGTATCAAATTTAAACCACCTAGGGGTGACCCCATGTATATTATTCATGTTCCAATGCTAATGACTATTGATGATGATGTTGATAATGAACTAGAGTTTGATCATAAAATTTATAAATACCTTGCTAAAACCAGTTCATTTTACACCCATGCCATGTGTACTCTTACCTTATTTATTCATAAAAACCCACTTCCTCTATATCACCCTTAACTTATAACCTGGGAACAACAAGAATTCATAGTGCATGTAGATGGGTTTGAGAATGATGAGGCCCTTTGCAAAATTTTAGGCCTAAGAGACAATGTTCCATTAGGATACAAAAAAAGGGGTTTCAATCAAATTAGATCTTGTAGCCTATTTTGGAGAATGAGTGAACACCCTAGCCACAAACAAAGAAATAAAACATTGAGGTCCAAAATTGAAAACCTCTTTGAGGCACTTTTAGACTAGGGTAATAGTAAAGAGAAAGGCTAACCTTCTAGTGAAAACCTATTTTGGGAACCATTAGATGGGGTTGTTCACCTTTCTTGTAACATAGCTTAGGAGACCACCAATGATGAATTTGCCTATGGGTCTGAGTTTAGTTCTAAAAAAGAACATGCCTTTGACCAAATAATCCAAGATTTTCCAATAGTGTTTATAACATGTAAATCCCTACCATTGGGAGATTTCAATTCATCTTGCCTAGGAGAACTTAAAGAGCCTATCCAAAATGAGGGCTTTGACATTACATGATAATTAAAATCATTGTCAACCATTCTAGAAGATGGTTTAACTCTCCTTATAGAGGACACTACAAGAGTCAAATAAAGACTCTAGATGACCCAAAATGGATCAAATTAGGCACATCCCTCACTAAGGAGGAACATGAAATTTTCATAGATCTTTTGAGGTAATTTGTTCACATCTTTTCTTGGGCCTATTCAGACATGCTAGGTTTAGACCCTACCTTAGTTATACACCATCTTATTGTACATCCTGATGCCAAACTTGTGAAGAAAATTTTATGAAAGTTATATCCTCATATTATTGTATTAGTAAAGAAATATTTGGAAAAGCTCCTATAATCAATATTTATTTTACTGATTAACTATTTAGAGTGGATCTTGAATGTTATGCCAATCGGTAAGAAGCTAGAAGGAATCATAATTTGCACTAATTTTAGAGATATAAATAAGGCCTACCCCAAGGATAACTTTCCTCTACCAAACATTGACATGATAGTTGAATATATAGTGGGGTATGAAATTCTTTCACTTATGGATGGATTTTATGGATACAACTATATTTGGAGTGCATTAAAATACCAACATAAGACAATATTCACTACTCAGTGAGGAATGCTTTGTTATCAAGTTATGCCATTTAGTATCAATAATGTTGGGGCCACATACCAAAGATCTATTACCATCATATTTCATGATATGATGCATGCCATTATTGAAGACTATGTCAATGATATATTAGGTAAATCAAAGACCTATGTTGATCATCTAGCCATACTAAGAAATATATTTGAGAGGCTTCATAAATACAAGGTCAGAATCAATCATAAGAAGTGTGTTTTTGGTATTAATTAAGGTAAATTATTAGGTTTTATGGTCTCTCACATAGGCATTAAAGTTTATCTACCAAAGTACAAGCCATTACTAAAATGCCACCACCTTCCAATTTGAAGTAGCTCTATAATTTTTAGTGTAAGATAAAGTCTATCAAATGTTTCATATCATAGTTGGCCAATAAATGCCATCCATTTACACACTTATTAAATAAAGGTGTCACATTTCATTGGGATGAATAATTACATAAATATTTTCATCACTTAATTTATTATCTTTCCAATCTCCCTATTTTGTTTCCACCACTACCAAGAAAGTCATTTCTACTATACCTGTCTACCATAGACAAATCTTTGGGGGAAATTCTAGCTCAGCATGATGACAATATAAAAGAATATGCTATATGTTATCTAAGTCATGCACTAGTTGCATATGAACACAATTATATGCCCATAGAAAAAACTTATTTAGATATTGTCTTTGTAACTTAGAAACTATGACATTACATGTTAAACAATAAGACCATAGTTATTTACAAATTAGGTCCGCTCAAGTATCTTCTATCCAAAAAATATTTATAAGGTTGTATGGTTAAATGGATCATGATTGTAAGTGAGTTTGAGATAGAATATGTCAACCAAAAGGCCATCAAGGGATAAATTCTTATAAATTATCTTGTTGAAGCTCCCCTTATAGATATTGAACCACTAACTTTCCAATTCCTAGATGAGTCCATTATGACCATCCTTGAAACAACTCTTGAGGAATAATACTAGAAGCTATATTTTGATGGATTATTCACATCAAATGGATTATGGATAGGCCTCTTATTTATTACATCATAGGGGTATCTTATCCCTAAATCATTACATATCATCTTTCTTTGTAATAATAACATGGTTTAATGAAGCACTTGTTATAGGACTTCAATAGAATATTCAAAATTTCATGGTTTATGGTGATTCTTAGTTAATCATCAATCAGGTTACAAAGCACTTGCAGACCAAATATGACAAGCTAGTGCCATATAAATCCATGATCAACATTCTCAAAAATTAGATCAAGGATATATAATTTGAGAACATACCAAGGACTAGTAACATAATAGTGGATGCCATGGCCACCATTAGCTCTTTGATCCATAACATAGATAAGGAAAAAGAATATACATTCCTCATTAAAAATCTTCTAGTACCTACTCATGAATCCTCAACTATCATAATGTTTTATGATATTATTAGTCCCAGCTCTATATGGTATTTAGACCTCTTTATCTACCTACTTGACCATATTATACTAGCCAACCTGTCATGTAAACAATAAAAAGCCTTTACCCACCAAGCGATATATTATACCTTACTATGACTAACCCTTTACCCTATATTTTTGAAGGAAATCTAATTTATTGTTTCAATTCAATAGGATCAAATTAGAATTATAGGAAGTTCTTGAAAGAGTATGTCGATCCCACACTAATGGCGCCATCCTAGCCAAAAAGTTTCTAAATACTAGGTATTATTGGCCAACTATGGATGTATATACAACTACTTACATCAAAAGATGTAATAAATGTCAAAGGCATGTTAGTTTGATTCATGCCCTAGCCAAAACACTAAAACCAATTCTTACACCATGGCATTTTTCCTCATGGGGACTCGATCTCATTGGTAAGATTAACCCAATCTCTTTTGATGGTCATAAACACATCCTTACCACTACTAAATATTTCATTAAGTGGGTTGAATATATACCCCTCACGTGATTGGAAAACAAATTTATAAGTGCATCTTTAACCATCTCATTTTACACTATGGTATCCCATCTAGCATTATATATGATAATGACAGATCATTTAAGAACAAGGATGTAAAAACACTATGTGCTAAGTACAACATTATTCAACATTTTTCTATCACCTATTAACTACAAGGTAATGGCCAAGCATAAGCATCCAAAAAAACCATTGTCAACATCCTTATAAAGATTTTCAATGATGCTAGCCATGACTGACATCTCCAAATCTTCCATGCCCTTTGGGCATACTAAAATAATTAATATACCCTAATAGGATTCAATCCATATTCTCTAGTTTTTGGTACTGAGGCCACTCTTCCCATTGATATTGAGTTACCTTCTCTATGTATCTCATTGAAGCATGTCCTAGATGATGAATATTATCGAATTGCTTTCCTTTAAGATCTAGAGTTACTTGATGAAAAATTCATGACCACTACCAACAACCTTCAAGAATACCAAAAAAGACTCCATGGCCACTATAACTGATGAGTCAAACATAAAGAGTTTGAGCTTGGGGATCTTGTTCTTAAAGAAAACTAAAAGAACACCATGGTTGAGAAGAAGAAGAAAGGAAAATTTAAACCCAACTAGATAGGCCCCTATATCATTGTTGTAAATTATGGCTCTAGAGCATATAAGCTTGCTACACTAGATGGGGGTGAACTTGATGCTCTGATGAACATTATACACCTCAAATGTTACTTTTCTTGAGAGACTTAAAGTATTGTCTATGAGGCACATTTTCATTATACCATAATATCAATCTTCTTCCTTTTACCATACCAAATACCATTTTACCCTACCTTTCCTATTTAAAAAAGTTATTTTTACCCTCCTTACCCAAACCTTTGAGTTTAGTTATATTCTATTAGTTCTTTGGGCACCTTCAGTGAGAGGATTCAGATCAAGTTTTAATAGTTCATTTAGTATTCTAGATAGATTTTGGCTCTTAGAATAGTATGATAGTGGTTTGGTAGTTACATCCTTAATTTCTTATTTCATTTCATTCTAATTATTCTTTATTATAATCTCCTTTGGGAAAATTAGTGTCTTACATCATTCTCCTAATTATAACTGATTGTGGGAAAATTAGTATCATTGACCTATGACATTGTTTCCTAATTATAACTATGTATGGACAAATCAAGAACAATTTTTTTTTATCATGCCTTGAAGTCTCACCTTACCATTCCTATGTCATACTATGCCATTTTCATACTTTTCTTATTTTTATGAATTTGTTGTTACCTCATCATATTCCTCTACTATAAGGCATAAATATAGTGACTTGAGGCCCTAATGAGACTATGTAGGTAGTGCTCGATTCCCATTGAGGTTAGATCAATCACCCTTTACTATGATCTCACCATTTTGTGAGAAATTTAATGTTTGAATGCTCTCACTATTTTATGAGCAATTTCTAAATTTGGACGCTCTCATCATTTTGTGAGTTGGATCATTTAGTATCTCATCATTCTTAATCATGTTGTGATACATATAAAAATTTCAGAAACATTTGTAAATGATCTAAAAAAAGCCTTAAAATAATAAGTTAACCACTTATTTGCCTTAAGGATTTTGGGAACCCTTGCTAATTTACAAAAAACCACTTGTCCTTTAGTTTCCCCATCTTTACTAGCCTAATGTCCCATGTGCTCACCATTTTACGAGACCATTCCCATATTCCTCTATAATAAAATCATGTTTTACTTATCATCATTTTTCTTATATCCCATCTCTTAAGATAATTACATTTAGCTTGAAGTTTATGTTGTATCTTTCATCTATGGAACTATGTAGGAAGCATTCAATTTCCTAGAGCATCTAGAGTCATCTTGGTGCCCCTTATTTTTATTCTATCCCCCCATTTTATTTGTTTGTTTCATTGTCTTCTATAACCTAGGGGAAATGATCATCATCTTGTTTGTTTTCTATTTGTGTTAACATAATGATTTACCATTGTTTTTGTTTGTTTCATATTATTTTTCTTATGTTTGTTCACTTATTTTTTATTAGTGTCATGTCTTTCTACTTTTTTGTTTATTTTCCTATTTGTTTGATTTTTTGTTGTGCCTTGACTTAGTATCTCTATGTTCATTGGGTGATTCATTTTTAACTATACTTAAGTCTATCCATATTCATACATCAACATTGTCATCATGGTTTTTATCATCAATACATTGTTTTCACTTATTTATTAGATCGCATGTATGCCCTTATGAATATTTTAGATAAGTTATCATGGTGTTTTATGTCATGATACATACCATTACATACTACAACAAAAATTATATTGGGAAATATTATAATCAATGAGGCCACAATACTTCTCCTTGGCACCTAAGAAATTCTTGATCTATCTAAATCATTCCCACATACAGATTAATTAAATCATAAAAGAATTTTCATCCTTGCTAGTTAGGATGTGAATCTCCATAATAGTAGGTTGTACAAGTTATTCTTTCTCCTTTTTACCAATTTTATCTTACTCTATGAGTATGGATTCAAAATTTAAACCACCTATTCCAATTTGCCATATTACTCCCATCATTTTACCAATGATTATAACTAACTTTGGGCAAATCATATTGTACCATCCCTATTATAGAGCTAGTGATTATAACTGCATATGGGAAAATCATTGTGTTTTGATCTACTTGAATGATAATGATTATAACCACCTTTGGTAAAATCATTATCTTTATTCCTCCCAACTAGGGCATGCTTTCATTGTGATAATGCTTATAACCTATTTTGGGCAAACCATTATCTTTATCTACCTAATTGGAGCCTTTTTTTATCTTGTCAATGATTATAACTACTTGGGGGTAAATCATTGTTTTCCTTTTTCATGTTTATAACTACATTTGAAAAAATAATTATATTGTTACCCTTATCCTTTTTCTAATGTTTATAACCACCTTTGGATAAATAATTATCTTTTTACCTACCTATGCTGCCAATTATAACTAGCTTTAGGTAAATCATCATATTTATCTACCTAATTGAGGTAGCTAACCGTGCCACTGATTATAACCACCTATTGGAAAATCAATCCTCCCCCATTTTCCCTTTTGGTCCCATCATTTCCTTCTTTTGAGGGACTAATCACTGACCTTCTTTGTCAACTGCTCCCTCAAGGGTGAATCTAGAGCTCATCCATTACTGTTGAGGTAGTAGGCATAATATAAGACCTTTTCATTATTTGAGATGTTACTATTCTTAAAGTTTACAATGATTTCCAAAATAGGGGTAGATTATAGACACCCAATTCTAGCCACAATTGGCTTTTGACTGGACTTTAGACCAATTCATACCAACCATTGCAAATTAAGCATAGAAATCACTGAACATCCCAAATTTATTCATGCATCATTAATCAAATCTCAAAATCATGTTGATGCATCCCTATTTGGTATAATATAAGTTATGCAATAATAACCTCTCAAAGATTCATCCCTAATCACCTTGTGACATAACAACTATCAATTTGGCCTATAGACCCATTAGGTGGGGCACTTGATAAAATCTTGATAGAGCTAAAATATTAATTAAAATTAATTATCTAATTAAACAAGATTAAATTATTAGTTAAATTATCTATTTTAAATTAATGAATATCTAAAAATGGAAATTCTAAAAAATCAAAATATTAAAGCCTTTTATCATTTCCTTTATGAGTTGTTAAGCTCTTTGAAAATATCTCAAAATATCTAATTTGAGAGCCATGCCTAGTAATTCAAAATCATAATTAAATGAAAATTTTAAACTTAATTAGAGTTAGTTTTAACTCAAAAAAGGTTATTTTTAACCCATTATAAGCCTAAACTCAACCTTAACTCACCTTAGGTGAGAGTTAATTCTTAAGGCCATGCCTATTGGTTTCTAAGCTATTTTTTTGGCTGCAAAGTTATTTTGCACAAATATTGTCAAAAATATCTTTTGATATAGTGTTATAATGACTAAATGCCTTGAAATTAGTGTTACCATGCTCAAATATTAAGCCAAGAAATCAAATCCAAGGTGCCAAGGAGAGAAGGAGCCAACCAAGCTTCATTGTCAAAGACTTCTTGATGCACAAACTGAGCAAGCCATTAAACAAGACATTTTGAGCTCCAAGGAAGGTAAAAGTTTAGTTATTTTTTCATTTGCTTGTTTGTTACCTGAGCTCTCCTTACTGTCTAGGCTAGAGGTGTTAGGATTTTTTAGTGTGTTTATTTGAGTTTTATTTCTTGGATTAACACAAGACTAACCTCCCATCTACGTATTCTTTGTCCACATATACTAAAAGTGATGATGTAGATAATTACACTACAACACTTTATGCCTTTTCAAATTTATATGACCTATATGTATCAATTTTTGAAATAAAAAATTCATATTCAACATATTTGATCTAGGCACACATTATGGTCCTCCCATTGATGGGATCATTGACTAGTTCCCTTTCAACAATATCAAAAATTGAAAAAAATCAAATATTTAAAAAATCTAAATTTCCAAAAAAATAAAACATTGAAAAAATACAAAAATATTCAAACTATTTAAAAAAAATAAAAAATTAGGACCTAATCATGACATGAGATGCTAGTTACTTATTTACATATGATATTTATATGATATCATATAATATGATAGATAGAATATTATTTTTATATACACACATTCATTTCACAAAGTATATGATTATGATGACATGCATTCTTAGATATTGGACTCCATTCTACCTAGTGGTCATGCATATGTTAGAGGCATATTATTCTACAAGTTACACTATAACATGTTATATCTCTTTATGACCTCAAATGCAATGTTGAGATACATATATTACAAGTCTCTTGCTAATCACTCAATTTTTTGTATCATGATAAATGGATATGATACTTTTATAACAATATGATACCACTAAATATGGATGAAATAGACTATTTTTCACTTATTTTATGCTTTTTTGATATTGTTTACTTTCTTACATGATATGGTAGACATTGATTGCTTATTGTGTGTGGCCCTTAGCCCTCATGTACAAATTGTTTGAACATATTTATGAGATCATTTATTGGTATGGGAAAAAATTTAATATTTTCATTACTTGTGATCCTTGGCCCTATGTGTGAAATATTTACTTTTGGGACATTTGAAAATGTCCCTTGTATGTGACCCTTGGTCTTATTGTATGAAATTATGTGTTGAGCTAGTGTGCATGATGAACTTGATCAGTAGTGCCATGATGTACATATCATGAAATTTGACTATGGTTAATTTATTGTATGATTCATTTCTATATATATTTAGACATCACATTGGGATACCTTAAATTCAGTATGTTACATACATGTTTTAATGAAAATTTCATTTTTATGATAACATACTCTAGACATGTTGAAACTATAATATATGACCATATATGTATCACATGATACAATTAACTCTTATTTTGAGATGAGTGACTTGTTGGTTACATCCCTCATCTCAAAATGGAAGCATCACAATGAGATTGTCTTAGACATCCAAACCTTCATGATATATTTGGGATAGAGTACAAGATTAAAGTTATATGTTATAGATGAAATTAAAATTTATCATATAGATTCATCAATTATATATCATTAGAAACAAATTAGGGGTCATGATACTCATTCATGCTCATGCTTATTCAAGGTTCAAAAGAAAAAAATTAATTCTAATACAAATCTATGATAAATTTGGTCATGAAGGGGGTATGGATATTTCTTCATTCTCTTTAGATAATGCAAAATAAAATCTAAACATGTCTACAATGGTGTGATTCAAATATGTGTTGGTGATTTAAATCAAGTCTAGTGATACTCAATGACCTTTGCATCACTTTTAGTGAACCTTACATGGTTCAAAATTCTTGGATTAGTACATTTGATACTACTACCTATTCTTGGAAGTTTTTATAATGCATGTTTCCAACACAATAGATGGATTAGTTATTAAAATTGACTTGATCACCCTCAATTAACCATTGGTTCAAATTATACAAGTTATTCAATAAATGGGCATAGATCTCTATCACTAGTTAAAATTTACATAATAAATTAGGTTCACCTACATATAGGTGTACTCCTTGGTCTCTTTTCCAATTTTACAATTTTTAAATTTCAAGATTTTTCAAATTTCAAATGAACAAAATGATTATTCATGATTTATTGTAGGGTTTGCTCAATTGAGTTTCCTTCAGAATTGAAGTATCCTCTCAAAGACATTACTAAAATAAAAGGGGGGTATATAGACACATAAATTTGGTTACAATTACTTGATAAAGCTAAGTATTGATACATTCCAAACCATATGATTTATGTACAAATTAATTAGTCTTATATTCCATTCCACTAAGACACTAATATAGATGCAAGTTTAACCCTTTTTTCTATCACTATTACATAGAAATCTCAATGTCAAATTATCAATCTATCTAAAATAACTTTTAGATTATCTCTAGTTAAAGACAAGTGTACTTAATCATTATGGACATGTAATAACTAGGTGGACTAGAGTAGACTACAATTTTGTCCACTTATAGTGGCCACGTCCCACACCAAATAATGGATAGTTTCCAAATTTGAAATCAATATTTTTGGTCTTCATGCATGTTTCACATGGTCAACTAAAGGAAATTATAAAAATATTTACCTATAAAATACATGTTAAGAGCCACTCATTAAGGGCACTTGATATTCACTTGGTTTAAGATTTACATTTATGCACATTGATAAAATATTCCCTATTCTTTCCAAATTCAATATCACTCACAAGGAGCACCAATAAGCCAATTTGAGAGCCTTCTAAAGCAATTCAAATTTAATCACTATCATTTATTAAATTCATATTCTATCCACCTACATATATTCAAAGGAGCACCATTATACATTCACTCTGGGTAGGAGACCTACTTGGGCTTGATTTCTATTATTGGAGTATTGGATACATAGGTTATGGTCAATCATCATGGGGGTGATTGCGGTCACATTAGCTAATTACACACCCATATTTTTATAGGTTTTAAAGCTATCAAATTTACCTTAGGGTTTTAAAGATGAGATAACATATTAATTTATAATGGTACTATTTAGTGTATAATGTCTCAAATTACTCAACAAATAGAATCAAAATAGACATAATGATAAATTTTTATGCATAGTCAACCAAGAAAAGTCCAAAATTAATGTATATAGATATATTATACTTATACCTTTGATCTATTTTTTCCATAATTTTGATTTCTCTATCTTTTCCTATTTTTCACCTATCACAGTCAACTGGGATAAGTTCACAGTCAACAAACTCAAACACACTATGTTGTAGTTCACTTATAGTGGACATGTCCATTTTTTTTTAAAATTATGTTCCTAATATTAAGCCTAAACAAACACCTCTTATTTTGATTTTCACCTTCAGATAGTTGGAATAGTTAACATAAATGTGTGCAAGCTAAGTACATATCTTCTTACTGTTTTACCAAAATAACAACTTTCCAAATTTAGCATCTCACCAAAATAAAAATTTCTTATTATTATACATATTTAACATTATAATATTATCTATTTTTAAACTATATAATCAAATATAACTAATTTATGTTTTTATCAAAAATAGGGTAAAATATTACCTAATTCATTTTAGATTTCATTTTACATATGGACATCAATTGCTACATGTTTCATTATAGGTTTGCATGGAAAAAATTACATATTTGGAAATTTATACCTAAGAAAAAATGTGTATACACACTAAGGTAAATATTTTTTAATCCTTGTACTCTAACATTGTTTTATTTTTAATACTAAAATAAAAGGGGGGAATTTGTTGACACAAAAATATGGTATTAGAAACTTGGTAATATTAGTATTAATCTAAAGTTAATTTAGATTACTTGTACATACATAGATGTATCTTACACACCTTATCCTATTTTATTTCCTTCTATGGGCCTGGACTTACCAATTCACTATTAGTCATCTACAAGAATTCCATAGTTTATGCCCAACTTGCCTATTATCATATTTAGACTATCTGTTGATCATTATATCATAATTATTAATTTCAAGATGATTCTATTATAAATAAAATGTATTCAAAATTTTATAGGAATTTAACTCTGACAGAACTATCCTTGCACCAAGCATTGGTCATTCTCAATATTAAAATTATCTTTATAGACTGGCTTGTATATTTTGCATGTCGATGGCATGAGAAGTTACCTAAAGAGTCATATATAAATACACAATGGTCTAAGCCTATTTACCTATCTATAAAACACATAACAACTATAAATAACACATATTAGTTACTATACACATTAAGAGGGACATCCCTAAACTTCCTAAATAAAAAATTAGTCACAAGGATTAGGCCCTAACCAAGTATAAAGAACCTAAGAAAATCCAACTTTATATTTTCATCTATCAAAATCTAGATCACATGATGAATTCATAATAGTAGATCAATGTTACACACATTTACTTAAAGGGAAGAACCACCCATGGTTTGATCTCCCTTCTTATAATATTGGATACACAAGCAACACTCAACCATTCATTAAAGAGTGGTTGGATTTTGCTCAACCCATCACTCTTCCCCATTTAATAGGTTAAACTAGTGTCAAATATGGAACTAGGGTTTTTATGTGAAAGAGATAATATTATATACTTGTGCATACATCAAGCAACTGATATCATATAGGAAGATGGATTTTAGGTAGGTGTAATTGTCTATGTCAAAATAGTGGCACACAAGTCTTTAAGAAAAATATGTTAGGCATCAAAAGCCTTTTTATGATTTAGGTAGCCTATTTATAATAGTAATACAATAAAGTTGATATAATTTATATTAGGAGATGAATGATTCTAGATTTATTTATAGTCATTCTTTTTACCTATAAACAATATCGGTTATATACAAAACTAGAATAAGCTAGGTATAACAATCCTTTTATTAATTCCCATAAATAGTAAATTACAATTGTTTAATTACTCTACTTTATAATTCATATTTATGTGTTATTGTTATATATTATACAATATAAATAGTTCAAAAATTCTATATTAGTAGATCACATTAATCCAAAATAAGGTAAAATGAATGTGAAAACTGTAC
Source organism: Torreya grandis (assembly GCA_037957365.1). Classification (NCBI taxonomy): domain Eukaryota; kingdom Viridiplantae; phylum Streptophyta; class Pinopsida; order Cupressales; family Taxaceae; genus Torreya; species Torreya grandis. The sequence continues at coordinate 1,665,443 of JARHVA010002130.1, read as the reverse complement.
CTAAATCTATTGAAGGTTGTAACACTGGGCTTGATTAACATAGTTCCTAACCTTGACCATTCAAAATAATTGATGAGTTTTATAATGTGTACATGTGTCTATCACTTTAATTATTCAAGATTTTTCTATGAGATGCAAGTGCTCATGATCAAAATCAAAAGGGTTTTATGCTACTAAAGGCTCAATGCATGAAGGAAAGTAAGGCTTGAGAAGATCCACATTGAATACTAGATGCATGTCTAAGTATGGGTAAGATAAAGGAAAATTATGTTCTCACCATTTGAAAAAATAATGGTGTAGGGACTATAATTCAAAGGCTTAATCTTTTGGTGTGGACCTTTGAATTTTTCATTGTAAATATATAATCAAATTTTATTGCCAACTCAAAATTAATGAGGTGTGGGATGTGACTCATGATGTTCCTTGTGATTTTATGTGAGAAAGAGAGAATCAATTAAAATTACTAACGAAAATATATTATGTGGCACAAAAACTTCTCTACCTTATTGGCTTCCTTTTCCTATGTGAATGACTTATTTCTAACTAATGTGTGATAAGATATGTCAATAAGTGCCACTAGCTAAAACCTAAGACATGTATAGAATGGAATATGCCTTTTCAAAATGTGAAAATATCTACTATAGGCATGTTGATTGAACATAATATTTTTATCCCAAGTTTAAGAATTCACATGGTTGTACATGTAAATAGGATAAACAAGAGTGTGATTGATAACTTCAATTTTCCATCGATCTACGAATGAAAATTTGTTAGCTGATCCAACCATGTACCCATAAGATATAATAATTCTTGCTATAAATGAATCACAATATGAGGATCATAGTTATATATTATGGATTTTGGGAGTCAAAAGTGAACCCATAAATGGCTAAGAATATATGATGTAATATCAACTATGTTAATGTCTTTCTTATAGGAAACCATGATAACTATCTTTGAAAACCTACCCACTACAACAAATACCCCACCATGATGGTGTTTTTCATAAGCAACCTAGTCACTAAATCCATGTTGATGGACTACCATGATATATAGAGAGCCAAAATAGGTGTTTAGATTCCCATTTTCCTATTTATTAGATTTATGGTTCACCAAGGAATACAAAACTTGAGGTGGTGGTCACATCTATTTATATATACAATTAGAATAGATGTGTTTGTACTACAGCTAAAATATTTTCATGCTTAAATAAATTGATGTTATAAAAATTTGTTCCTTCCACATGAGTATTTAGTGAGGTATGCCATCATCTACATAAATATGACCAAGCTTGTAGAGGATCTTATCATGTATGGATAACTCCTAAACCTATTTACCAGATGTTAGTTCAAAGTAGGCATTAGTAAATTCCTTATTATATGATTAGAGTGATATCTAACCTAAAAAAATTTGACCACATGTATACAATACTTTGATCAATACATGGATCAATTCTCAACTAAGGTAATATAGTTCCTTTTTGCCCTTTCTAGTCATGTGCTTGGTCAAAAGATGAAACTATTATAGGTAAGTCATCCACTTTATATGGCACAAATTATCTAGCTTTATTTTTGTGTGTAATAACTGAAGTGGTTTATGATTAGAATGAAATAGTGTCTCCTTACCAAAAATTTACCATTTTTTGACTAATTGCACAATAACATATAATTATTCATCATACATGGAATACTATTGAACTATGTCATTGAACATCTCTAAGTGGTAAGTGACAAGTTATTATTGATGCATGATTAATACATCAAGTACATAGTAAAATACATTTATTTTAAGTTTAAAGGAGAAGTTTTAGGAATTATAATAATAGGTGCTACACAGAGGCATTAATTGATAACATAAAAACTATTTTTTTATGTAAGTTTATAGCTAAAGGTAGCTTTGGTACACATGATTTGATTGAGAGGCCATACAATGTTTGAAAACCTAAGAATAAACATATAATAGAAGTTTAAAAGTCTAAGAAAATAACTCAATTTTATGAGTTTCATGGAGTAAGCATATCCTAGATCACCTTAACCTTATATAGATCTACATGTATAATTATATGATTGATTATGTAGCCTAGGTACATGATTTTTATGATGCCAAATAAAAACTTGGAAAAGTTGGCTTGAAAATACATAGTGTTAAATATGTGAATGATAATTTCTAAGTGATACTTGCCAAGTATTGATAAACATGAGGATGTAATCCAAGTATAAAATGGTGAAATAGTTGAGGAATGGCCAAATTATATCATCCATTAGAAACATGAATGTAGTTTATATATTAGTCAAACTGAATGGCATGACCATCTATTAAAATAATCCCTCCTCTATCTTAAATGTTGTCTTCTATATATCTTAAATATAAATTAGAACCTGGTGGTAGCTTTATTTTAGGTTGATCTTGGGGAAGTATTAAGCACCTTGGCATTGGTCCAAGAGGTTGTCAATACACAAAAGAAGATAGTGATTCTTCACTATGATTTTTTTGAGTGTGCAAGAGTCTATGAAAATGTGCCAAGTCTCATATTTCTTAAGAGTGATTACTATTAGACTCCCATGAGGAGAGGATAAAGGTTTAATCTTGTCATAACAAAGATCTCCTATATGTACCTTTATGATTTAATAAGTAGGGAATTATTATAAATATGTCAAAAACCTCTATAGGTGCAATTTCACAAGTGAAAATATCTTCCATTTTCTTAAATTTTTATTGGAAGGTAATTATTATTGGACTCGTATATATTTTTTAGAATATAACTATCCAAACAAGTAGGGGCGAGGATATGTAGTATTATGAAATGTGAGGTGTTGAACCACATCCTATAATATGATGTTATTTTGACACCCAATATCAATGATGACATAGAAAGTTTATACTTTAATCCAAAAAATTATATGGAAGAGATTCTCATGTTACTCAAAAGTTTTAGGTGTCATGGTGATAGTGATTAGATAAGAACTATCTGGACTAGTGTTGTCCATGGCTACAATACAACCTGACATAGATCATGCAAGTCGAGATTATTTCATGTTACATTACAAATCTTCATGGGTGCATGAATAAATATTATAATATCAATTGTTTCCTATATTTTTCTAGGATTTGTTTAAGTTTGAAGGCACACGAGCCTTCAAGTTTTGTGTAGCATTATGTTTCCCTTTGATTAAATCATTATACTTTTGTGCAAGAGGTTGAGATGGGGAGTAGTGAATGGACTAGATCTTGTGCACATTTATAGATGAAGAGGTGAGACACTACTTCATCTTGGATTTAGATTTAATCTTGGAGGTGTTGTGGCAATATTTTCCTAGAGAGCTAGAAGTTAAAAAATCCATCTTTGCTTGGATATAAGGTGAAAGTCCACTGATGTACTCTAAACACCTTATGTTATTTTGTTAAGTTCTCATGTAGGTGTATAGTTTAGTCATATAACTCATTAGTGTAGTAATATAATGAATAATTTTTATGTTGACATAATATTTGGAAATCAATGTATTCATCCTCAAAGTGGCATAGAGGATAATTTTCCTACTTTAACGAGCTGACAAAATGCTTCCAAGACTCAATTGGAACACAATATTTCACACATTATGTGTTAAAATTTTACCACTAATGAACAATTATAATGGAAATGTTTATCATTTTTAAGGTGACCTTCTTAGAATATGTGAATGAATTGACTAAAAAATATTCCTCAAGTTATAGAATCTAGGCATCTAATGTCGTGGCATTGATTATTCCTTCAAACATGGGAAGTAAATATTAATTTACACTTTGATGAGGGTACACTTATGAAATTGATTTTTAGATGAATTCAATTAGGAATATGTGGATGGTATCTTGAGTTACATCATCAATTCAAGGGATTGGCCTATAATTTTTAGTGCAGTGTACTTCCAGGGCATTATAATGCGCTTTTGATTATCTGTGGCTACCTCAAGATTTTTTTTTGTTAGCTAGCCATTTTAATTTTTCTATGAAATTTTTATAGATATGATGAAACATAACAGACTGAAAATCATTCCCTTTGTCACTGAGCTTGCATGTTTATAGGCATAAGAAAGAGCTATGCTATGATAATAATGATCTACAAGGTGGTGCCCAAAATTATTTTAGTGGTGGATAAAGCCACATTTAGAGATAAGTAATTAAATCACATTCCTAATTAGTAGAAGATTGATATACATAAATGCAACTTATATTAAAATGTAGAATAGGGAAGTGCATATTTATACAACAAGATAGTAAGGATAAAATAGTAGGATATTATATCATAAGGGAAATGTATCCTTGTTAATTTCCTAGAATGTCATTAAATAATAGAAAACATAAATGTTTGATTGCTAGAGCAAAGTTGAGAAAACTCTTATATTGTATTAGGTGATATTTCGACTCTATGGTAGGTAGGTGTACATATTCACAAGATATATAAGTACACGATGTAAAATTAAATATCTAGATATATTCTAATGTTTTGAAGTCCAATGTAGTGGTTATACCCCATACACACACAAAATAAGATGATAGTTAAAACTAAAAATATTTATTGGAGAGACAATTACAAGTCATTTCATCTTTCATAATTGAGTGATGATTGTGACCTAACACATGGCATACTATAGATATAATTTTACATGGAACATGTGTGAAGTATGGCATATATCATGTTGCATGTTAGTAAAGTACTGATAAGTGAATGTTGATGTGTAATTTTCCAATGTAGATCTATGGTGAGAACTATCCTACGAATAAAAAATACATGAGATGGATGAAATGTGAGACAAATATAAGGTGTTAATATATGTTAAGGTAAGTAAAATGTGTTTCAAGGGTTTTCATCACATCATAGAAGCTGTAGATGAGACAAAAAGATATGCAATGTTTATAAACACTATGATATGATGTGCACATAACTTTAGGAGTTTTGAGTGTTTGAAGATGCTTGTGAAGGATTACTAATTAGTTTTACAATAAGCATGGGATTGCATGAATAAATGTTTAAAGGTACCACAACACTCAATATAGAATTTTCTGTGTTAGGAAAGATACATAGAAAAGAATAATTGTGTAGAGTGATATGAGGATTTATCCTATCATTGCACATTACTACAAGGATATGTACTTATAAATAGATGTTTCAATGATAAGGATCCCAAGTTCATCAAGAGGAACTGGGAGGCTTGTGTGGCTACAAGAAGTTTTGTGATAGGCTATAAGGATGCACATGGATTAAAATGTGTCCTTTTCTAAAATTGAAAAACTTAATCAAGGACCTAATGAGCCCATAAATGATTATGTGATTTATTATAATATTATGCTCTCTAAGATGAAAAATACTATGGCAGATATTGATGTGTAAGATGTATTCAAGAAAATATTTCTCTATTGCATGAGTATATGATGTTAAAATTATTTAAAAATTTCAATGACATGTGCCATATGTTTAAAGACCCTAAAATTAAGCTTCTTGGTATGAATAATCTAAATATGGGTCTAATCATCCAATATATTATAGTGACATGTTTAAGAGCAAATAAAATTTAAAATATAAGTAAAATGATACTAATAATTAGGCTACAATAATAGTTAATTCAATTTAGAAACCTACAAATTGGTTTGTCATTTAGGTTATTTAAAGAATGAAGTTTACATGGTTATTAGATTCTACTTATAATGTGTTATAGAGGCTACTTGAGTGAAATATGATATCTCTCCCTCCACTAATGGATGTTGATATGAATAAGGCACAACCTAATGGTTTGATGTCAATGTATATTTTGATTGGCATATATGAGAGGGACACTCTACAAACATATTATTTTGTTTGGGATATAATATCCAAGATCTAATTGATGACTATGTTATTAAGTAAAATGATGGTAATACACCTACAAATGACTTGGTTTCACAACCAAATTTAAAAATGAGATATTTTTTTATCATTTTCCAAATCATGTAATTAAAGAGAAAAAAATAAATATTGAGGTGAAAATGGACTAAAAATCACATCCTCTAATTTATTTTGCTTCTATAACTGATGAGGAAAATACTATATATATAGTCTTAATGGTGCACTTGAAGATACATAAATATATATACATACTATCACATTTAATGAACATGATATTTTTGATGATGATTTTACAAATTCACCTTTGTTTGTGTACACTTTCATTAACTCACATCCTATACATAGTGTTATGGTGGATAATGGGTCAAGTGAAAAAATTATGCTATGAAATTTATTACTAGTCTTGGGTACATACATAGAGACTTGATTTATATGGAAAAGAGAGTGAAAGTATTCAATATAAAGAGGAAAAAATCTCTTTGGGGAATTGTGTTACCACTCATAATAGGGTCTACAAAAATTTCTACTTGGTTCTTAGGTTTGCCCCATATAGGGGTATTCAACATGCTATTAAGATGTCTATGGATACATAAGATACATGAAATACCATCTTTAATACATTAAAGTGTGAAGTATATATATAAAAAATGAGTGGTTACAATCACAAATATTCCATATGAGTATCTTATTGAGCTTGAGACATTTTATCTACCACCTCTACCATAACCTGTTAACAACCTAAATAGGTTCATTTTATGAAGGTAAATAAAATACAAGGGATTGATATTCCTTGTATACCAATGATTTAATGCCCATTACATTGGAGATATATTCAAGTTAGGTAGATGATACCTACTCCATCATGTCCTACATTAGTCATATAAGTTACTACATTTGTTTCACATTGAACACCATATCATTCTCTTAGCATATTATTATCATCAAAAGCTATACATTTGAGGAGGTTGTTCAAGCCTCCTCACGTAAGTGATATCATGGGATCAATCCTAGGTTGTGGGTGACCTAAAGAATAGATTGAACCTATAAATAGGGATATCTCCCTTAATGAATCAATTAAGAACTAAAAAATACTACTATTGGTTGCAAGAGAAAAGGGTAAGAGAGACTATAAACTAAAATGGAGGTAATGCACCAGATGTTAAGACCATAACCACTAATTTGTATGTACAATAAGACCTATAGGATTATCATAAGCATACACTTCTCCTAAAATAACCTATAAAATTAATGATTTATTAGGAGGTGAAACTATAGTCATACTAAAATTTAATTTATACAACTTGAGCATGACTTGTGACACCCAAACCATAGGTCTCTCCTACTCGCTTACATAGCCCACTTAGGCATGTTTTCACTATTTCCTAGTCATCTAAAGCCTTCTAGATTTAACCCCTATTTTCCTAGACTCCTATCTTAGGCATATATCTATCCCTCAAGGTCCCTTTACCCTTAGATAATACCACCATAAGTTGGACTATAGCACTGGGACCTAGGGTGTCCACTTTCGAGCACTTTTGTCTAAGTGCACAATAGCCTCAAATGGTCAGATTTTCCTAGATCCTTATCTTTTCCTTTGTCAACCTAATTTGAGTTAATCTAACCCAAGATCACTAGTTTCCATATAAAAGCCCATTCAAAGGTAATTTATAAGGGCTGGAAATCATTCAAAAGGCACAAGCTAGATATATACTAAAGCACACTCAAGAAAATCTTCTTAATCTCTACATATAACTAACCACAGTTATTTCCAACCTATTCAAGCTCCTACACCAATCAGAAAGTCATCTCAAAATTGAAAAAATTCACATACACTTGCATTGCATACATAGGATAACACTATACACATTCAAATTTGGAGAACTACATTGGCCTTGATCACTCTTCAAAGTATTGGTATGTAGGCAACATGCCCACACATGGGGTGTGATCGTACATTCAGTGCATATTACACACTAACCCCTTTTTCTAATTGGATTCAATATCACCTATTAATCATGAAGAGGAACTAGGATCCTTAAAGACCAAATCAATTCCACACAAAGATTTGTGAATAACCAATACTTGATATTTTAGGCACAGGGTCTCTCAGAGCAAATGAATAGAACACAAAAAGCTCAAAAATCTCAGACACTAAGGACTAGAGTGCCAAAACTTGGACTACAGTGCTGGACCTCCAAGTGTCCCATTTTTGGCACTCTTATCTAGGTATAAAATAGAATTTTGGATCTTATTTTTGATAATATGCCCATCTAGATCAATAATTTGTAGCCTCTGTCTCCCTCATCTTAGCCTAGAATTAGCTAAATTTTACTCTCTATCCCCTTGTTTTCTATTTTTAGAAATAAATTAAGCACTTATAGATTAAATAAATTATTAGGTTAATTAAGGTACATTTATTTATTGATTTTCCCCTTAATCCAGACCCCTTTATTATTTAGTAAATTAAGCTTATAGTTTCCCAAATTTAATAAAACATTTGGTGAACCTAACTTTAAATTTTTGCACAAAATCTGTAAAAACCCTAGGGCTAATTAATTTTTATTTTTTGAAATATTTTTTATAATTTTTCCTAAATTTAAAAATCAGAAAACTACAAATTAATTAAAATATTTTCAATAATTTATTAAAACCCTAGTTTGCACATACTAGGTCCTATTTGCATACAAACACTTTCAAACCATTAGGAAAAATATATTGCTAATTTTAGAAATATTTTCAAATTTTTCCTAAATTTTTCAAGCTCAATTCTACAAATTTATAACAATTTTTTCAAATGATTACATTAATTTTGAAAAATTCATTTCAAAGCCCTAGTTGCATCAATTAAATCCCAATAATTTTCAAGTGATATTCCACTTATTTTTTGCAAATTTTGACTGAATATTAAAATCAGAAAATCACTTCAAATTTCAAAAGTTCATAGTAAATTCTAGAAAATTTATTGGTCTCAAAACCCTAGTTGCATCTACCAGGTCCCATTCAAGCAATTAATTTCTCATAATGTTATGAATTTTATCTTGCATACTTAGCTCAGAAAATCAATTTCAAATTCAAAAGTTCATAGTATTTTGCAAATAATATATTTGAAAAATCCCTGGTTGCATATATTAGTTGTTAATTTGATTTTTATGGTATCACCTTACATGTTTGGTAGCTTTGTATCTTTTTTTGCATAAATTGTAAACTAATATTTTACAATTTTGCATTTCTTATATCTAATACTTTCCAATTTTAGCATATTACCTATTAAAACTTATTGCAAAACATTCAAACACATTTCAAATTATTTTCCTACTTTAACAATGACCCAATATACCAGCTTTGATGAAATTGATAAAAGAGAGCTTTAAGAACTCTTAACCAAACACCCAAATATCCAAGATGACATGATTAGAATACTCCAAGAGGAACAATAAAAGGTAACCAACTATCAATCTTATCAAACCATAAAGACACCAATTGCACATGACATGACAGGGGTAACTATGTCACAACACCCCCCTATAGTATCCCAAGCTTCTTCTATACCACCAATTGTAGCTAGTACATCCCTATCTCCTAATGTGGTAGCCCTTATGTAAGAGATTCTATCTCTTAAATCCAAGGTGCAACATATTGAGCAAGGTACCACTAGATATAAATAGGCATTGGACTCCTTCACTCTCTTTCATACACCTTTGGCATGACATATAGCTGCTATACCCTTACCACTTAGATTTGTACAACCTAAGCTCACTCTTTACAATGGCAAGGGTGATCTAGAGACACATTTGAGATCCTTTCATTTATCATGTTTGGATTATATACCATACGATTGGATATTAACTAGATTATTTTTGAGGAGCCTCAAGGATTATGCATCACAATGGTTTTATAGTCTACCAAATTAGTTGGTTAATGAATTCAATCCTCTTTCCAACATGTTCATAGCACATTTTAGTATCAATATCAGTGATAAGGTTTCATATTCCCAAATTACACAATAAAAAAAAATCAAATGAGCCTCTCACTAAGTATGTTCTTAGATACAAGACCATATTAGCTAAGATGACTAGCCCTATAATAAATCAGGAGTTATAAGACCTCTTCAAATAGAGTTTTCTACTAGTTTTGCATGAGACAATCATGTTTAAACATTTGTCTTCTTTCACTGAATTGTGTCACACTTTAAAAGAAAGATAAATAAAACTCATTTCAATGGGCAAACTTAAGTACACAAGTGCACTAGATACAACTAATAAGAGTAACAATAAAGCCCCATATAAATTCAAATCCAATGATAGTAAAAGACTAACTCAAAATATAGTTAATGTAGCTTCAAATCCCTCATATATAGTCACTTTTTAAATACCTCTTTGATGACATTTTATGAATCTACCAGCTCCTCCAGCTAGAGTTTTATAACATGTATTAGAATGTAACATCATATCTTTTCCTCCTATTAGAGAAATTTATCCAACAAAGCCTCTTCCATGGGGATATGACCAAAATGCATTTTACAACTATCACAGGGCACTAGGCCATACTATAAATAGATGTATTAGTCTTAGGCATAAGATATATGATATAATTTATGTCAATCAAATCGATCTAGACACTTCAACAGAGCCTCCTCTAGCCAAACCAACATAAGAAAGTCACTCAAAATATTTTCATATCCATTTCCATAGCATGGAAAGTTAGAGACATAAGATACATTAGGTGTATATCATGCATATCAAGCACATCCTCCACCAATTACATATAAGGCACCAATAACCAATTCAAATATATTGAGCCAAGTGATTGGTACTTTTCATTCTAGCATTCCATTTCAGCCTTTCATCTCCTTTTTTTAGTAAGATATTATTAAGGATGACACAAATTATCATGCACTCTTCATTAGAGATTTTATTCATGGTCATCCTATTCATAGTGTTTTAATTGATAATGGATCCAATATTAACATGTGTGCTATGACACTACTACAACACTTGGGTTATATAGAGCATGATATTACTCCAACAAATACAATTATCAATGGTTTTAGTGGACATATTCAGACTATATTAGATGAGATCATCATTCCTCTACAGGTTTGTCCTACACACATGACCACCTCATTTACTATAGTTCCTAGCATGGGAGTTTTTGACATATTACTTGGTAGACCTTAGATAGAAAAACTCTAAGTAGTTCCATCTATATTACATAGATGCATGAAATTCATTAACACTAATTAGGTTATCATAGTTACTGGAGTTCCATATGAGTTTCCACTTTTGGTTTTAGAGTCAGTTTTAGTTCTAAAACTAGTTTTAGTTCCATTACTAGTTCTAGATATACCACTAATTTTTTATCCAATTTAGCATCAGACACATATATGATATCTATCACCAATACAAAGGGTTCATACACCTCCACAACTTTAGGATTTTAGATATCTTCTAACCATAGTATTTACACCTAGAGTAGTTTCATTGATATCTCATGCATCTACACATAGATCACATGTTCAATGAGTTTTTCCTACTTCTAGATGGGTCCCTAAGAGCCCTAAAGCTACATCTACTTCTCAAAATTATAGAAGGTCCCCATAGTTAATTTTCAATTCAAATATTTTAGAACATTTACAACATATACTACTTTCAAAGCCAAAGTCTCAGTATTTCCATCATGCTTCATGATCATGCAAGATTTCACTCTTCGATACAAGACACCATGACAAAGAGTCTCATCTGAGAATCATTGGTTAGTATCATTTATTTCCAACATTGGTTGTACATATTATCTCCTATTTAATTGAACATAGTTTCCTCTACTCGATTGTACATAGCTCAAATATTTTAAAATACAAAAAATATAATATCTCAACAATATAAAATCATGTCAATTGTATGCATCATCTATGTTTTACATTGATAAACATTATACTAGACTTACATTATGATTTTTTATGCTATTGTTTGTTGATTTATCTATATTACCAAGCTTTGATCTTCTTTGAGTGTGTGCAGTACATCCATATCCTTGATTACTTCACTCCACCCATCGAGGGGACATCTTACTTCTACATTCCAACTACATATCAATACATCTACCCACTGGGGGCATACTCTACATGACTACACCATCCAGGTTATGTCATTATTACACTATACACTCTAGACATCTTATTGTAGTATGTTCCTTACTTGCTTACATAGAGATCACATCAACATCTATTAGCATATATCACACTTCTATATTTCATAGAATATATATTAGTCTCATATCACATATTTTGTATACTCTTGGTTTTTGTTTTCCATAGTTAGATGCATTTTTATATTTCCAGTACTTGCATGCTTCCACTCTTTGCTTTGATTAGTTAGATGTGTTTGCATTTTATAATTCTTATTTGCTTCTTGCTTGCATTCTAAGACATTTTCCAATGTCCTTTGTTCCTATCTATATGTGTGTACCTTTAGACACTTTCGAATGTCCTTTATGTGTGCCTTTCATGTGTTTGTGGCCCTTGTGCCAATATTTTATTGTTCCCATTGTGTGTGTATGAGGAATTTGAACATGAATTGTATGCCTTGTGTGTTTATTTGGCCCCTTGGCCACCCTTACATGTTTCTTGATTCTTGCTTTGTATGTTTATTGCTTGATTGCTTATCTTTGTGTGTAATTCCATGATTCTAATCATGCATTTGCCTTGCTTCTTGGATGCCATGATGGACATCATGATTCATCCCTCCATGCCGGTAACAACTAACAACTAACATTTAGAATCCTAGTTTACTCTTATGAATATGTTATTACATTATTATATCTATCTAGGCATACCCTTATGGATCTAACAATATTTTTCTACCACTTTTGTTGTATCTTGAGATAATGTATATCAATGTTATATCAAATGTTTTCACAAATTAACACACTTTTAGGGCTTCTTCTTTTAAGGGTAGTCATTGTAGGTCTTCATTCCTACCCTTAAAAGAGAGGGAAATAAATAAGGGTTTTGTCATAGAGATTAGAGCTCCTAACGATTGAAAAAATAGTTTCAGAATAGTATAGTCTAGAATCTAGAACTAAGCATAGGCAAACCAGACTAGGCAGATAGTAGAGCATCCATATCAATCATTAGTTTTGGCTCTATATAATAGCACCAAAAATGGGACTATAGTGTTAGACCCCAAAGTGTCTAGTTTTTGGTGATGTTGTCTAAACAATAAAATATTTAGTTTTTCTAGAGTCAAGCAGAGAGGTGAGTTTAGTCATAGTTTTGCTAGTATAGTTTAATCTAAAAATCAATAGTTTTTAACACTTATTTTGTTTATATAATCTAGATACAAGGGGAATCATGCATGGCATAAAGGTTTCCATTTTTAGTTTAGACATAGTAGTTGACATAACTTTTAGTTTAGAATCTATGTTCTAGACACCAGTTATTAGAGGCAATGTGTGTGACACATGGGCCTTCCATATTTTTGAGTTTATAACATTTTATTGCACATTTCTAATAGTTGCATGCCTTACTCAATGTGCAGGTTGTTGACATCAAATTAAATTAAAATTTCATACAAGTTTTCTTCTCATGTACATGAGTTCCTGAGTGGCTTCCTAAGACTTGATTATAGTTTTAGGAGGATATTCTATACAAGTCCAATCTCCATCTTTCAAAGTGGCCAACAGTGGCCTAGTTTTTAGTTTACATTCAACTATCCATGCCAACATTTTTAGATCACAACACATTCAGGGGCTCCATGAGCGATCTCATAAAACATTAATCTATAATGGTATTTTCTCATTAAACTTCACATCATAGGGTAAAGATGGAGCCAAAGGTATATTTAACCTTTGTATTCTTGAGCCACCTATTCAGAGTGATTAGACACACAATCTAGACAATTATTAGCACATGCATGATTCATTAACTTTACATAGTTGGTGATGATAGAGTTAAAGGGCCTACCTTTGAATTCTTGATCCAACTTCTAGGGATTTGAGAACTTAACTAATTCATTGATATAACTCTTGTTTCAACATAATTTAAGCATACCTATCATAACCCAACAATATAATAGGTTTTGCATTAGTTCACATACCTAGTGATGTATATTCATTCATTTCTCTTCTTTCCTCTCTCTTTACCTAGCTTTATACATTTTTATTTTAGATATAATGTATCTAGTAATAAATGATCTACTTTCACTTCCCTTTTTCAAACTTACACAGTATAATGTGCTCTCACTACGCACAACCCATCATCACATAGCTTCTTAGGCTTAACCTCATAATAAGTTTAGGTATGGTTCTCTTTTCTTCCTTTATCCTAGTATTTTGATTTGATGCATACTTATAATAAAGTATGGGAAAATGTAGTCATACTAAAATGCAATATGTATAACTTAAGCATGAATTGTGACACCCAAACCATAGGTCTCTCTTACTCACTTACATAGCCCACTTAGGCATGTTTTCACTATTTATCAATCATCTAAAGCCTTCTAGATTCAGCCCCTACTATCTTGAACTCTTATCCCAAGCATAATTATATCCCTTAAGGTCCCTTCCACCTAGAAAATAGTGCCATAAGTTGGACTATGATGTTGAGACCTAGGGTGTCTAATTTTTAGTGTTGTTGTCCATGTCCACAATAGCCTCAAATGGTTAGATTTTCCTAGATCCTTATCTTTTCCTTTGTCATCCTAATGAAATTCAATATAACCTAAGATCACTAATTTCCCTATAAAAACCCATTAAAATGTCATTTAGAAGGGTTGGTAATCATTCAAAAGGCACAAGCAAGAAATATACTAAAGCACAATAAAGAAAATCTTCCTATTCTCTGCATATAGCCAACCACTATTATTTATAGCTTATCCAAGTTCATATACTAGTCATGAGTCATCTCAAGCTTTCCCAAATTCACATACACTTGCATTGCATATGTAGGATTGCACTATACACATTCAAATTAGGAGAACTACATTAGCCTTGATCCCTCTTCAGAGTATTGGTATGTAGGCAATTTGCCCACACATAGGGTGTGATTGCATGTTCAATGAATATTACACACTAACCTCTTTTTCCAATTATATTAAGATCACCTATCAAGCATGAATAGGAACTAGGATCCTTAAAGACCAAATCAATTGCACATGGAACTTTGCAAACAACTAGGACTCAATATTTTAGGCATAGTGTCTCCTGGAGCAGATGAATAGAACCCAAAAATCTCAAAAATCTTAGTCACTAAGGAATATAGTGCCAAAACTTGGACTAAAATTCTATACCTCTAGGTGTCCCATTTTTGATGCTTCTATCTAGGTAGAGAAATCTAGATCAACAATTTGCAGCCTCTACCTCCTTCATCTCAGCTTAGAATCAGCTAAGTTTTACTCTTTATCCCCTTGTTTTATATTTTTATAAATCAATTAAGCACTTTTGTATTCAATAAATTATTAGGTTAATTAAGGCACATTTATTTATTGATTTTCCCCTTAATCCAAAACCCTTTACTATTTAGGAAATTAAGCCTATAGTTTCCCAAATTTAGTATAATAAAAGTAATGTGAGGATATAAGGAAATATTTTTTCCACTTATAATCCCCCTTATAACTCATAATGAAACTCTTCACAACCTATAATATAGAACCAAACTACAAAAGGAAAGAATAATATGACAACAAGACAAGGTGATCTAAGTCTACACTTGCCTAGATCAACCATTTAAAGCTTTAAACTAAAAACAACCATAGAAGGTGGTAAAAAATAATATCATTGATAAATATGCATAATTTTTTTTAGGTATACACCATAATATTGATGTAAGGATCCATTTATAATCTAAATTAGGCCATACATATAGAAGGGTGTGTGAGAGAGAGAGGAGAGAGGCATTGGAAAAGCCCATGACAAGTGTCCCATCCTAAATAAAAAAGTTTTAATAAAGAATGAAAGTTAATAAATAGTCCTAAACTCCCTCTCTAACATGTGTGCACTTAGTTTGATGATATTCTTCTCAAGGTGGCATAGGAGTTACTTCATTGCCTTAGTGACTCATCTATTTACTTTAAAATTACCCAATTAGATTCATTATGTATTGAAAAGTCACATTAATAGAGTGTAACTAATTGAATTAAATTAAACATATATTTAAGGTCCCAATGTAATCATATTTACACATTTTTTCAACAATCTCTCTCATCATTCTCACGTTTTCCCTCTAAGTAGGCTTATTCCTTGTAGCCCTATTTTAATGAAAAGCTACTTGTTTTTATAAATATAGAGAACTTATAAGTGAAAAAGAGGAATATTTGGCACCCATTATACCCTTATAACTTCACCCAAAATTTCATGATCTAAATCTCAAGGTAGACCTACTTTCTTTCTTTCTTTCCATTTTTGTCAATTAGGCCTAATGTAAGCCCATAGTATTATAAACCATAAAATGACACCCAAAAACCTGAAAAATTAATTTATGGGGAATTAAATTAGGTATTTTGTCCAATTTTCAAGTCATTTAATTAGATATAACTCAAATTAGACAAGTTTTCCACTTTCTAACCCTAGTTTGCTCATGCACAGGCTTGAGGAGGCTGAGGGCTAATAAAAATACATATGTTGAGTTATTAGGTGTTTTAAGGAGAAATAATTACTATTTGTGGAATTTAATATAATTAATCATACCCTCTAAGTGTTTTTTTTCCTTGAAAAACCTTTTAATCTCTCAAAACTGCCAATTTCTAGAATTCTATGCATGCTTAGGATTGTCAAACATGGTTGTAGGTTCTTTTGATTTTTTGATCAATATTCAAACCTATTAAAGAACAAAAAAAGATTATTATGACTCCCACACACTCTATTACATAAATTTAAACCAAAAATTAAATGAAAATACTACCTATTCTCATAAATTATTGAAGATAGGCCTGGAAAAGAAACTTCTTAGTAAGTTTGTAAGGTGCTCTTTTTGTTTGATGTTTGTTGAGGTTTAAGAAGTATTTATTTAATTTATCCATATTTTTATACTTAAAAATACATTATTAAAATCTCAATAATATATTTTAACTCTCATTTTTTCATCAAACTCATCCATTTTTTCCAAGTTTGTCTTCTCTTGCTTGAAAATATTGACCTACAAGCCTGTAGACCTGTAGGTCTACATTTTATATCACTTAAAGCCTTTTGTGATGTATTTTTTTGTGATTTTAGTCATTAAACTATATTTTTTAACATATAGATTAATTTTCAAGTTAAAAAAACTATCTTAAGTCCTTCAAACTCTTTCAAATACCTGATTCTTATTGGTGAACTTTAAGATGATGTCATCCAAGTCTTGTAGTTTATTAATTCTCCTCAAGAATAGTTGAAGGGTTTTCATTATTTTATGTTTGATTATATAAGTGTATTAAATATTTATATTTAATTATTCCAAAGTAAAATCCACTTGTACTACCTTTTAGTAACTCCATGATGTTGTTCATAAAAACATCTTCTTGACTTGAATGGATGTAGGTACTCATAAAATTGTGTTTAGATGGACTCTTATTCATTTAATTATTTGAATTTGAATCATTTAATATAAATCACAAGACTCTATTAAATTTTAAAAAGTTCTTCATAGTCTTCTTGTATTTTTACCACCTTCATTCTTCAACTTTGAATTCAAACAAGTAGGCCTATAATCTTACAAGATTAGGCCATTTCCTTGACTCTTAGCACCTAGTTGATGTTTGAGACCCATAAGGCTACGTGTAGAAGGATTTGGAGCTGTTTATTGAATTTATCAACACCATTAAACTTATATCTCATGATGATACTCATATTTTAGAGACTCATACAATATCTTAAGGATCCCAACATGCTCAAATACATATAAACAAACCTGTAACATGCCTTATAATCCAATTTATTTGCTAATTTTCCCTCACATGTGTTAAATAGTGACCCAAATATGAGAATTTGGTACATTAAATTAAATTAAAAGTGATTTATAGTCCATTTAAGAGCATTTAGGCTATTCAAGAAGATATTTTCTCCATCAAGTTCTTTTTTGGCCTCTTGGCAGCTTGTGAGTGCCCTACATTCTTAATGATCAGTCATAAAGATGAGGGACTTTACCTCTATATATAAAACATAAATTGAAAGGGTAAAGGGTACCATATGATACCTAGGTGAAATCCACTCCACGCATCTTTTCCATGAACCTATGAGAAAAATAAAATGTTGATATAGTCAAAGAGGGTTTCTATGAAGCCTACTCTCATCACATTTAGATTTTATTACATTTGAGGACATTTAGTTAGTTATGTGAAGTGATAATAAGTTATATAGACTAATTGAGGTATTTTTATGAGCCTAAATAATGCATTTACCTTTCAAATCTATCAAACCCTAATTATTTCACTAATATACAATAGTTATGAATATTATTTACAAAAGGAGATCTAAATAGAGATGTTTATCTTAGATTTCATGTTATGGGGATTATGGAGACACTAAGAAACATCATCCATGCCTTTTAAATCACTCACCGAGCCTCAAACTATCATCTTGATGAAGAAACCAAAGCCTTGGGGGTTGTTAGGGTTTAAGACCAGCCTACCTTCTTAACATTTGTTCATAAATCATAGCCCATGAAACTCATGAATATTAAAAATATTTAAAAGGGGACACGGGTATTCATATCTGGCTATGATATTTTGACTTGACATTGTCTCTCCTATCCATACCAAGCATCCAAAAATAGTCATTGTGAGCTTGCTAAGAGCTCAATGGAAGAATGGAAGTATTTTTTTTATTTTCTTTGGTCTTGTGTAAGATTATTAAACATGTGTTTGACCTAAAAGAGATGAAGATACACTTGGTATAATGTACAATACACCTACAGGTTCTTGAAAATTTCATTTCACTCTTTGGCTTGCTATTAGATGTGTTATAACTACCTACAAGTGCAATCATTAGAACTTCTAACCTAAAACTATCATATTATGAAATGTGCTTATAAAATTCACATTATAAACCTTCTCAAAAGTAATTTACATGTGATTTTATATGTTATTTACACTTTTTGGATATTTAAATTGATCTTTGATAAGTTTACACATTTTAATGATCCATAAAGAAGGTTTAAAATGACTCATTAACCTTGGATATAGCATAAAACTTATAAAACATCAAAAGACCCTATAAACATGTTAATAAATCATAAAAAACCCCTATTAATATTTATAATAATGATTTTTTTAAAGAAAATACATTATAAGTTTTAAACAACCTAGAAATAACATTACCTTAACTTTTACAAAATAACCTTAAACTTTGATAACCAAAAAAGGGAGATCATCCTAAATGAATATTTGAAGACCCTAGATGATTTTAAATAAATTTATAAGAAATTACAATAAAGTTTTGAATTTCACCTACCTATGGTGGCCAAATTTGGCTAATATCTTTGGTGACCTCTTAGGATTGCATGCTTGCTATGCACCTTAGACTAGTTGCCTATGACATCACTCAACTTTTGACCTAATTAGACCTTAAAACTAATTACAAACCTTTATAAATAATAAAAGCAACTGAATACCTGAAAAACACATAATAAGAAAAAACAACACACTAAATCAAGGTGCACACACACAATTGTGATACAAATCACTTAGGTAAAACAACACACAAGAACACTATTGAAAAAAACTAACCTTAAGACATTTTCCTCCTAGATAAAAAGTATTTTTTTTTCAAACTCTTCATCCATGAGATAATTAATGATGTAGAGCAAGCTGCCCTTTAGACATGATGTTTATAGGAGTAGCATTTTTTCTTTCCAACTCATTAGGCATACTCTCAAGTGAATTATAAAAAAAAATGTTTCCAATGAATAAATAGTCATCTTTTATCCAAAGACACATCTCATGTTTCTCTTTGGTGTTTAAACTCACCTCAATCATGATCACATCTTAGATCATAGGGGAAACATTCACTTTGGATTCTAGTGGTTCCATGAAATGGTGTGCTTGATATTGAATGATCTCTTAAGGATTCCCACATTATTCTTCAAGGAAGGTATCATCTTCAAAAGAATATTCAAATTTCCTAACAAGATAAATAGGAACTTTAAGAGATTCAAATTCATTTTGAATTCTCAAATATTACTATCACCTATTATCTTGAAACCCTTCTTGTTGACTTGATAAGGCATATTGCATATGACTTTCTCCTTGAGGCTCTATCTCTATCAACTTTATAACTACTATCATATGATCATGATATTCACAATGGTTGTTTGGGATGTTAACAATAATTTTACAACTTGGATTTGCTCTTCAAAGGTGATTGGTTCATGCTCATTAGAGGCCATTTCAATCCCACTCAAGTCCTCATATTGTTTACTTAGGAAATATTCTACATCAATTTCAGCTTCAACTTCTTCATGGAGACTCTATATGCAATGTTTTCTTGAGATCCATCTATTGTTAACTCAACCAATTATTATTTACAACAAGAAGGAAGACCAACACATTCAATAAAAGGATAGAGTTTAAAACAAAATTTTACCTCTTCTAGGATACTTGAGGCATATTAGAAAGTATCCAAATGCATGTCAATTATATCTATCTAATCCAATTCATCAAGAGGATATAAAAATTGTTGTTCTTGATCATCTATGATCTCATTAGGATGAATAGTTAGTTGAGAAACTACTAAAACTATCTCAATTGAGTTTTGTTCATCTTAAAGAGTGTTATTTCCTTCAAATTATACTTCTACATGATGACAAACACCTCTCCCTTCATCTCTAAATATTTATTTTTTATTTTATTCACCAAGGGGAGTGTCAATGATGAGTTGTTCCTCATGTTCACTTGAATTGTCTTCTTCATATCCTTTTTGAGGCTCACTTACAACTACAACTTGGCCTTATTCATTTGCTTCCCATAGAACATGTTCTTATTTAAAGATGGGCTACTCACACTCATGAACAAGATTTGGGATATTGAGATCCATGATGTGATCATTATTTTCCTTCCATCCACCAATAAACCCCTCAACTCTTGATATGCTCTAGTCCTCCACTTTATCAACAAGGACTTACTTCTTCATTTAAAATTTCTCTTGAATCATGGAAGGTCTTAGGTTCTTAAAATTTATCAAAAAGGACTTATTTCTTACTTTAAACTTCTTGAATTGATCTCCATGATGGGAAAATTTTAGGATCTTGAGGAGGGAGGGGTGGGTCTTGAATAGGTTCATGAATTGGTTTGAATTTTGGGATATCTCTCTTTTTTATCTTCCCTCTTAGATATAATTATATGATGGGAAGGTTTGGGGCTTTTGAAAAGAGGTGAATGGTGTTTAAATAGGCACAAGTTCCTTTTGGCCTCAATCTCTTGATCTAATAATGGTTCATATTTATTCTCCCATGACTCTACCACTTAATTCCAACTTGGAGCCTTAGACTCAGGAGGTTCCTCTTGGTGATGTGTTATAACTTGAGGTGTGGATGAAGTATTTGAGAAGCCTACAAGCTACCTTCGATTATCTTTTAAATTTTTGATTTTGGATGAACAAAGGAGAAGGTTCATGAGGGAGAGTAGGTTGAGTTTAAGGGATAAAGAGTGAGGATTTCATATAAACAAGCCTTTTATGATGGATTATTACAAGTTGGAGAAAGTTAGGAACATAAGAAAATTAACTTGGGATTAGAGAGGGTAATTGAGGTTAAAGAGATTGAAATTATTTTTCTTCTCATCTCACTAATTTATCCTTCATACATTTATTCAAATATATTATTTCCAACCTTTCATTGGTTAGTACATGTTGGTTTCCCCTATTAAATTTTTCCCACTCAATCCTTACCAAGTGTAATGAGTCCTTTAGATTTTGAATGAGAAGACTAGTGATAATTTGGCCAAATTTTACTCCTCTATCTACCTTTATCATTACCATTTAATTACTTAATATCATCATGAGAATCTAAGAATCTTACTCTTTCTTAGGTTGGATTTTCCTAGATATACACTCCTTATACCCTAACTCCTATCGATGGTAAGCTTGATAGGACATATATGAAGGATAAAAAGCTTAGTAACATTGATGAGGAAAGGAGGGAAGATAGAGATATTGATATCAAGGATAATAAAATTAATAGTTAGGGTCATATGGAGGGTAAATAGGGTCATTAAAAAGTTGATATGGATCGACATAGGATTGATATGGCTCATTAGGATACTAGTTAGGATCAACATGCTATTGATAGGGCTCACCAACTTGAGTAAAACATAGATCTACTCTAATCTCAGCCATGAAAATTCATGAAAAAGACAAAACATAAATATTAATTTCTTAAAATAATACCTAAGGTGATAAAATGAGTAGATTTTACTTAGAGTCACCATTGGTGATTGTGTTCATGCTTCTAAAGGATGGTACATTTAAGAGTGACACCAATAAATCTACAATGGATGAAGTATCTTATCCCAATAGGTGTGATATAATTGTTTTCATAAAAAAATTTACCCTTGAGGAAGTTTTTCAATCTTCCTTACTTAAGTGATAGCATGAGATCTATCTCAAGTTGTGGGTTACCTAAAGAATGGATTGAAACTCTAGATTAGGCTACCTCCCTTGATGCATCACTTAAGATATAAAAACTACTAATATTTATTTTAAGAGAAAAGGGTAAGATATAATATAAACTAAAATGGAGGTGATGCACCAAATTTTAAGACCAAACCACTGATTTGTATGTATACTAAGACCTATAGGATTGCCATAAGCATACACTTATTCTAAAAAAACCTATCACATCAATGATTCGTAAAAAGGTGAATAAATGTGAGGATAGAAGGTAAGATGTTTTCCACTTATAATCCCCCTTACAAACCTTTATGGAACTCTTCACAACATGTAAAAGAGAACCAAGCTACAAGAAGGCAAGGAGAATAGGACAATAAGACAATGTGAGCTAAGTCTACACTTGAATAGATCAAACATTAAAATATTGACACTAAAAAGAGCCATAGAAATAGATAAAAAATCATTTTATTGGTCAATAGGAATATGAATGATCAGGGATATGCCATACTCCTAGTGGAAGGATCCATTTCTAAGCCAAATTAGGCCATACATATAAAAGGGTGAGAAAGAGAGAGAGGAGAAAGGCATTGGAGAAACCCATAAAAAGTGTCACATCATGAATAAATAAGTTAAAATAAAGAAATAAAGTTAAAACATATTCCTAAAATGCCTCTCCAACATGTGTGCACTTGTTTTGATGATATTCCTCTTAGGGTGGCATAGGAGTTACTTCATTGCCTTGGTGACTCATCCTTTTGCTTTAAAACTGAACATTTGGAGTCATTATGGATTGAAAAGTCAAATTTGTAGAGTATAAATAATTTAATTGAAACAAAATATTTTAAAGGTCCAAATAAAATCATATTTACACATTTATTCTACAATATCTCTCATAATTATCATGTTTTCCCTCTAGGTGACCTATTCGTTGTAGCCCTATTTTAGTGCAAAGATCCTTAATTTAAGAAACATAGAGAAATTACAGGAGAATAAAAGGAATATTTGGGAAACCATTATAACCTTACAAATTTAACCAAAATTTCATGATCTAACTCTCAAGGTAGTTATACTCTCTCTCTCTCTCTCTCTCTCTCTCTCTCTCTCTCTCTCTCTCTCTCTCTCTCTCTCTCTCTCTCTCTCTCTCTCTCTCTCTCTCTCTCTCTCTCTCTCTCTCTCTTTATATATATATATATATATATATATATATATATATTTGCCAATTAGGCCTAATTCAAGCCCATAGTATTATAGACAATACAAATCCATATCACTCAAAAACCTAAAAAATAATTTAAGGGACATGAAATTAGTTATTTTGGCTAATTTTAAAGTCATTTAATTGGATATAACTCAAATTAGACATGTTTTCCACTTTCTATCCCTAGTTTGCCCATACACAAGCCTGAGGAGGTCAAGGACTAATAAAAATCCATATATTGAGTTATTGGGTGTTTTAAGGTAAAATAATGCATGTTTTGGGTCTTAAAAAACATTAATAAACCCCTATTAATGTTTTTTGTCCTTGATAAACCTTACAATCTCTCAAAACTACCAACTTCTAGAATTTTGTGCATGCTTAGGATTGTCAAACATGGCTATATGTTATTTTTGATCCTTTGATCAATATTAAAACCTATTGAAGATCACAAAAATATTTTTATGATTCCAAAACAATATATTTAATAAATTTAAATCTCAAATTAAATTTAAACACTACCTATTATCATAAATTCTTGAAGATATGCGGAAAAGAAGCTTCTTAGCAAGTTTGTAAGGTGCTCTTTGTGTTTAATGTTTGTTGAGGCTTAATAAGAAGTATTTATTTAATTAATACCTATTTTTATATATTAAAATACCTTATTAATATATCCATCATAGGTTTTACCTCTCATTTTTAATCAAACTCATACCTTTTTTCAAAGTTTGTCTTCTCTTTCTTGAAAATATTGACTTACAGGCCTACAAACCTGTATGTCTGTACTGTCTATCACTTTAAGCATTTTGTGATGTATTTTTTGGTCATTTGAGACTTAAAAATATCTATATTAACATATATATTAATTTTAAATTTCAAAAACCTATCTAAATTTCTTCAAACCCTTTTAAACACTTGATTCTTGTTGGTAAACATTAAGATGATGTCCTTCAAGTGTTGTAGTCTGTTAATTCTCCTCAAGAATAGTTTAAGGGTTTTGGTTATTTTATGTTTTATTATCTAAGGGTATTAAATATTTTAATTTAATTATTATTAAAAAAATCCACCTATACTACCTTTAAATAACTCCACGATGTTGCTCATAAAAACATCTTCTTGACTTGAATGGTTGTAGATACTCATAACATTGTGTTTAGATAAACTCTTCTTCATTGGATTATTGGAATGTGAATCATTTAATCTCAATAAAAATAATATATTAAATGTTTATAAATTATTCATAGTATTATTGTATTGTTACCACCTTTATTCTTCAACTTTGAATTCAAATAAGCAGGTCTGTAATCTTGCAAGATTAGGCCATTTCTTTGACTCTTAACATTTAGTTAATGTTTGAGACTCCTAAAGCTAGGTGTATTAGGATTTAAAGTTGGTTATTTAATGTATAAAAAACCTTAAACTTATATACAATGATGATAATTAGATTTAAGAGACTCATACACTATCTTATAGATCTAGACATGCTCAAATATAGACAAATATAATAACCTAAAAGTGGCATTTAGATGCTACGAGTGTCGCTTGAGTTAGCCTATCCCTAGTTTAGCCATAGACCTATCCCAGAGCCTTTTCCATACTTTTTTATTCATTGTATAGACCAAATATAATTATATTTAGCCAAAACTTAGTCCCAAGACATCTTTCTCATATCCTAACCTAGTTTGCCTAGTTGTCTACCAGGTGGACATTAGTGCCACATTTGGGACACTATAACCATATGACGCTAGTGTTCCAAATTGGGAATTATTGTACTTTTCTCTAATTATACCAAATAGATAATTTTTAAAACATGTGACCTCTTAAGGTTTGACTAAGTACATTTTATTATTTTCACAAGCTACATATCTCTATAAATGTAAGTCTATTTGACCTTTATTCACTAGATGGAAAATATATGAAAAAGCCTATTCAAACAAAATACAAGTTGATCAAAATTAAGGTATTGGTTCCCTATTATTCCCTTATGCATACTACCATATACATCATCCTTAAATTAGATTTAAAATATTTAAAATATGAAGCACGTTTAAGGCATCGAAGTCCACTCTCATTATAGTATTCACTTGTACTTGAATCAAGCACTAGGTGGGAAAACTACATTGGGATTGATCCCTCTTTAGAGTATTTGTATATAGTCAAATATATTCATAGTATGGTGTTGAGGATGTCTATCCTATCCTAACAATAAACACATAATTATTTCCCATGTCATTCTTTCAAGGAAGATTAGGGTTTGTACACTAAATTAGGTTTTCTAGGCACAACATAGAGTTACAGATTTTATGCACATAAGAACATGGCCTAAAAATATAGGTAAAAGTACTCTAAAAAAATAAGAACAATCCTTTAAAGGTGACACTATTGCCACTTTGAGGAGACTACAAAAACATGAAACAATTATCCAAGTGGGGTTCTACTATCTAGTTAACAAACAGACCCCA
The DNA here is from genome assembly GCA_037957365.1 of Torreya grandis. Classification (NCBI taxonomy): domain Eukaryota; kingdom Viridiplantae; phylum Streptophyta; class Pinopsida; order Cupressales; family Taxaceae; genus Torreya; species Torreya grandis. The sequence continues at coordinate 1,639,357 of JARHVA010002130.1, read as the reverse complement.
AAACCCTATTGACAACACTCAAAACTATCCATAACTCAATTTTTAGATCCCAGATATCCATGATAGTCACTTTATAGATAAGTTTATATTTAAGCCTATTTATTTATATTTTTAGAAAATCAAAGAAGGTCAAATTTCATAACAAATCATTACTTAATTATTGAATATTATTTAATTGCTTTAAACATCTCAACCCTTTAATCTAAACATAAGATTTACATAGTTAAACAATAAAAAGGTTAAATAATTTAGTGAACTTGATTTACTTTGAATATTGATTCAAACTCTAGCTTGAATTAATCTAAAATTTTGTGTAATAATTTAGAGATACATACTTCTAATTTTTTTAAACAACCTAGCTAAATTAAATCAATTTTCATATTAGGGTTTCAATTTATTTTACATATAATTTAAATTTTTGTAAATAAACCCTAGATTCAAAAATCCATAACCCTATATACTCTTAGTGATTATATCCCTTTCTCTCCTATTTTCATTATTTACTATTAATTTTTCAAAATTTATAGATTCTATTATAGTAGCTTTATTTCAATTTGTTTACTATATGCCATCTACAAAAGTTATTTCTATTCCATTAAGAAGAAGTGTTAGACTATGTGGTAATACTTTGGAACATATTTAAATTCCTACTATCTGAGACTATAACAAGGACAAAGAACATATTAAAACTTTAGATATTAATATTTCACACCCTATTTATGTGGAACTCAATGAAAATTCATCCAAATGTGAATAATACAACCAAGAGCAAGATGAGGTCCACATTGAGAATTGGGCCACACTCCCTCCACTTAACAATAACTATATAATTATGAATAAAGATGAGGTATTACAAGGCTTCACAGGTAGAATTTAGGAATAACCCCTTGATCATGCACATATTTTATAGGCCATATTATAAATCAAGAATAAGACAAATAATGATCAATATTTAATTCCCCTAGTCAATAATATTGTTACACCTCTAATGGGGACAACTCAACCAATTTATATATCAAAACCTAATATTGTTATAGAAACATCAATGATAACTCCACCACTTATGGCTAATTATTCCAATATAGATGTACAATCCCTTATGCATGAGATTCATACTCTATAATTTAAGGTGTTACATATCGAGAAAGGAGAAACTAGGCCATCACATGCCTTGGATTACAACATTCTCTTGCATACACCTTTGGCACATCACATAGAGACAACTCATTTTCCATCTAGTTTTATGGAACCCAAGCTCACATTACATGATGGCAAGGGTGACCTAGATCATCAACTTATATCCTTTCATACAACATGCTTGGATTATGTGTTCAACAATTGGTTTCTTACAAAGTTATTTCCATGTAATCTCAAGGAATATTCCCTACGATGGTTTTATGATTTTACAAATAAATATATCATGACATTCAATCCTTTAGCTAACATGTTTCTACCAAACTTCTCTATCAACATCAATGATAAGATATCATATATATATAAGTGGTACAGTTAAAGCTAAAGTCAAATAAGCCTATCGTTGATTATGTCTCATGATACACGATAATATTATCCAAATTAACTAGGCCCATGGTAGACATAGAGATTTGGGATATATTTAAATAAAGTCTATTACTAAAACTGCATGAATTTATATTATTCAATAAGTTTCCTACATTTACCAATTTAAGCCACACAGTCAAGGAAAATGAGGTTAATCTCTTATCAATGGGTAAACTCAAGTACACAAATGGATTAGAATAAACTATTAAGAGTTTAAATAAACCTCCATACAAGTTAAGGGCCAAAAAAAAAAGTTATCAATTATCCATAGTCAATGTAGCTTCCAAGCCATCTCCTAGATTGGTTTTATCCACTTAGTGCAGAATCTTCACTAATCTTTCAAAGTCACCAACACTGGTTATATAAAAACTATTAGAATGTAATGTAATATATTTCCCTCCCATTAAATAGGTTGATATGACATGATCTATTCTAAAGATTTATGATTTAAATGCATTTTAAAATTATCACAATGTATCAAGCCACATGAAAAATAGATACATTAGCCTAAAACACAAGATACAAGATCTCATTGAGGCTAATATTATTAATATGGGCACACTCATAGAGGCACCAAAATAATAAAAAATAGAGCCTAAGGAATTAAATATATTTTTAGATCCTTTCCCAAATCATATAAATAATGAGATAGGGGGCACATCAGGTGTTTAATATACATACTAGGCACATCCACCACCATATTCCTATCCCAAAGTTATAGAGGAGACACATACACTACACAACATTATTCGAATGTATCACACTATAGTGCCACTTAGACAAGTTATCACATTTTTAGAGTAGAAGATTGTGGATTATGACATTGATTTACATGCACTCTTCAAATGAGAATATATATACCACCATCCTATTCAAAATAGTATGGTTGACAATGGGTCAAGCATAAGCATGTGCACCATGACACTCTTAAAGCACTTGGGCTACATAGAACATGATATATTCCCCATAGATATAGTCATTAATGGTTTCAGTGGCCATATTAAAAGCTTCATCAAGGGGATTGTGCTTCTATTATAGGTGGGACCAACACACATAGCCACTCGGATCTTAGTACTACCTAGTGTAGGTGTATTTGATATATTATTGGGTAGGCCATGGTTATAGCATCTTTGAGTCATACCATTCACATTAAATTGATGCCTAAAGTGTATACATGCTAATTAGGTGGTTAAGTTTGAGGATTTCCCATATGAGTATCCTCTACCCATCCCACAGGTATTTCTAACATAATATTCAACTACAGAGCCAACACAAACACCAATTATAGTTCTAGCACCATTACCAAATATTTCACAATTATTAGTTATAGATCTTATGTATACATCACAATGTTAAATAGAGTCATTAGTATAGGCTAGGTCTAATCCTATGATATCTACATGTACACATACTCTACCATATAGACCATTACTAGACATACACCTATGTCACAGATATGCCATAGATTCTATATGAACTTAATCTCCTTATTTTATGTTGAGATCAATTTTATTGGGTTCTAGGGGTTCTCAGCATAGGTCACCCACATCACCTATAAATTGTTATTCTACTAGATGGGTTTCTAAGACCCCTATAGTTCACATGAAATCATAGTTAGTTCCACAACATCATAATATCACTACATAAGTAGTTTTAGACTTAGATTATACAACATAATAGATCATGGGCTCATAGTTTCCCTTTCACACCACACACATGATCATAGTTCCCTTATTCATCATAGGTCATGGTTATAGTGAGTTTCCCATGAGACTCATTGGTTAGTCTGGTTCCTACTCTTGTACATATTTCCTTATCTCTATTACTCCTTGTACATAGTTTGTATTCATTTGCTTATACATAGTTTATACTCAGAAAAGACAAAAATAATATACCATGTCAAAATACAAAAACATTCAAATATTTACAAAACACAAAACTTATAGATTATATATATTTCTATGTTTATATTTTTATTAATTTTTAGATATTTCATATTGCTATCTATCGTAGTATAGTAAGTTTTATCATACAGAATATGCTTCACTTTTTCTTGTTGTGTGCTTGAAGATTACATATAGGACTCTAATCCACTACAATATTCCAAAATTTCTATCATTTCCCCACTAGGGGCATATACATCGATCTATGTTTATACATTTTATACATCCACCCACTCAGGGGCATCTCATACATAGTTGTTACTACTAGGTTCTAGATTTACAATTATACATTCCAATTACACATCAGTATGTCTTGATGTTGATCATTGTTACTCATTACTCATGTTTTTTTCCAACTATCACTAGTTAGACTTAGTATATATACATCCTGACATTTACATAGATTTTTAATATATAATCATACATGCTTTCATTTCTATTTTTCCTATATTAGACTTAATTATGTTTTCTATGCTTCCTCCATCTTTGAGGGCATTTGAATATGACATTACTTTTTAGCTCTACGTCAATTCTATATTTGTATTCCTTAGACTATGCCCATATCCCTTGTGTGTGCTTTTATGGTTCTATATGTGGACATTTGAACATGTCCTTGTATGTGGATCTAAGATAAATTAATTTTTGCTTGCATATGTGGACATTTGAACATGTCCTTGTATGTATTCACTCTCAGGTTTAGTGACATGTGCCCATGTCCATTGTATTGTGTCCATTTAGCCTACATTTATGTGCCTCATGTGCTTGTATGTATGTTTATTTATATGCTTCTTCACCATGACACTTGTATTTTCTTGTTACACACAAACACACTCACACACACACACACACACACACACACACACACACACACACACACACACACACACACACACACACACACCTCATGCATCTACCCTACCTATTTATGTGTCATGATGGACATCATAACCCATCCCTATAGCTATTTACTCATATTTTATATTATACACATTGATTACATCTATATTAACACCCTTGTGAAATGCTATATTGCAACATACATCTTACATTACCTACTTATGCTTAGATACTTTTAATTTTTGATGTTATATTTGTATATTATATTGGAATATCATGCACATTCTATATCTAACATATTTTATAGAGCTATTTATTTTAAGGATAGTTCTTACACATATTTCACAACTACCCTTAAAAAAGGGGGAATTTATAGGGGTTTGTCATAGAGATCAAGATCCTACTTTTTTATTCATATAAATTTTATAACACACAGGCTTAGTTTCATAAATTAGACACATGACAAATACAAAATAGAACAAAGGCTCAAAAAATAGTTTAGATCACCTAGATTTTAGATTAGGTAGACATTAGTGCCTAGATAGGGACACTATCACCATAGGGTGCTATTATCCACTACAAGGTGCTATTGTCTAGTATACCCAAATTCAAGATAGTCTAGATTATTTAGACTAGTACACTAGGTATAATACATATTTACATAGATAGAGTCATATGTTTGACAATTATGTTTAGATTTTTCTCAAATACACTCATTTTAGCTAAAATTCATACTAGTTGCATTGATTTAGGAGAATCATGCATGGCATGATCACTTCCACATTTAGTTTAGTTACACATATCTAGTTATTATATATTTAGTTTAGATTTAGTATGCTCATATACCAAATTAGGGGTATGTGTGTGACACATAGTTTTTATATGCTCAACTACACAGGTTGATTTGATGGAATGGAAAACTCCATGTTATTATTTATGTTGTATACACTTGATATCACATTCCAATTTATCACTAGATTCATGTCTTAATCCATTTATAGTGGTTGGCATTACTTAGTGGCCTAGATCTACCTAATATACTTGAGTGGATGTGGAGCTGACATACATAATTATATTTACTCAATTAGATAATTTTATCACTTTGAATATTTTAGTTATAGATGCATCTACTTCACATGGGTGGGAAATGATGGAGTCATGGCCTGATTGAGTTTGTGTGCCACCCACATGAGAGGGTTAGACACACTTATAATCTTATACAAGCTATTCATAGATCAAGATCCACCGATTAGGGGTGGGTAATGATGGATTCAAAATTAGATTGAGTTATTAAGCCAACCATATAAAGATTGAGCAAGCCATCAGCTCAGTCCAATACATTCAATGATATGATCACTATGTACACTCACACACACAAGTTGTCACTGAGTTCATGCATTGGTTCATTTACCCAATGAGGTGTATTTATTCCTTTCCTCTCTCTTTACTCAAATTTACTTAGTTACTATAATTTAGCATAGTCTTTTACTTTTGGTCATCTCTTAAGTAAGGATTGATTTTTGAATGTTTCATTATAGGCCATTGCTTTAGATCATATTTCACATATGTAGACCCAAATTCACATACTCAGAATTAATTATATGGTATTCACTTCTAAGGTAAGTCCAAGTATGATTCTTTTGTTAGGAATAACCTAAAATTAATGCTCATATTTGTATAGACTAGTATAAAATATATTTGTAATATTATTATGAGTTTCCATACAACTCATTAATAATATAGTAGATTATAATAGTGAGTGATTTGTCGCCACAACTCATGTAGCTATTCAGGTGTGATTAAGAATAGGGTGTGAGGAGATATTATGGGGATAGTTGATTATTGAAGATAATGATAGTTTCCTTATTTTAAGGAGCTACTCAGACTATATATTTGTTATATCTCTGATTGAATAACATAGACGAGAATTATTATTATTATTATTATTATTATTATTATTATTATTATTATTATTATTATTATTATTATTATTATTGTTCATTGTCTAAGTCTTTTTGAACATTTTTTGTTTGGATCTATTTAATTATAAACCAAAATTAACATTTGGTACTGAATCTATCTATGATCATGTGCATTTGAACAATGAGAGTCTAGTAGAGGACAAATGTTCTGAGAGTGTATTGTTGTCTCCATGATAGATGGTGGACATGCATTCAAACTAAATGGATGGTAAGAGATGTAAAATTGAGGGTCAAGATTATAGAGGAGAGAGTAAGTTTTGATAGATATCTAAAGTCTTTTCAAGATTAATATTTTCCAAAGGAAAAAAATCTTTAGAATCATATTTAAGAGCCTATGGAGTGGCTTTCTAGAGTTTAAATTGATCATGACATTCATGTTAAGATATATAAAGTATGTTCCAAATTGAATGTGGATGGGTTGAGAGGTGATATAATGAAAAATAGGGATGTCAAGGCTTTAACAACTCTTAAGGGAAGAGATGAAGTGGGTGTCAAATAATTGAGGATTATTATCCCAAATGTTTTGAGACATTGACTCTAAAAATATCCATTATAATCCATTCACTCAGGCTTGTTAGTTGAAGAAAATTTTTATGGGGTCTATTGGATGTAATCTATGTAAGCCTACTCAGTCAAATTGTACAATCTGATCAGCCATCATTCATATTATTGACATCCCTATTAATTTCATCCAGTTTACCTCAGTGGATCTACTTCATTCTACTAGAATTACCAACATTTTTATCCATAATTACATGCATGAGTTTATTTCATGCATATTTTTTACTCTACAAAATAAGATTAGAAGCTCCAAAAAAGAAGAATATATACATATTTGTAATTTTTCCATGTAAATTTCTCAGTAAGATATATAGTGGATTCTTATAGACACAACCTTACCAAGTCTTGAACTTAGATCCTCTATGATCATCCATGACTTATGGGAAATTTTAATCCTTGGTCCTTTGGCATTCAATGAATGAACAAAACTATCATTAGTCTATGATTAGAAATCCATATATAATGTAATGTTTTAATATGTGGTGAGTCATTCTAGTACATGTGTCATGAATTTGAATTTATAGTTTATGATTTAACACTACTTTAGGTTTTATAAGTCATTATCAATATCATAAAAAAATTATATATATATATATATATATATATATAAAACACACACATGCACACACACACACACACACACACACACACACACACACACACACACACACACACACACACACACACACACACACACACACACACACACACACACACACACACACACACACACACACACACACACACACACACACACACACAAGTTTAAGTTATATTTTTTTGTCTTGCATTCGAAGTGAATGCTATATTCTCAAAGTCTTAAAAGTCAAAAATACATGATGTGTCCATTAATAATATAGGTTATTGTTTAAAATTTAATTTAAATGTTATATCAATAGTTTAATGGTATTAGGTAATTATAATTGGTTTTATAAAGTCAAAGTAATTATTCTACACCATCCTTGAGACAAAATAAAAAATTCATTAAAAATATTGAGTCTTTTTATGTCAAAGTGTCAATAGTAAAGTCTTAATTGGTGTAGAGTCATTATCTATAGTCATTTTGTCAAAAGGAATATATTTTAAAGGACACATTATCAGTGTAAAATTATGTATTGTTTAAAATCTAAGGTCATAATGGATAAAATGAAAAAAAGAGAAAAAGAAGAAGGTAGAGAAAAATGAAAACAACTACAAAATCTATATATTTAAAGTTCTAAAATAGATGCATCTAAATGTTGATATTTCTAGATAAGGTATGTGTATAATTAATTCTTTAATTAAGAATATCTTTGAGAAATTGGATTAAGAGGCATCTATTCTCACTCATCACAATAAGAAGCCAACTATTACATCTAGGGAAATCTAGATAGTTGTATGTCATGTATTTCCATGAGAGCTTGCTAGACATGTTATTTTTGATGGTACCAAGGTTATCATTGAGTTTTCTAGATCTTAAGTAAATAACTTCTTACAAAAGAGGATGGAGGACATAGGATTCTAGAGGACAAATAGAGTCCTCTCATCAACCACTAGCGATGTGGCCACAAAGTGTTTTAGTGGCATGTTTGTTCATATTTTTCCATTGTGTGTTTGAAAATAAAGAATAAATGATACATACCTATTCAAGTATTGTAATAAGTGAGCATTTTTGTTTTTCCCCTCAAGGTAAAAATAGTGATGAGGACTAAAAGTGTGTTGTAACATCACATGTTGTTGGTTAACCACATGTAAAACCATCTTATTTGTTTGTAGGTTGGTGGTAAACCAAGTGTAAAACCATTCTTTATTTTTAGTTTATTGGTAAGTTGAATGAAAAAACATCATTAGGGATTGTTAGGAGTTGCATTATAGATTAATGTTCTCCCCATGTTCATATTAAGGGGGGAATGTTAGGAAATTATAATTAGTTCTCACATTATGGTTAATGTATTTGTAATATTATTATGATTTGTTATATAAATCATTAATAAGATAATATGATAAGTTATAGAATGAGTGATTTGTAGTCACAACTCACGTAGCTATTCTAGGTGTGAGTAGGAATAGGGTGTGAGGAAATATTATGGGGATAGTTGGTTTTTGAAGATAATGTTATCCTCCTTATTTTAAGGAGTTATTCAGACTATATATTTGTTATATCTCTAATTGAATAACATAGATGACAATTATTAGTATTATATTGTGCATTCATTGTTTGAGTTTTTTTGAAATTTTTTTTGGCTCTATTTAAATATAACCTAGAATTAACATATTTTTCCTTTATAATATTCATTTAAATTTATTGAATTTATAGCATAAATGGGGGGGGGGAGGGAATGTAATCACCTAAAAGTGGTATTTGGATGCTAAGAGTGTTACTTGAGTTAACATACCCCTAGCTTAGCCCTATACCAATCATAGAGCCTTTTACACACTTTTTTAGTCATTATGCAGACCATATACAATTATAGTCAACCAAAACATAGTCCTAGGATGGATTTCTTAGATCTCAACCTAGTTTGCCTAGCAGTCTACCAGGTAGACATTAACACCACATTTGGGACACTACAACCATATAGAACTAGTGTCCTTAATTAGGCATTATCATCCTTTTCCCTAACTCTCCCAAATAGATACTTTTTCAAATGTGTGCCCCTCTTAAGGTTATATTTATTACATTTTATTATTCTCACAAGCTACATATCTTTATAAATACAAGTCTATTTGACCTTTATTCACTAGATGAAAAATATATGCAAAAGTCTATTCAAACTAAAGAAAAGTTGAGTAAAATTAAGGTACTTGATCCCTAATCTACCCTAATTATGCATACTACCATCTACATTAGCCATAAACCCATATTTTAAATATTTTAAAGCTCAAGCACATTTAATTCATCCAAGCCCACTCTCATTCTAGCATTCACTTGCACTTGTATTAAGCACTAGATGGGAGAATTACATTGGGCTTGATCCCTCTTTGGAGTATTGGTATTTGGGAAAATCTCTTCATAATGGGGTGTTAAAGATGTCCAACCTATCCTAATAATGAACACATAATTATTTATTATGTCATACTTGTAAGGAGGATTAGGGTTTGCACACTAAATCAAGTTTTCTAGGCACAACAAAAATTTCTAAATTTCATGCATGCAAGAATATGACCTAAAAACATAGGAAAAAATACTCCATAAAAATAGGAATAGTCCTATAAATGGGACACTAGTACTAATTTAAGGACACTATAAAAACATGGCACTACTATCTAGGTGAGGCACTACTATTCAGTAAACAAATAAACCTTAGGACCTTGTTGATGACACTTAGAACTATCTAAAACTTAGTTTTTAGAACCTAGATCATATATGATGGTCAATTTATAGATAAGTTTCTATTTAATCATACTTATTACTATTTTTATAAATTAAAATAAGGTCAAGATCCATAACAAATCAATACTTAATTATTGCATATTATTTAACTAATTTATACATTTTAGCCTTTTAATCTAAACATAGGATTTACACATGTGAAACCCTAAAAGGTTAAATCAACAAACATACTGGTAACATGAATTATAAGCTAATTTATTTACTAATTTTCCATCACAAATATTATGTAGTGACCCCAATTTGAGCCTTGGGTACTTACAAGTAAATTACCAATGATTTATAGTCAACTTAGGAACATTTAGATTGTTCAATAAGATCTTTTCTCCATCAGGTTCATTTTTGGCCTCTTAGAAACCTATGAGTGTTCTACATTATTAATGATAATTCATAAATATGAAGGCATTTCTCTCTCTCTCCACCATAAATTTCAAGGGTACAAGGGTCCCCTATGATTCCTAGGTGTACTCCCTTCTATGCATCTTCTTCATGAACCTCTAAGCAAAAGAAAATGTTGATACGTTCAAAGAGGGTTTCTATGAGGCCTAATATCATCAAACTTATATTTTATTAGAGGCACTAAAAAACATCATCCGTCCCTTGGAAATCACCCATAAAGCCTCGAATTATCATTTCAAGGAAGAAATTGAAGCCTTGGGGTTTGTTAGGGTTTAAGACTACCCTACTTTCTTAGTATTTATTCATAAATCATAACCCATGAAACTCCTAAATATGACCATGATTTGTAAGGGCACAGGGATTTTCATATTTGTCTATGAGATATGAGATTTTGACCTAATATTCTCTTTCCTATCCATACTAAACATCTAAAAATAGTCATTATGAGCTTGCCAATAATTTGATGGAAGAATGGATGTATTTTTTTCTTTTTTTGGACCTATGAAAGCTTATTTAACATGTGTTTAACCTAATGGATATGAAGATACAAATATAATAATGTAAAATACACCTTAAAGTTCTTGAAAACATCCTTTCACTCTTCGGCTTACTATTAAATGTGTTATAACTACCTACAAGTGAAATCATTAGAAATTCTGACCTAAAACTATCATATTATGAAATGTGATTACCAAATTCATGTTATAAACCTTCTAAAAATTCATTTAAAAGTGATTTTCTATGTGATTTACACTTTTTGGAGCTTTAAAATGGTCTTTGACAAGTTTACACATGTTAATGATGCATAAATAAGGTTCAAATTCATTCATTAACCTTGGATATAACATGAAACTTATAAAACATAAAAAGGCCCCCTAATAATGTTAAAAAATCACAAAAGACCCATTCATATTTAAAATAATGAATTATGTAAGGAAAATACATTAGAAGTCTTAAATAGCTTAGAAATAACTTTAGCTTAAATTTTCCAAAATAACCTTAAACTTTGCTAAACACAAAAAGGGAGACCATCCTAAATGACTATTTAAAGACCCTAAATGACTATCAACAAATATAGAAGTAAGTACAATAATTTTTTTAATTTAACCTACCTATGGTGGCCAATTTCGGCCAACACATCCAATGAAGTCATAAATTACTATGGTTTACAAATTTACAAAGTGTATGCATAATCATGTTGACTATAATGACAATGCAGGATATGTTATAACACATATTCACTCTTATGTTTTGAATAATTCATATAAATCAATACATTAATTACATATGAACATATCCTTTATGGTATCATTTATTATTATAAGAATATTTAAATAAATAAATAAATAAATAAATAATAATAATAATAATAATAATAATAATAATAATAATAATAATAATAATAATAATAATAATACAAAGAAATAAAAAATTCAATATATATATATATATATATATATATATATATATATATATTAAAAAATAAAAATTAGGAGTTGTGCATGACATGTTTTGATTATTACATGATTGATTGATGTTGTTTAGCATATACATGGTGAATTAAATATTTATTCTCTACACACATAATTTTCATGGCATACATGAGTATGATGTAGGACAATTACATATGATACATGGACATTCATATGTAGGACATTTATGAAATGGGAAAAAGCCAAATATTCTCACATCACTCTCAAATCCCAAGACAATCACACACTAAAAAATAAAAACTAATTTTAAATACATTTATCCACATACCCATGCAATCCCCTTCTTTTAAGGAATGTCATAACCCATGCCTCATCAATGAAAATCCTTAACACATTCCAATGCCCTATATTTACTTCTCAACCTCCCTTATTTAATGAGGAATACTAATTCTCCACCATTAATATTTGATCAATATTAATGGATCATAATTATGATGAAATCCTATAAATTGTGAGTTCCCCCTCTCATTTCAATAATTACAATTTAATGAATAGAGTTATGCCAAATTAGTGAATTGAGTTTTTTAATACAACAAAGTGTTGCCATTTTATCAATTAAAGTTTCAATCCACATCATAACTCATCCAATAAAAATGTCTACTTTTCAAGGGGAGGTGTTTTTGAAATATCTATGTGTCCCAACCCACCTTTGAAACTACATCATATCTGTGCTCATCCTAATTCATCAGGAGGATAGAAAAAGGTATAGCAAGTGTTATTTTCCAACTGTAATTGTATTCCTTTTGTCTTTCTCAATCCAAAGACACATGCTGAGATTAGATAGATATTTTAATTCTATCTTGATTTATACATTATATTATTAATATTTGTTTCATGATGTTATAATTAACATGCTCAATGGGACCATATCCCATGATTGATAAAAAAATTATTTTTATAAAATCATGACTATCTTGTAGAAGGTTTTAATCCTCACACAAGTGTCTGATTCAAAAAATTATTTCATAAATGGAAATAAGACTTGGAGAGAATTCTAAAAAGTGGTCATAATAAAGATTCTAAGTAGTATCTAGTGAGATATCACACTCTGAAATTGACCCTAAAAACTTGATTTTTGATGTTTTTATGCGCAACATGCAAAAACAAATTTAAAAAAATGGAACATTTTTTAAAGATAATCAAATTAGACTAATGACTTCTTTCTTAGAGGTTTATGATTTCTAAAGACATAAAATAAAAAAAACATACAAATTTGGTTTAGTGCTTAAAAATAATTCACATTTGATTTTGTACACTAAGAAATAATTCTACTTGTTTTGATTACTTGTGTTTGTGTTTATGATAATGAAAACATGTATGATTTACTCTTGCACCTATTAGTCAATTCATAAGGATAAAAAACATTCTAATTATATTTTTTTATTCCCCCATCTTGAAATTAAGCTATGTATGCTCTCCTCTTGTGCCTTTTAGGTGACCTTGAGGATCATAAATAGACGAGTTTCCATTTATTTATTTTGTCTACATGACTTGGGATTTGATCACCAAGGACACATCTTTAGGTTTCAAAAACTAGGATTCCATCCCTCAAAATTTGTACCAACCCCATATTTTGGTGAGGCCTAAAAATTAAGGGAGGATTTTTCATTATTATCCAAGTGATTATGTGTTTTAAGCACGTCATGGAGTGAGAGAATTTTATGTTCCAATACACAGGTCCTAGAAAACACCCCTTGAGGAACAATTTTATGGTGGCGCTCTACTAAAATCCTATTATTGGAGTGGGCATGAAAGGACTATAACCTCTCACATAACCTATTAATTATACTTTTTCATGGACTTGGGCCCCATCATATGCCAAGGTATATAGGGGATGCACCTAGAAAGCCTTATTTATGCCTATATTAAGAACCTTAGGCCATAAACAATTATTAATACTGAGGAAAAAACATCCATAAAGATCACTCACCATATACAGACATAGAGTGAGGGTTATGAGACCAAAATAAACACCACTTTACGTAAGTATATTGATGGGATGTTATTTGAGTTGCACACATTATATATTAGACACATGGCTGATCATTCATATGTTTTTTATTATTATTGACTAGACCTATATTAATTTTAAACCTTAAACATTTCAAACAAATCCAAATCCTTTAAAATTCAAATGTAAAATCAAGTCGACAATTAAAATCAAATATAAAAATTCAAATCAAATCATCTTTGAACAAGTCAAATCATGTAAAAATCAAATAAAAATTCCAAATCTAACATTCTAAATTCAAAAAAAGTCTAAGTCCATCCACTTCAAAATCAAGTCAAAGATCCCAACATTAGATAAAATAAAATCAAATTTAAAGTCAAGATCCAAGGTCAAACATCCACGTTTGGTTAATTCTGATCAAATTCACAAGTCAAAGCTAATCAAAATTCCAAGGTCAACTAAAGTTGAAAATTTTCAAAAATCAACTCAAAGATCACATCTAACCCAAATAAAACATCCTAAATCAAATGTCCAACATGGACTAATCCAAATCAAGTAAAAAATTCAAATTCAAATCACTTCTAAGTCCACCATCAAAAGTCAAAGCAATTCAAATTAAACATCCTGAATAAAATGTCCAACTTGGAATAAGCCAAACCAATTCAAAAATGTAAATTCAAATCACTTTCAAAGTCAAAAATCAAAAATAAATCAAAAATCCTAATCAAATCACACCAAATAAACCAAATCACATCAAAAAATCAAAAAATCAACCAATCCTACATCAAAACTTGTCTAGACCTATGGCAACCAAAATTAATATAGATAGAGCCCAATTCAAATAATACCTATTTGAAAAAAGGTCATGTCATCTTATAGCTCATATAAATGGGTATCTAACTTCTTATAGATTATAATACAAAAAAATTAAGATCTATCCTATGTAGGTAAAATCAAAATTTCCACATCAAAATTAGATTATCCCTACCACCCATGCTAGCCAAGAACATGTCTCATCCACTAGTTACAATATTTATCATAACATCCCCTATCACTCTAGTAAAGGGAAATCCATTTTATCATCCCTCTCTCAAAATCAAATCATACTTGACCAAATATAATAAGACCTAAATAACAAAACATCTAAGATCCATCTAGCCCTAGAGACAAAACAAATCTAAAAAATCAATTATGTCCTATCCTCATCTCTCATAGGACCATCATCTATCCAAGATTTAAGTCCATCCACATTTTAGGGTCATCAAGTAGGGATATGCCAAGATACCTTTCTAAATAATTATTAGATTCATCCACTCCAAAATTAAGGTCAGGACAACCAACCCATATTCGATGACTCATTTTTATTGAATCACCCATCTTTGATGAACCTCACTTCAATGAGCCTATCTATAGTCTACCCATATTTGATGAACCTTCTTTGATGAGTCCATTCTTGAATCCATCATTGAATAACAATATATCTTTGTCCCATTACATAAAATCCCCAATTTTTAGGAATCCCTTCTTCCTAAAGCTCTCAATACTGAATGAAAAGTGAAAAAGGTACTTATGGACAACACTATCCAATAAGCCCTCTATGTGTCTAAATACTTAATATATACTATCAAAAATAACAAATAAAAATCAACATCAACACCAACATTATAATTATAATTCAAATCAACATCAACATCAACATCAACACTATATGCAAAGGGAAATACAACTGATCTATAAATCAATCGTAGCTTAGAGAAGTTAAATCTTACTTACACTTCTGATTGCTGATACATTAGATATTTAGGGTCATAACCAATATGGATCTATTATAACTAGACAAGAGATATCTTATCACAATAATATCACTAGGGAGGGTTCCAAAGTCTCTAGTCAAGAAAAACTATGTAATAACCATAATTAGGTCCTATGTTTTCATATTCACAAGAGTAAATGATAAGTAAAGTAAATTCTAATCTAGTGCTCACCAAATCTTGTGGAATAATGTGGGGGTAATAAACATAAAAATAAACATGCATAGAATATATATACTCATGCCAATGTATATGAAATATTAATGCATGAGAGATAAGTATAAATTCCAATCTATCTACTCTTACAAATGAGGAACAAAGTTAGGAATAATTACCTTTAAAGATGAACCTATCAAGCCTCAATATCTACCTTGGCCAAGGTTCTTTACAAGAGGTTATTTTGGTATATAAGGATCATAAGGATAAGTCAAATATAGTCTATATGACCTATCTATGCATCCAAAAGTCTTATTCATAAGATAATATCCTATATCTAAAAAAAGTATTGAAACCCTAAACTGTGCTCCATAAGTATAATGGTGGATAAGCAGATGCATAATATATATTTTTATTCTTCTCTTCTTTAATAAATGACAAAATGAATGTGTTTATATAGCTAAATATAACCCTAATCCTTTATGAAAGTTTAGTCTATAGGGTCAGTCTAATTAAATCCATATTGTAATTGATAAAAACAAATTAGGTCTTGGTCTAAGTCGGTTAGGGGCTGACCTAGACCCTAAATGAGTTTTATCAATTAGAGTATAGGGTTGGTGGGGCCAACATTATATCATAAATTATCAAAAAAGAGTTTAGGCTAGGGAAGGGGTAATGAAGGTGGAAAATGACTAAAGGAGGGCAGAAAAAAGGAGGCAAAGCTTAAGGGAATGTTATAAGGAGATGATTATGTAGATAACACATTGTAATAAAGGGATAACAATCTTAAAAAACACCAATGGTCTTCTCACCCCTTTCTCGATGCACCCCTTAAAGAATTATCTTAGAGAGATTGTGACTTGATGGGTTCTTGCAAGAGAGAAAACATCAGTAATTGATAAAATTTAAAAATATTATGTATATACCTATGCCCCACTTGAAGCTCATCCTGTGTCACTTAGGTGAAACATAGGATGGTAATTTTAGAAAAGAACATAACAACACAAAATTACAAAGCTAAATTAATTAAAATAAGGAAAAATAAGATAAATTAAAATACATAATTAAAAAACATGTACCTTTATTTACCTTAGTGTTGTAGATAAAGAAGGAGATGCAAGAAATGTGAAGGTGTCCAATATAGGGAACATTAGGCGAACTTGTAGAAATTAGTGAAAAAGATAGATTTTTTTTAAATATATAAATATAATAGCTGAAAATATTCTCTATAATGTTAAGACTCTAGAACATTTTATAGTTCAAAAAAAGAGCTAGTATAAACAAAGATATGGGTAAAATATATAATCTAGCAGTAAAATATTTGAAAGGTGAATAATTTTAGATAGTAAATATAAATAAGGTGAAAAATAATTCATTTTTTATTTTTACTATTATGAGAAAATAGAGCTTTGAGAGACCTAGTTTGAGACCAGAGAGCCATCATGGTAAAGAGATGAAAACTAAGATGGGGAGGATACATAGCGACTGCAATGAATGTAGCGTAACTAAAAATTTTAAATTTTTGAATATATTTTATTTGAAATTGAGATAAATATAAAAAATTGATTGGAAGGAAAAATATAGGTATTAGAATTAACCCTAGGAGATTTTGAAGTAAACTAGGGGTAGAATGGGGTACTCAATAGGAATAATTTAGACTAATAAATACCTAATGCATTTATGGTAAATGGTCAAAAAGTCACCATTGTGGAAGAATAGAGTTGACCTGGTCAACTTAGTTCATAACGTGAGATAGAAAGATAAGGTCAATAATGTAGCAGTGGGCCAATTTAGTATGCTAATATGTGGTTGACTACATATTAGTATGCTAACTTATTTGGTAGGGGGAATAAGGCCAACTTCATATGACAAGGCCAACTTAGTTTGTTGGATAGGGCTGATGTAGTATCACAAAAGGAGGTTGACTAGGTATGACAGGGCTGATATATCATCACAAAGTAATAAGATGACCAATGTATTAATGAATAGGATGATCTATTTGGAAATTAAAATGGTCATTTTAGAATAAAAAATAAAATATAGGGATGATTTAGTATTAAATGGGTTGTTCCTGTAGAAAATTTAAGAACATGAAAAACTAAATCAAACTAGTTAATGTAAGTAATTAATTTATGATTTTTTTAAGAATGTATTTTAATTATTTATGACATGGATATCTGATACATCCTTTTTTGTTTGATATTTTTTAGAGATGATAGTAGTATTTGTGCTTTATTGATGCATCATGGATTCCAAACCTATTGGATTGATTAACTGATGTGGATAGGGCATGACTAGTTACACTAAGATTTGGAGGCATCATGGAGATGAGGAAGATTTCACTTAGTGTTGATCTTTTTATCATGTTATTTAGAGCATGGGAATGATTGATCAACACTTTTTTATGGGTGGTGAGTGGGGATACCATTGAGGTAGTTATCACACTAGAGGATGTCCATGCATTACTAAGATTTATGATAGGAAGGACACTAGCGATTATTAGGACACTAAATGATCTAGAGGAGAGGTGAGCACTAGCCTGATGGGTGATGTGTTTAGACAAGGTATACCCTAAATTAAGGGTGAGTTTGTTTGATATATATATATATATATATATATGACATTAAAAAGGCCTTGATTACACTTGTGATAACATGAGTGTTGTGTCACAAGTTAGATGATAAGGTACCACTATACACTATTGCCTTATGTTAGTCCATATTAGATCAAGGGGAACTTTATGAATTTAGGGATATCATCTGGGTCCAACTCATGCATGATATGTATGGTATGTTTTCTAGAGGGTCGAATATAATGGGGCATACCATTTTATTGAGTGATTAGATGTATGAGAGGTTCCCCATGTATCAACTAGTTGGTTTACCCTATATAGTGGATGATAGGTCACCTCAAGTCATACAATAAAGACAAGACCATGTAGCTCAGGCCATGTCTCATGTGCCAACATTATAGATTATCACTTGAGGGAATATCATGTGGCATCCCTACATACACATAACTATTGTATGGCCTAGTTGGTTGACCATTACTACAAAGTTGACATGGGTGCATCTCATAGGCTACTACACCTCATGGGTAGAGCTATATCTAGTGACATGCTTTCTAGGGTAGTTCAAATTCTCACACCCAATGACCCCTCTAGTAGTGCCTATTTATTGGGCATGACATGATAGAGATATGTGGGGTAGAGAAGGAAGAGGAGTACTAATGGATATACCTATGATTATGCTATGAAATGCTAGATCATAGACTAATTGAGCATGATAGTGGGTGGAATTAGGAGGGGAGGACATGGATGTGGACTCAAGCCCAAAATAAGAAATATATTAGTAATGACCACCCCAACCACATTTTAGATGGAGGAATTACCAGTGAGAGTAGGCACAGGTGAGAGAAATAATATAGGATGAACTGGTGGTCACCCCATGACATAGATGGTCCATAGAGACACCTCTCAAGAGAGGATCATGGCATGCTTGAATGGTGACTCCTAACTTTACATTAGTGTGAAGGCAACCTATAGAGGAGGTACTCAATTGATTAATATATGGAGAGACTATGATCGATGGATGAGTAGACAAGGAGATGGTGGTTGATGACACCAATATTGGTGAGAAATGTTGTAATATAGATTTTAAGCTTTTATAAAGGACATTAGTTACATGTGATCATAGTAGATAGATATATTTTGAGATATATATGTGATCTAACATCTATCTAGTTTTGGTTTTACACATCCTAAAATAGAGGAGATTATATGGGGATCTCTAGTTATGGCTATGCACCATGACATTTTGGATAAGGTGTTATCTCAATAAAACCCACACCACACTAGATGATCCTATGGTATTGTCTACCCCAACCGTGGCAAGTTGGTTTAGATTGGTGGGGGAGGTTGTGAGGTATTTTAAATCACGTGGAGATGGATTTTAGCCAATGATAGGGGTGGAAGAGGGAGAGGCATACAAATCCTTAGATTAGGAGAGAGTGACACACATGTCTACCACTATCTAGCTCAAATAGGTGTAGGTTTAGATGGCTAATATATAGGGACATGTAGTAAGTTTGAGATCCTAGACTAAATCATTTTAGCATACCATTTATAGGGTATAGTCCTAGACAATATGGGTAACATGACTAGGCAATAGGATAGACAAGATAGAGCCCAGCCTTACAACTAGAGCTATTTGATATTTGATCTCATGAGTTGTATTTGGTTTTGGATGTTGATGCATGGATATATTGCTTTATAGCACATGTATTTAGCTTTTGTTGTATATGTTATGGGAAATATATCTTGATAGTTTTTCTTTTCTAGAATTATGTGATACACATGCATGGTTAAAAATAAAAAGGAAAAAATGACTTGAGAAAATTATAAGTAATCAAAAATAAATGTACTACACATTATATCACGATGGGAAATGTGTAATAACAAAATATGACTAAATATAATAAACCAAAAAAGGGTAATAAATGTTTTTAAACCATGTAAAAGATTTCTGCCAAGTTAAAAAAAAAAAAATTCACACTATATCACATTGGGAGGTATGAAAATAATGAAATAAAAAGGAAAGCACATGAAAATTGAATGGTATAAAAACAAAAAAATTAAGTTTATCAATCATAAAAAATCACATTGGGAAGTATAAATGATAGATAAAATTGGAAAAATGAACTTAAATTGATCAAACTAATTCAAGTTGGGAAGTATATAAATTTTAATAAAATAGTTGTAATCATACATGTAATTATAAAATAAGAAGATAAAAGTGAAATATCAATGAATTAAGTATAAAACATACTATATCAAGATGGGAATCATTTCAATGATGTGTAACTCATAATCAATCACTACTTATCTCAAATTTGACATATGTAATTTCATTGTGACTTGGGTATTGGAAAATTTTGTGAGGAAGGCCTAGTCCTATCCATGGTCTTACACTATAGCTCATAAAAGGGACACCAATTAGGTGGAATTTTTTTTGAGAATTATTTTAAAATGATGTTTTAAGTTGTGAGGAAGGCCTAGTCCTACCCATGGTCTTAAAATGCAACTCACAAATTGAAACCCTAGGGGGATGATCAGTTAACAAAAAAATATTTCTCAAGGGGAAATATTATGGATGTTGTAAATGAAAGATGGAATGTAAAAATAATAATGTAGGAATATATGAGAAGACCTTAGGAAACACGAGGCACACTAATGACACAAAAAAGACACTAAGTGGCTAGTGAACATCAATATACAAAGGATACCCATTCATAACAAGTGCAAAGTTGTATATGAAAATAAGTGAGATACTAATATCTAATCATGTTGGTTATATTAAAAATAAAATTAAAATGGACCTACCTTCCCACAATATGTTCCACTTTCCCCAAGATCCATTACAAAGTCTTCAGTCTACTATGAAGATTGGGTACTTGTGTGAGAAAGTAGGTAGCACTAAAATATTTTTTATTCTCCTGTTCTAATATACTATCCTACCAGACCCTAATGGGCCTCAAATTTATTATGAATCCAAATATGTATTTTTATATTTGAATATAAATAAGGATATGTGATTTAAATCACATCTTATAGTGTGATTTGACTTTTGGAATTTGATTGTTGCCTTTTATATCATTACCTTTTGTTAAATGTTTTTGTTTTTAAAAATTTATGGATTTTAAGATTCCTCCTTAATACAAACTTGGTGTAACCAACATGAGAGATAAAATTTATACACATTAATGATATTTAGACTTTGGCTAAAGGAAGCTAAGTATCCAAATACATGACTGACCAAAAAACTTATGCTTGCCTATGAACTAGTATGTTATCTCAAGTTTCAACCATGTGTATACTTAGTTTTCTACTTAGTTTGTGTATTATAATATATATTATGATATAATTATAATAAGATGAATTATTTACTGACCATAAGGTAAATAAGGATTATTAAGGGGAACAAGGTTTGTATAACCAAATCACAATAATAATTATCCATGTTATTGAGATAAAGTAGCAAACAATCATGATAAAAGATAAAGACATCCATAGAAAGATATGAAATCATAAATATAAGAATGTAAAATAATCCATAAGAGAAAAGGAAATAAAAAAACCCATATATAATACATAATGAAAAATATCAATATCCATGTAAGACACATAAGTGAAGCAAAATTTGACACAACGTCAAATGATATAATATATATATATATATATATATATATACATATATATATATACATATATATATATATATACATACATATATATATATATATACATATATATATATATATACATATATATATATATATATACATATATATATATATATACATACATATATATGTATATATATATGTATGTATATATATATATATATATATATATGTATATATATATATATATGTATATATATATATATATCTATGTATATATATATATGTATATATATATATGTATATATATATATGTATATATATATATGTATATATATATATATATATATATATATATATATATATATATATATATATATATATATATATATATATATATATATAGAAGTGGATCACAAGTCCAATCTAAAACCATAATTAAGATGAAATTGAAGGAACACCATGATGTGTTTATAAATACTGATAAATTTTTCCACATATATTATCCATAACATCTAATATGTATCTATGAAGCTAAAATCTAACTACAATGAGAGTCTCATTGATCCTCGGGGATATCTCCTCTACATAAAATGTGGGTATGGCTAAAGGATCATGATCACGAGGTCCCTCATCCATATATTACTCAATAAGGGGAATATATTATATAATGGTAGCTATAGGACAAGGATGTGGAACTACTAGTGGAGAAGGAACATGGGTGGGGGAGAAGATGGATGTGGCATAAGAGCCATAAGTGAAGAAGGAACCATAGGTGGAATGAGATCCATAGGTGAAGAAAGGGGATCCTTCTTATGTGGATGACCTATGGGAGGGTGGATGGTGGGTGTAGGAATGGTCATGAGGTGATCATGAATATGCTACTAGAGGATGTAGTAATGATTAGTGTGATGGGTACCACACTAGTGCCAAAGATAATATACCTCTTCATATTTGGGAATATACTTTGGTAATAACTTGGGAGGAGGTATAAATTTGTATTTGAGCTAAGTAAGGGTAGGGTGAAATATGTTGATATATTTTTTAAGCTTTTGAAAATGGGTGGAAGAATTATTATCTATTATATGGAATCATTAAAGATGCTTGTTAGTAGACTGTGTGGTTCTACTAATGGAAGGAGCATAAGCAAGAGTCAGGGAAGGTTGGTATAACTAGAAGTCCCTAGTCCAATGATTTCAAAATCTATTAATTTCATAGTAAGAATGATAAAACCATTGGGAGGGTAAGGGATTAAACTATGTTAAATGAAGAAGGCCACTATTGAGGGGAGGTAAGGCTAGTAGAGAGAATAGCTTAGGCTTGATTATCAAGAAGTAAAATTAGATATAGGATGAGGCTTAGTTAAGGGTAGATGGGAGTGAGGTTTGGGATAGGCTCAAATAAGGGAGGATCAAGATATATAGAGGGATTAAAGTTAGTAGAAACCATCTCTGGGGGAAGTAGGCTACAAGGATCCTAGTATCTAACAAAACAATAAGGACTAGTCATAAGATGATATACAAGCATGTTCCTAAGAGGATCTGCACAAACTAGAGGTGTGCCATGAAAAATTCCATATTTAACCTTGGTGGGATTGAAGATGTGTTATCTTGAAAATTTTATGCTGATATATTCAAATGATTCTTTTAAAATTATTCCAATTGGGTTGACTAGTTTGACTAAGTTTGCAAAACCCTATGTTGAAGAAGAGATAATGAATAGAGTTAACCTATTCAAATGTGTTTGTTGATATGTATGTTGACATAAGGAGACACAATACATAGTTTATTTTTTCAAATATGTATGCTAATGTATAACTAAATAAGAGTACTATGTAATATTGATCGATCTAATAACCTATAATTGATGAAGACCTTCACAAATAAAATAGAGTCATTTTGAAGTGACTGTGTGTTAAACTTATGCATATAAATTTATAACTATACTAAATATTTATATAAACACTAAAAATATAGAAAAATATAATATGATGATGAAAATAATGTCATGAAAGAAAACATACAAGGGTTAGATTCACACTAGGTTCACTAGAATGTATGCAAAGGGAAATGCAATTGTTTTATAAATCAATCCTAGCTCAAAGAAGACAAATCCTACTTACACTTTCAATTGTTGATACATTATATATTCAAGGTGATGACCAAGATGGATCTACCACACCTAGCCAAATAATTTATTAACATAATAATATCACTAGGGAGGGTTATAAAGCCTCCAATTAAGCAAAACTATGAAATAACCCTAACTAGGTCATATGTTTTCATATTCACAAAATTAAATAACAAGTAAATTAAATTCTAATATAGTGCTCAAAAAATCTTGTGTCACAAAGTGGGGGTAATAAACATACAATTAAACATGCATAAAATATATATACTCATGTCAATGTATATGAAATCCTAATGTATGGGAGTTAAGTACACACTCAAATCTATCTACTCTTATATAGGAGGTACAAAATTAGGAATACTTACATTTGAAGACAAACCTGTTGAGCCTCAATCTCTTCCTTGTCCAAGGTTATTTATAATAGGTTGTTATGGTATGTAAGGAAAATAAGGATAATTCATCTAAAGGCTAAACAACCTATCTATACATCTAAAATACTTATTTACAAGACAAGATCTATATCTCCAAATAAAGTATTGAAACCCTAAGTTATGATCTTCAAGTAGAATGGTGGATAAGAAGATGGGAAATATATATTATTATTCTTCTCTTATTTAATAAATTACAAAATGAATGTGTTTATATAGATGAATCTAACCCTAATCCATTTCAAAAGTTTAGATGACAAGGTTAGCCCAATTGACTTTGTATCATAACTGATAAAAAAATTAGGTCTTAGTCCAGGTTAGCTAAGGGTGGATCTAGACCTTAAATGAGTTTTGTCAATTAGAGAACAAGGTCGATGGGGCTGATATTGTATCATGAACCATCAAACATGAGTTTAGGCTGGGGAAGGGCTAATGAAGGTGGAAAATGACTAGAAGAGAGTGACAAAGTGGAGGCAAAGCTTAGGGGAATGTTTTAAAGATATGGTTGTGTAGATATCAAGGGGTAATAAATGGACAAAAATCCTATGAAGCACTAATGGTTTTCCCACCCCTTTCCCAATGCACCCCTTAAGGTGTGAACTTAGAGAGATTGAGACTTGATGGGTTCTTACAAGAGAGAAAACATTAGTAATTGATAAAATTTTAAAATATTATGTGAATACAAACACCATAATAATATTTCACATAAACATAATTAGATTAAGGATCTCACATAATTAAGGACACACCTAATTTAAATCAATTTGGAGACATCATTGATCATTCCATGATTATTGAATAAACCTTCACCAACATCAAAATAAGTTCTCCTAGTATCCTCCATGAGGATTATGTTTCATTTAATTATTTCATTGACATCACCCATCCTATTCCTTATATTGATAGAAAATATCTTACACTCATTGATTGAGACATAAATTCACACACAGTTGGAATTCTTCCATAATGACACATTAGTTAAAAAATTCATGGGTATCTAAGACAACATCTAGTTAGAATATCATAGAAACAATCTCAAAATCAAAATTGATCTAGAAGCATATCTCAAGGAATAAGAAGT
Source organism: Torreya grandis (assembly GCA_037957365.1). Taxonomy (NCBI): domain Eukaryota; kingdom Viridiplantae; phylum Streptophyta; class Pinopsida; order Cupressales; family Taxaceae; genus Torreya; species Torreya grandis. The sequence continues at coordinate 1,613,475 of JARHVA010002130.1, read as the reverse complement.
GTTCCCCCATCAAAATACATCAAAAAAATTGTAAAATCAAAAATCAACATCCCTTAGTGAAAACCTCTTTGAGGCATTATTATACAATCAAAATCAAAATCCTATAAATCAAAAATTCAAATCCCTTAGTGAAAATCTCTTTGAGGTGCTATGAGATAGTCAAAATCAAAATCATGACAATCAAGATGATTCTCTTTGTGAAAACCTTTTCAAGGAACCAATAGATGAATAAATTAGTTCTACATCATTTTATGAATACATCATTGAAGTCACTATTGGGTTAAATGATAATCTAAAAATCATCCAAATTATGCAAAGTCGTAGGCCTAAGGAGTAGAAAATTCTTGTAATTCTCCTAAGATAATTTTCATAGGTCTTTAACCCCACAACATCAAAAATCATGTTTTATGGATCCCAATTAGATCACTAGAATTAAAAATGGTATGTGTGACTATTAGTCCCAATTTACCTTAGTTTCCTAACATTTATACATGCCTTTACACTCATATAATTCATCCAAATCCTATATCCCACCATCAAATTAGAACCTTAATCTAATGATTATCATACTCTACCCTCCCTAGAAACACTCTCTTTGATAAGGGCTATGTCTAAAACTTTTTTATAGGTTCAAATGAAGTATAATAAAAAATAAATGAAGATCACAAAAAAATCAGTGCAGTCCACATTATTAACAAGATCCTAATAGAGTATCTATCTAGAGTGGGTATGGGATCAATATCAAAGTGGGTTTGCATCATGCATATTTTAATCCCCAAGGAGTTGAGATGATAATTTTTTAAAAAATAAATCAATAAAAAATCCAAAATCAAAAGAGAAAGACAAATAATTTGTGCAATGGTGAGAACCATTTTTTATGGTGCCTTGGGCAAGTACCATGATGAAAACTAGTATAAAAACATCCTTGTATAAAAATTAGAAAATAAAAAAATCCCTAAACATAAAAAAATTAAAACAAATAAAAAAACATAAAACATCGGAAAATCTAAAAATCCATAAAAATAAGAATTTCCCTAAAATTTTGAAAATTATAAAATCCCTAAAAAATAGAACAAGCCAAAGATAACTTAAAAAGATATAAATCCACAAAATCTAAAAACATTTTTCTTATCTTAAATACATTCAAAATCCTTAATCCAATCATTTTAGATTTTCAAGATATTTCATTCCCATATCTGTCCTGCTTGGGGCAAATCATCAATCCATTTTTTTTGGTGTGTCTTTCCCAAATCCATCCCCTTGTATGTATCCTTTCCTATGGAACCATCAAGTTGTCAATATCATCTGGCACTGACACATATATATTAACTTGATTAATGACAAGATGTTTTTTATTGATTTTATTTTTCAAGCTTGTGTGTGTGTATGTGTTTGCTTTCTTGCTTGCTTGTTTACTTTTCCTATTATACCTTGACTTAGTCCATATGTGTGTGAAAATATGGTCATAATGGGTTTTCCATACCATGGTTCTTCATTTCGTGTTCTTGCACTTGATTCCATCCATTATCCCATGGAAATAATGACATATTTATTTTTCCATATCCTGGTGAATTTTGTCATTTGTCTATTGGATTGGGGGTCAATTCTTATACACATTATAACTAGGTCATCATGGTGCATAATTTTATGTGCAATATCAAAATTCAAGTTGAAAAATATATGTCGAGACATGCACTAAATGATAGTATTTACCCTTAAAATTTTTATCTGTCTCTTAATCATATATTTATAATCAAATTTTAATCCCTTAATATATATTATGAAACACAGCAAACTGGAAATCACTCATTTTGTCACCAATATTGCATGTTTATAGGCATATGAAAGAGTTATGCTATTATACTAATGATCTACATGGTGGTGCCTAAATTTTTTTCTATGGTGGATAAAGCCACACTTAGAGATAATTAATGGATGATATAGTTTGTAGGTAAATATTATCCTACTAACTAATCTAAACACATCTGTGATAAGTGAACAGTTGATATGAATAAATGTAACTTATATTTAGAATGAAAAATAGGGAAGTGCATATGTTTACAACAAGATATTAAGGATAAAATAGTAGGATATTATATCATAATGGAAATGTATCCTTTCTAATTTCCTAAAATATCATAAAATAATACAAAACATATATGTTTGATTTATAGAGAAAGTTTGATAAAATTCCTATCTTGTATTGGATGATATTTAGACACTATGGTAGGTAGATGAAAATAGTCACAAGATATGTAAGTAGATGATCTAGAATGAAATATCTAAATATCTTCCAATGTTATGATGTCCAATGTAGTGGTTATACAACCCCCCCCCCCCCCCCCCCACACACAATAAGATGATAGTTAAAACTAAAAAATATATTTATTGGAGAGACAATTACAAGTAGGTTTCATTTTTTGTGGCTGAGTGAGGGTTATGACCTAACACATGCCATACTATAGAGATACTCTAACATGTTACATGTGTGAATTATGGTATCTAGAATGTTTCATGTCCATGAAGTGTTGATGAGTGAACATTGATGTGTAACTATCCTATGCAGATTTATGTTGACAATTGTCCTACAAAGAAACAATATAAGATATGGATGGCATGTGAGATAACTATAAGGTGTTATTCAATGTTAAAGTGAGAAACATATTTTTTAATCATTTTTATGTCATTATAGAAGCTATGGTTGAGACATAGATATATGCATTGATATATAAGCTATGAACACTACGATATGAGGTGCACATAACCGTAGGAATTTTATTTATTTTTGGATCCTTATGTAGGATTATGAAGTAGTTGTGTGATAAACATGGGATTTCATGAAGAAATGTTTAAAGGTACCATGACACTTAATAGAGAATGATAAGTGTCAAGAAATATACATAAAAAATAATCATTGTGTAAAGTGCTTTGAATAATTATGAAATCATTACACATTACTACAAGGCTATGCACTTATCACCAGATTATGCAAAGATAAGGATCCCAAGTTCATTAAGAGGAATCAGGAGGCTTGTGTGGTTAGAACTAACTATGAAACTTGATACAAGGCTACACATAGATTAAAATGTGTCCTATGTTAAAAATGTAAAACTTAAGTAAGGACTTAATGAGCCCATAAATTATTATGTGATTTTTTATAAGATTGTGCTCTTTAAGTTGACAAATTCTATGGAAGATAATGATTTTCAATATGTCTTCAAGTAAAACTTACTTTATTGTAGGATTCTATTATGTTCAAATGATTTAAATTTTTGAATGACATGTGACATATGTTTAAAGACCCTAATATTAATATTCTTTGTAAGAATAAGCTAAATATGGGTCTAATCCTTCAACATATTATAGCAACAATTTTAAGATCAAACCGAATTTAAAATATAAGGAAAATTATACTAATAATTAGGATAAATTAATAGATAATGCAATTTCACAATCTACTAATTGGCTTGTCCTTTAGGTTTATTAAATAAGGAAGTTTACAAGTTTATTATATTTTACTTATAATGTTTTATAGAGGTTATTTGAGGGAAATATCATATCTCTCCCTCCACCAATGGATGTTGATATGAATAAGGCACAACGTAATGGTTTGATGTCAATGTATATCTTAATTGGCATAGATGAGTGAGACACTCTACAAACATATTATTTGGATTGTGATATAAGATGCAAGATCTAATTGATGATTATGTTATTAAGGCAAATTATGGTAATACAACTACAAATGATTTGGTTTCACAACCAAATTCAAAGTTGAGATATTTTTTGATCCTTTTCAAAATCATTAAATGAAATAGACAAAAACTAATCTTGATGTATGAATTAAAAATCACATCCTCACATAATTTATTTTTTTATATAACTGATGAGGAACATCCTATAGATAATCTTAGTGGTACACTTTAAAATACACAAACACACACACACACACACACACACACACACACACACACACACACACACACACACACACACACACACACACACACACACACACACACACACACACACACATTTGTGTGTGTGTGTGTACCTACTATCAAATTTAATGATCATGATATTGTTGATGATGATTCTACCAATGTGCCTTTATTTGTGTGCACTTTAATTAACTCACATCCTATACATAATGTTATACTAGATAGTGGGTCAAGTGAAAATATTTATGTTATAAAATTTATTACTAGTCTTGGGTACACACATAGAGACTTGATTTGTATGTCAAAAAAATGAAAGTATTCAATGGAAAGAGGAAAAAATCTCTTGGGATCATTGTGTTACCAATTATAGTAGGGTATGAAATTTTTTTTGCTTGGTTCTTAGTTTTTCCCCTTATAGGGGCATTCAACATGATAATAGGATGTCTATTGATACATAAGATACATGAAATACCATATTTAGTAAATTGAAGTGTGAAGTATATCTATAAGAACTGAGTGGTTAATATTATAAATATTACATATGAGTATCCTATGGAGATAAAGACATTTTATGTACCACCTCCACCATAACCTGTTATATTTATTATATAGGTTCATTATTCAAAGGCAAATCATAGACAAGTGATTGATATTCCTTGTAGACTAGTTATTCAATGCCCATTACATTAGAGATATATTCAAGTTAGGTAGATGACACCTACTCCATCATGTCCTAAATTGGTTATATAATTTTCTACACACGTTCCAAATTAAACACCATATCATTCTCTTAGCATTAATTGAAGTCATAAATTACTATGGCTTCTAGATTTACATAGTGTTTGTATGATCATGTTGACTATGATGAAAATGTAGGATATGTTATAATACATATTCACTCTTCTATTTTGATTAATAAAACATATGTTAAGGTTAACCCATGGCATATGACATTCACATCAATTAATAAATGACCTACATATGAAAATATCTTCAATGGTATCATTTATTATTATAAGAATACTTAAATTAAAAAAATTAATAATACAAAAAATAAAAAATTCATTTTTATAAATTATAATGTTCAAAAATTAAAAAGTAGGAGTTGTACATGACATGTTTTACTTGTTACATGATTGATTGATGTTGTTTAGCATATACATGGTGAATTAAATATCTATTATCTACACACATAATTTTCATGGCATACTTGAATATGATGTAGGACATATAAGTTACATATGATAGATGGACATTTAGATGTAGGACATTCCTTAAACTTAAGGGTTACCTTTCTATACTTGGGGAATATTTGTGAATTTTATAGGTCATATATTTCTATGGCCATTCCTTTAATTATATTGAGATAATTAGACTATTTATACATGGTTTGATCTTTCATATACCCTTTAGGGTGATATATTCTATGGTTATTATAATTTAATAGGGTAGATGATTGCATTGATTAATTATGTATATTAGCATTGTTTATTGTATGCATGATCGATGTAGTTTATTGATACATTGTGTGATGATTAATGTGTGATATCTTGCAGGTTTAAATGAGTGAATTGATTGTGTGTTGTCATTTCATGTACCCTTAGTGTCAAGGATCTTATAGTACATGTTGTGACCATATTATTTTTTGTGTCAATTTATATTCATGTTATGTGTTGAGGCATGTTCCTAGTGTTGGTAGTAAGGCATTAATGTTGTCATTGATGTCAAAGTTCAATTGAATATCCTTCAAGTTAAAATTTAGAGTTGATGTCATGCTTGGTGAAGTAGTGTGTGACAAAGAATTTTTGTATCTCTATTGAGAGAAAATTTTAAGGAAACTTGGTATGTTTTCTAAGGTTTGATGACATGCCAAGGTCTTGTTCAAGATTTAAGGGAAGCAACTTGATTGAGTACTAAGTACTGAGGAGCATACAAAGTAAGCACATGGGTCAAAAAGTCATTGTATTATATATGAGGTCTTGACACAAAGTTATAATGTGACATAGCTCATAAAGTTTATTGAGAATAGCCTTGTCTTCATAAAACCATGTTTGAAGAATGACATCATTGAGATCTAGCTTATTTGTGAACTTTGAGTACTAGGTATATTGAGTAGCTTGGTTTAATACTAAGAAAAGGTGTATGCATGGTAAAGCCTTGTGATTTGGGTCAATATAGACATAATAAAATGTTCTAAGTTATGTTGATAATGATCAAGAGATAAATAAGCCTACATATGAGCTTCAAGGACTAGTTTTGAGGCTTAAGATGTAGTGAAATGGCATAGGCCTGGTAACATGATGACTTGAGCTATATAAGACATATTAGAGTAAGGTATGTATCATGTGAGCATGGTATGAGGTCACATAACATATGGAAGAGGTTTTTAAGATAGTTTAGGAAGTTTTAAGGCATGGCCATAGTCCAAGTGTGATTGGTAGTATAAGGCCTAGTTTATAAAGTGACCTATAGTGGACTAATGAGGGGTAAAGATAATTTCAAAGGATGAAAAATCTCTTTGAGATAATTTATATAGATGTGAAAAAATTTTAAGTCAATACCAAAAGGATAAAGCATGAAAACCTGTGACAAGGTTTCCTGTGTGCATAGAATGGGATATTACAGACTCAAGAAGAGATTTCTTATACTCATTGGCATGTGAAATTTTTTAATGAGAACATAAGAACTTATTATAAGTTTGGTAATTTCCCTATATTTATTTTCCTATCATGTTTTAAGATGTTTAGCAATCCTTTATGAATGATTGCTAAGAAGTGAAATCGGTCAAAACCCTTATAATGACCCAATAGGAAACATATAATCAGTTATGAATAATAATGGTCCTATTAAACTATTTTTATGTTTGGAACATGTAAATTACTCTTAAATATTTCATCAAATGGTTTTGGTTTGTCTTGATAGTGAGTAGAAGCTATAGGAAAATCCTTATTTTCAATAATTTTTATGTAGTAGGTAGGGTTGACCAAGTCAAAGCATGAAAATGGATGGAGGATGATGTGTAATAATAATAGTTTATTCCCATGAAATTTTATTAGTAGGTTTTAGACCAAATTTTTTCTAAACTGGTCATGGAAGTTTGCCTATCACTAAATAGGCCTAATGAGCAAAACATTGAGAAAACTAGGTGAGAATGAGATTAAGGATTGGTTGTAAGAGACTAGGGATGGATAATAATACATGGGGTAATTATAAAATACTTATCCATCCTATCCCATTTATTTATAAGTGTTGATTATTCCTATACTCAATCAAAAAGTTGTCATCAAACTGGTCTATTTAAAATAGGAAAGTCTGTGTAGAGTGAAGTAGTGAGATTGGTTTGTAAGACCAATATTGATATATGACCATGAAATATATATTTTCATATATTATATAAAGATTAAAAAGGTTAAAAAAACAAATTTTAATATCACATAATTATTCCCATAGGTGTTCTAATAGTTGATTTTTTTGACCATGTTTTTGATGCTACAGGCAACATTCTATGTATGTGAAAATGATGTTTTTGAGTCATTTTTCACTAAGGTAAAGGATAAAATTATATTTAACGTGTTATAAAGTAATAATAGGATAATTTTAATTTATTTTAATTCATTTTAAATCCATATTAAAGTATATATAATCAAATACATTTGACTATTTGTTGACAGTGTTTGGTGGTTCTAAGTAAGCCATTTGCAGGAGTGTTTCAGAGGCCTTTTAGCCTATGTGGTGAAGAAAACATAGTTTTGGGAGGTATTTTAAGTCGTAAATATAATATTAATATTATTATATGTGTGTTTTATGTGTAAAAGTTATGTATATGGTTCAATTTTGTAAGATAGACTTTCTGGCAGTGAGAAGGCCTAAAGATGAGTAGACCTAATTGGATGGTTCAAGGTGTGAAATGAATAAAATAGTGTTAGATACAAAATGATATATTATTATTGGTATTTTAAAGTTAAATATGAAGTTTTTCATCTATTTTTTGAGGATAAATTTGTTAAAATGAGGTCTAAGTGAAACATGTGCTTAGGGAAGGCCTAATTGCATTAGGTCTCTATTAGGCATAATAGTGGCTTTAGCCCTTAAGGGTAATGACTGACATATGTAATATTTTTTTAAATTATGAAACATGTGTAGTGATATATTTAAATAATAATAAAATAATGGTGAGGTCATTATCTGACCAATATGGGTATGATAAAGAATCAAGTCTAAAGTCAAGGCCTAATGAGCCTATTTTGACTAACTAGAACATTAAGCTATTGACTAAAGGATACAATGATTTTTAGAATAGGTTAAGGGATTTAAGATCATAATATATATGATATTAAAATTAAATAAGTATATAACTAAGTTTATATAGGTTTTGAGCAAGATCATTTGACCTAATTCTTCCAAGGAGAGGGCTAATTGAGTGAGAAGGCCTAATATGCTAATTGAGTGAGAAAGAAGTGTGATAAGAGCAAAAAAAGGAGGTAATAATTATTTTAATAATAAATATGTGTAAAAGTGTGATAAAATATTCAAGGTATCTAAGTTTTTTCTTGGTTTCCTAGCGGGTTGGAGTTTCCTTGTAGGTTGAATCTTGCTAAATGCACTAGTTGAGTTGGTACTTGACTAAGTGAGGGATTGGTGCTCCTTGTGGGGTTGGTACCTCAATAAAAGGTTGATTAATTGATTATAAGACAATATTAAAACTTTTTAACCAATGTTTTTTCTTACCCTAAGGGGTTTCCCATATATATCTCATGTTCTTTTAGTGTTTGCTTTTATAAAAGCCTGTATATGCATTAATTAATATATGTATGTGAATGGATGCTTCATGAACATTAAGTGAAATTGGAGGAATATTTTAGTAAAAATGATTCAAACCCACTATTATTATCTATTATTATAACATTTGGTATTAGATAAAGTCCTTTGAAAGAGGTTTTACAACATAAAGGAAATTCTAAATAAGCTAAGATGGTTAGTCAAGCACAAGGTGGATTTTTTATAAGAAAATATCTATTGTTTAGTGTATCCAATTATGAATTTTGGAGTGTTAGGATGAGGTTATATTTAATGTATCAAGGTCATCATATTTGTAAATTAGTCTTGGATGGGTATGCTTCACCCCTATTCCTCCTATAGATGAAACTAGAAAGAAGGGTAGTGACAATAACTCAAAAGCAATGAATGGTATTATGTGTGGCCTATAATAGGTATAAATTATGAATGTAATGCACTATATGTCTTAAAAATAAATTTGGGATAAGTTAAAAACTATTCATGAGGGAGACTCCAAGGTCAAATTGTTCATGTTGCAAACCCATATAAGATAATTTTAAAGTCTAAAGATGAATGAAGATGAGACCATTATTGAGGGTTGATGAAGTGGTCAACATCATAATAATCATAGGAAAAGAATTGAAAGAGAATATTGTTTTTCAAAATTTTTTAAGGTCTTATAACTCATAAACTTGATTCCAAGGTATCTGCTATTGAATAAATGAAAGATCTAGATAAGCTAGATATGGATGGACTCATAAAACCCTAACAACCTATGAGATGAGGATAAGTGAAGGAAGACCTATAAATAAGGAAGTTTCATTAAAGGTAGAATTAATAATATAAAATGTGAAATTGGATTACTTAGGCATGGATAAAATCACCCAACCTATAGGTCCCCTTTCTTTCTCACTCAACCCTTCTTGGCTAAACTTTCACTAATTCCTAGTAACCCATAGCTTTCCAAACTTAGATTTTTGAGACCCAAGTAGCAATATTAGATCTAGATACATCCCCCTAATTCTCATCCTCATATAAAAATAGCACCCAAATTGGATGAGAGCATACAAATTCAAGGGTGTATTATTTTTGGTGCTATTGTCCAAGTTTACTTTACCCTCAAATCATCATATTTTCTCAATATCTTATCTTTTCCATTGTCAACCTAATATGATATAGTTTAATCCATGATCACTAGTTTCCATATAAAATGCCATTCAATGTCCATTTGTAAGGGTTGACACTCATTCATAAGAAAGAAGCAAGAATATAAGCAAGTACACTCAAGCACTCTTCCCTATTCTCTGAATATAGCCTTCCAAAACCAATTCAAGCCTATTCAAGCACTCATACCAGTTCTTAGCCATCCAAAATACATTATAGTTTATCATGATTAGATTGATCCCTCTTCAGAGTAGGTAGTGTTCCCACACATGGGGTGTGAAGTGCATCTAACATATCCTTTTCATACTAACCCCTTCTCTCTTTCCCAAGTTTGCTACTCAAGTTCAAGTATTAGGAGATCCTAAGGGTTTTGAAGATTTAATTAGACACATAACAATATTTACATAGAATCAAGCCTTGATATTTCACTACCAGGGTATCACAAGCTTGTTGAACATAGCCCAAAAAAGCTAGACCACTAAGACAACACCAAAAATGGATAACAATACCAAAATTAGAAAATAGTGACAAAAAGTGGACTATAGTGATAAGTAGTAGGGTGTCCTAAGTTTGACACTCCTATCTAATCTAGAAATAGAATTCTAGGTCTAGTTTATGATAGTCTATCATCCCTACATAGTAATTTTCAGATCCTACCTCATCTGTTTCAGCCCAAGATAAGCTAAGTTTGATTTATTTACACTTATTATTTTTAGAAAAGGTAAAATAAATATTTATTTAAAAAAAATAGTAGGCTAATTGAGATACATTTATTTAATGATTTATATTTACTCAGACCTTTATTTTCTTAGAAATAAACACATAATTTCTAAAAAGAATAAAACATTTGGTGAAGCCGACTTACTTTGAATTTTTGCACAAAAACCCTAAAAACCCTAGGGTTAATTATTTATGATTTTTTGCAATACTTTCCTAATTTTTATCAAATTTAAAAATAAAAAAATAAAAATTAATTGAAATAATTTTTCAATAAATTCACTCAAACCCTAGTTTGCACATGTTAGGTCTTATTTGTATACAAACACTTTCAAACCACTAGGAAAAATATATTACTAATTTTATAAATATTTTTAGATTTTTCATAAAGTTTTCAAGATAAATTCTACAAATTCATAAAAAAAATTTAAATTTTTTATACTAATTTTTAAATTTTTTTCTTTTCAAATCCTAGTTACATCTACTAGGTCCTATTAAATCAATCACTTTCCCATAAATTTCTAAATTTTATCTTTCATACTTACCTAATAAATTCAATATAAATTACAAAAATTCATAGTATTTTTCAAAAATATTTATAAAAAATCCCTAGTGCATATGATAGCTCCTATTTGGATTATTGAGGTATCACCTTACATCCATATTCAAATTGCAAAAATGAGGCTCATTTATTTACTAACTTTTCTTACATTTCTTACAAATAACAAGGAAACCATAATGGGCCCTATCATGTACATGAATGATGAAGTCTAGCATATGTTAGTACAAAGATTAATCCTTTGTATTTCATTCTTATGTTTCATAATAATGGATGATATTACAAAATTCATTGCTAAACTTGCACAAGATTTCATTTCTTTTGCATATTCTCTATCTCTCATATGGAAAAATTTCAAGCTTATCATGCTAAACACATTACAAATGTTATAATACATGTCAAATATATTTATGCATTATTTCACAAATCCATTGTCTCTACCCTTTGATCTCTATCTCTCATAGGGAAAAATATACAAGTTTATCATGATAAACACAATATAAATGTCATAGCACATTTCACAGTTGTTAGGATTAGGAGCACAGTTGATTACCTTGTATAAGCAACTAAACACAGAATTCAACCAGAAGTCATAAGTAAATAGAAATTAGAAACAACATAGAATTTGAGAGACAATACACAATTGTATTCAACTCATTCCAGAAGGAAATACAATGAAGAGATCACACTCTTCCCACACCTCTTGGGTGTACCAGTAATTCTCCCTCAAGATTTCTTTCTCTCACAATCGATTACAACCACAACTCAAACACAGAGTTGTACCCTCTACCAGTTAGTAAAAATACTACCAGTACTAAGTACTAAAAGTATTCCAAGTAGATATCCCCTGATCTTGCTACCTATTGTGTTGCAGATCTCCTTTGACCTTGCTACCTCACAGATCTCCTTTGACCTTACACACACACACAGACACACCTACAAATCAAATGATCTTACTTACCATGTAGATCTCCCCTGATCTTACACAACCTAAAGATCAACCTGGTCTTGCACACCTACAAACCTAGATCTTACAATTGGAAGGATCTCTTCCTTGTCCTTGATTACAATACAGCCCCATGGGTCTCTTAAATAGATCCCATGCAAACAATAATTAGACTTCCTAATTACAATAATTAGAAATGCAGCTCAAGACTAAAATTAGTCTTTACATGCAAACTGATCATTCAACAAACTAACTATTCGTGTAATTAATAGTTCTAGAATGCACAGGCGATTGATGTTAGTCCTTGTCTATCTGGAGAAGACTGACATCAACCAATTCTTGACCGATGTCAGTAGCTTTATAACTGGATATGACCAACATCAGTTGATCATGCCGACATCAGTTTCTTTAGCACTTAACAACCTCCTCTAATTTGCATAATAGTGAAGCTTTTAGCTCCACAACCTAACAATCTCCCACTTGGAGATAAAAAAATGCACCTGTACCTGTAATTGTACATCATCTAATTTTGTTTCCTAGCTTGTATCCCTCTTCAAGTTCAATCTTGAAGACCAACCACCACATATCCTGTGGTGCCACACCTGTCATCCAAGTAACTTGCCATAACCAAATCGACATACCCATGTAGAGAAGTGCTTGACCCTGCATCCCATGTATACCTACTACTGGTCCCTCTCGAATACTTGAGAATCCACTGAACTACTTTCCAGTGTTTCTTTTCTGGATTGGCCCCAAACTTGCTGACAGCTCCCACTGCTTGGGCAATATCAGGTCTAGTACACATATACTCAACCTCATCATGTGAATTGGGACACTATTATGTGAACTATCCATCCATAGGTGTGCTAACTGGTTCTGCATCCTACATATTGAACCTCACCACTACCTTATTCACACAATCATCCTGAGACAACATCAACCTGTGATCTTCCCTGTCTCTAGGAATACTCATGCCAAAGAATTTTGCTGCTTCCAAATTCTTCATGACACACCTCTGAACTAACTTTACCTTTAGCTCAACAACTACCTGCATGTGTGACCCTACAACAAGCATACACACAACATATAGTAATAGGATAATGTAGCTAATATTATCCAACCTGGTAAAGGAAACACAATGGTTACATTGACATTGACTAAAGCCATGCTTTGTCATACACCTATCAAACCTCCATTGTCTTGTAGCTTGCTCAAGACCATATGACCTGGCCTTCTGTCTCACATGTCCATTCTCTCTCTTCTTTAACTTAGGAATCTATTCATCTTTCAGTGCTTTCTCTCTGGCTAGAAACTCTACCAAATCTCCCATTTGATTCTCATCCAAGGAATCAACTTCCTCATTCATGCCATGCTCCCACTATTTCCTGGATTCTACCTACTCTACTTCTTCAAAACTTCTTGGTTCTTGACCATTAGTGAGCAAAAAGTAGTGTAAGGAAGGCAAATAATCAATTTGAGGCTTACTTACCCTTTTAGTCTTCCTCATGGGCATTTGAGACTCCTTGATAGCTTGCTATCTGCCCAAAATTTGTTTTTTGGTTGACCTTGGTCTGCACCTGACTGATGTCAATCCCACCTAATCACCAATGCCAGTTCCTTGACCGACGTCAGTGTCCACCTAGTTGTCAACATTAGTTCCTTGACTAAAATCAGTCTCCACCTGCCCGACACCACCAACTCTGGTCTACACATGATTGATGTCGATACCTTCTTGATCAACATCAGTTCCACCTGACTGACATCGGTAACTGTGTTTTCCTATGAGTGATGAATTTTTACCCACGAGCTTACCTTGGATCATAACCTTGTCCAAACTGCCCTGCTCATAATTATTCAACCCCTTGAGCTGATCTCTATCCATCATCTTCTCTTAGAAAACCAAGGGTTTCCTATTCTTTTCAAAAACATTAGATTTCCTCTTTATGCTATAAACCCTATCCTTTCTTGTAGCGTGTGTTTCAAGAAACCTCACTTTCTTTTGTTGCTTACATAAATCTTGATCTATGCTTTCTAGATCTGAACTCTTACCTTTTGACTCAAGAACATCCATCCCCTTCTTACTCATGTGACCAAGCCTACAGAGCCACATCTACATCTGAAGTAGATAAACCAGAAGGAGAATCAGTAATACAAGTAGATAGATAAAGAGTACCTAATTTCTTACCTCTTGCTAAAACAAGTGCACCCTTGGAAAATTTCTAAGAATCCACTGTGAGAGTTATTATGCATCCCTCATCACCCAAATTTACAATAGAAATCAAGTTTTGCTTCAGGACTGGGACATGCATGACCTCCTTCAACACCCATGTGTTGCTCGTCTGCAATTTCAGCTACACTTTCCCATTGCCAACCATTTGACAAGGCTTACCATCCCCTAAATAAATATCTCTAAAGTCTCCTTGGACATATTCATGGAAAAATTCTCTATTTGGGGTTGCATGGAAAGAGGCACCAGAATCTAAAACCCAAGATTCCACTTTATCCAAGGAACATACAAGAGCATCTTGTGTAACAACACCTACAACATCTGCTTCTTCATTTCCTTCATGTTGATCTTCTACCAACTAACAATCATTCTATACATGCCCTTTCTTTCCACAATTCCAGTAGATTTTATTGCCATACCTAGATCTGGATCTCCTACCTATCTTTGACCTTGATTTCCCTTTCTCAACCTTCTCTCTTTGCTTTCCCCTACTTTCAACACTTAAAGCATTCTCTGATGATTCCCCTGTGCTTTTCCTACGAATTTCTTCATTCAAGATTACACTAACAACATCATCAACTTTCAAGATATTTGAAGTAGACACAGTATTACTAACTGCCATTACCAAACTATCCTAGCTTTCAGATAATGAGCATAAGATTAAGAGAGCCTTAATTTCATCATCAAAAGCTATATTGACTGTAGTTAACTGGTTTACCAAACCATGGAAATCACTAAGATGACTATGTATAGATCCACCTTCCAGCATTTGCAAATTAAATAATTGCTTCATAAGAAATACCTTATTCAAAGCTGAGGCTTTTTCATATAAATTTGCCAAAGATTCCATTAACTCTACCATTGTCTTAGCTTGTGATAAGTTGGAAATCATAGATGATGCCAGGCTCAACCTTATAGATCCTAGAGCCTTCCGATCAAGAACATTCCATTCTTCATATTTCATATCTGTGGGCTTGCATGCAACCCCACCCAATAGTAAGTATAGATCTTTCTGATACAGATAATCTTCTATTTGCATCCTCCATAATTGATAATTCTTGCCATTGAATTTCTCCATTCTTAGTATACTTTCTTCTACCATTGCTTTACTCCCACTCAATCAAAAACCCCTAAGAGTGACCTATAATCAAACACTAACCTACTCTAAACCAGGCTCTAATGAACTTGCAACATCGCTCTGATACCACTTGTTAGGATTAGGATCACAATTGATTACCTTGTATAAGCAACTAAACATGGAATTTAACCAGAAGTAATAAGTAACTAGAAATCAAAAATAGCATAGAATTTGAGAGACAATACATAATTGTATTCAACTCATTCCAAAAGGAAATACAATGAAGAGATCACACTCTTCCCACACCTTTTGGGTGTACCAGTAATTCTCCCTCAAGAGTTCTTTCTCTCACAACCAATTACAACCACAACTCAAACACAGAGTTGTACCCTCCACCAGTTAGTAACAATACTACCAGTACCAAGTACTCAAAATACTCCAAGTAGATCTCCCCTGATCTTGCTACCTATTGTGTTGCAAATCTCCTTTTACCTTGCTACCTCACAGATCTCCTTTGACCTTGCACACACACACACACACCTACAAATCAACTGATCTTACTTACCATGTAGATCTCCCCTAATCTTGCACAACCTGTAGATCAACTTGGTCTTGCACACCTACAAACCTAGATCTTACAATTGGAAGGATCTCTTCCTTGTCCTTGATTACAATACAACCCCATGAGTCTCTTAAATAGATCCCATGCAAACAATAATGAGGCTTCCTAATTACAATAATTAGAAACACAGCTCAAGACTAAAATTAGTCTTTACATGTAAACTGACCATTCAATAAACTAACTGTTCATGTAACTAATAGTTCTGGAATGCATAGGTGACTGACGTCAGTCCCTGTCTATCTGGAGAAGACCAACGTCAGCCAATTTCTAACCAATGTCAATATCTTTGTAGCTAGATATGACTAATGTCAGTTGATCATGCTGACGTCAATTTTTTTAGCACTCAGTAACCTCCTCCAATTTGCATAACAATGAAGCTTTTAGCTCCACAACATAACAATCTCCCACTTGGAGATAAATAACTACACCTATACCTTTACTTGTACATCATCTAATTTTGTTTCCTGGCTTGTATCCCTCTTCAAGTTCAATCTTGAAGACCAACCACCACATATCTTATGGTGCCATACCTATCATCCAAGTAACCTACCATATCCAAATCTACATACCCATGTAGAGAAGTGCTTGACCCTGCATTGCATGTATACCTACTACTGGTCCCTCTCAGATACCTGAGAATCCACTAAACTAATTTTTAGTGCTTATTTTTCGGATTGGCCCCAAACTTGCTGACAACTCTCACTGCTTGGGCAATATCAGGTCTAGTACACATGTAATCAACCTCATCATGTGAATTGGGACACTATTCTGTGAACTGTCCATCCATAGGTGTGTTAACTGGTTCTACATCCTACAATTGAACCTCACCACTACCTTATTCACACAATCATCTTGAGAAAACATCAACTTGTGATCTTCCCTATCTCTAGGAATACTCATGCCATAGAATTTCACTGCTTCCAAATTCTTCATGACACACCTCTGAACTAACTTTACCTTTAGCTCAGTAACTCCCTGCATGTGTGACCCTACAACAAGCATACACACAACATATAGTAACAAGATAATGTAGCTAATATTATCCAACCTGGTAAAGGAAACACAATGGTTACATTGACATTAACTAAAGCCATGCTTTGTCATACACCTGTCAAACCTCCATTGTCCTACAGCTTGCTCAAAACCATATGACCTAGCCTTCTCTCTCACGTGTCCATTCTCTCTCTCTCTTCTTTAACCTAGGAATCTATTCATCTTTCAGTGTTTTCTCTCTAGCTAGTAACTCTACCAAATCTCCCATTTGGTTCTCATCCAAGGAATCAACTTCCTCATTCATGCCATGCTCCCACTATTTCTTGGATTTTACCTACTCTACTTCTTTAAAACTTCCTAGTTCTTGACCATCAGTGAGCAACAAGTAGTGTAAAGAAGGTGAATAATGAATTTAAGGCTTACTTACCCTTTTAGTCCTCCTCATGGGTGTTTAAGACTCCTTAACAGCTTGCTATCTACCCAAAATCCATTTTCTGGTTGACCCTGGTCTGTACTTGACTGATGTCAATCCCACCTGATCATCAACACCAGTTCCCTGATTGATGTCAGTGTCCACCTAGTTACTGACATCGGTTCCCTGACCAATGTTAGTCTCCACCTACCCAACACCATTGACTCTAGTCTACACATGACCGACATTGGTACCTTCTTGATCGACATTGATTCCACCTGACTGACATTGATAACTATGTTTTCCTGTGAGTGATGACTTTTTACCTATGAGCTTACCTTAGATCATAACATTATCCAAACTACCTTGCTCAGAATTATTCAGCCCCTTGAGCTGATCTCTATCCATCATCTTCTCTTGGAAAACCAAGGCTTTCTTGTTCTTGTCAAAAACATCAAATTTCCTCTTTATGCTATAAACCCGATCCTTTCTTATAGCATGTGTTTCAAGAAACCTCACTTTCTTCTGTTGCTTATAGAAATCTCGATCTATGCTTTTCAGATCTAAACTCTTACCTTTTGACTCAAAAACATGCATCCCCTTCTTTCTCATGTGACCAAGCCTATAGAGCCACATCTTTACATCTACATCTGAAGTAGATAAATTAGAAGGAGAATCAGTAATACAAGTAGATAGATAAAGAGTACCTACTTTCTTACCTCTTGCTAAAACAAGTGCACCCTTGGAAACTTTCCAAGAATCAATTGTGAGAGTTACTGTGCATCCCTCATCACCCAACTTTCTAACAGAAATCAAGTTTCGCTTCAGGACTGGGACATGCATGAACTCCTTCAACACCCATGTGTTTCCCATCTACAATTTCATCTACACTTTCCCTTTGCCAACCATTTGACAAGGCTTACCATCCCCTAAATAAATCTCTCTAAAGTCTCCTTGGACATATTCATGGAAAATTTTTCTATTTGGGGTTGCATAGAAAGAGGCACCAGAATCTAAAACCCAAGATCCCACTTTATCCAAGGAACATACAAGAGCATCTTGTACAACAACACCTACAACATCTGCTTCTTCATTTCCTTCATGCTGATCTTCTACCAACCAACAATCTTTCTTTACATGCCCTTTCTTTCCACAATTCCAATAGATTTTATTGCCATACCTAGATCTGGATCTCCTGCCTATCTTTGACCTTGATTTCACTTGCTCAACCTTCTCTCTTTGCTTTCCCCTGCTTTCAACACTTAAAGCATTCCCTGATGATTCTCCTATGATTTTCCTGTAAATTTATTCATTCAAGATTACACTAACAACATCATCAACTTTCAAGATATTTGAAGCAGATGCAGTATTACTAACTACCACTACCAAACTATCCCAACTTTTAGGTAATGAGCATAAGATTAAGAGAGCCTTAATTTCATCTTCAAAAGCTATATTGACTGAAATTAACTGGTTTACCAAACCATGGAAATCACTAAGATGACTATGTACAGATCCACCTTCTAGCATTTGCAAATTAAATAATTGCTTCATAAGAAATACCTTATTCGAAGTTGAGGGTTTTTCATATAAATTTTCCAAAGATTCCATTAACTCTACCATTGTCTTAGCCTGTGATAAGTTGGAAATCACAAATGATGCCAGGCTCAACCTTATAGATCCCAGAGCCTTTCGATCAAGAACATTCCATTCTTCATCTTTCATATTTGTGGGCTTGCATGCAACCCCACCCAATGGTAAGTATAGATCTTTCTAATATAGATAATCTTCTATCTACATCCTCCATAATTTATAATTCTTGCCATTGAATTTATCCATTATTAGTGTACTTTCTTCTGTCATTGCTTTACTCCCACTCAATTAGAAACCCCTGAGAGTGACCTATAATCAAACACTAACCTGCTCTGAACCAGGCTCTGTTGAACCTGCAACCTCACTCTAATACCACTTTTTAGGATTAGGAGCATAATTAATTACCTTGTATAAGCAACTAAACACAAAATTTAACCAGAAGTAATAAGTAACTGGAAATTAGAAATAACACAGAATTTGAGAGACAATACACAATTGTATTCAACTCATTTTAAAGGAAATACAATGAAGAGATCACACTCTTCCCACACCTCTTGTGTGTACTAATAATTCTCCCTCAAGAGTTCTTTCTCTCACAACCAATTACAACCACAACTCAAACATAGAGTTGTACCCTCCACCAGTCAATAACAATACTGCCAGTACTAAGTACTCAAAGTACTCCAAGTAGATCTCCCTTGATCTTGCTACCTATTGTGTTGCAGATCTCCTTTGACCTTGCACACACACACACACACACACACCTGCAAATCAACTAATCTTACTTACCATGTATATCTCCTCTAATCTTGCACAACCTGCAAATCAACTTGGTCTTGCATACCTGCAAACCAAGATCTTAAAATTAGAAGGATCTCTTCCTTGTCCTTGATTACAATACAGCCCCATGTGTCTCTTAAATAGATTCCATGCAAACAATAATTAGAATTCCTAATTACAATAATTAGAAACGTAGCTCAAGACTAAAATTAGTCTTTACATGCAAACTGACCATTCAACAAACTAATTGTTTATGTAACTAACAGTTCTGGAACGCACAGGTGACTGACATCGGTCCCTATCTATCTGGAGAAGACTGATGTCAGCTGATTCTTGACCGATGTCGGTAGATTTGTAACTGGATATGACCGATGTCAGTTGATCATGCCAATGTTGGTTTCTTTATCACTCAACAACCTCCTCCAATTTGCATAATAGTGAAGCTCTTAGCTCCATAACCTAACAACAGTTTCTTATGCATACATGCACAAATTCATGCTTTCTACCCTTTGTTTGTTATCTTTCATGTGGAATGTTATTTATAATCATATTAATATACAATTTATAACTCCACTTACATTCATTTTAGCCTATATGCATAGTTTCTACCTAGATGTATATGACTCTTTGGCTACTCTTGTTTCAATGTCATATCTTATGTAAAGGAAACAAATCCCTTCTCCTCCTCTCCTTCAAGAGGGTGATAGCTACTTTCCCTCTAACCAGGTCCATGATATCACCCCTCCAAAAGGTGAGGTAGCTTCTAATATTGCTCCTAATGCATATATTTAACCTGTAGCTTTTTCAAAACCTCTTTATCATATGTGCTTACATGTTTAATTAGAAGCAACTAAGGTTTGCACTCATGAGACTCTAAATGATCAAATCACTAGTATGAGAAAGATAATTTCAGATTTACAAATACAAAATCAAATATTATATGAAAAGATAACAATATTTGAAAATTAGATTATAATACAAAAGCTTCAAAGACACCCTAGTGTCAATCATGTATATGTACTTTCACCTAGTCAATTGGTTGCAAGGAATGTTACATATTAAAATAATAAATCACAACAAAGTAAATCTACAACTAGTGACTCAATGCATTCAAAGATTAAATAAGAGTTCAAGTGAGCTACTAAGGGAAATGATTAAATCTAACTTGATCAAACTACCTCCTCTACATCCAGTGAGAAGATCCAGATCTTATTGTGCATATCATAGAATGCATGGGCATCACACAAATACATGTTTGGCAATGAAAAAAAATATACAATAAATAATTGTTAATGAGCACCTTATACAAGGTAAATCTGTCAAGAAATCCACAACAAAATAGGAACACATTCACAAAGGGTTAGATTCAGAAATAGTACAAAAGTGGTTACCAAAATAGAACTCAAAACAACAAAATGATCAACAAACAAAATCAGAGCAACAAATAGTACCACAAGCACAGGTCAAACATGAAAACTATGCAAATATACCTTTCCAAAATGATTCTCAACTTTCAAATCAATATGGGTTTGGTCAAATATATATATATATATATATATATATCATTATCATCTTCTAGAATAAGAGTAGTAATGCCTTGAGCATGCTTGTCGAACCCTTGACCTTGATAATCAAACTATATATATATATATATATATATATATATATATATATATATATATATATATATATATATATATATATATATATATATATATATATAGTTTGATTATCAAGGCCAAGGGTTCGACAAGCATGCTCAAGGCATTACTACTCTTATTCTAGAAGATGATAATGTTTGTCACCAGGGTTTAGGATTTATTGAATATCCTAAGGCAAATCATTCATAGACATAATTTATCAAAGGAAAATATCTAGATAAAACAATAGTTAACACTAGCATTCCATTGGTTCAAAATAAAGATGATAATGATGAGTGAAACAATATAGGTTATTATGATTTTCAAGATACCAACGATGAATCCAAATATACAAAGTCATATTCTCAACTATTTAATCATACTTCACAATCATGCATGATTATATTATTCCATATAGGACATCATGATAGGGGGTCTCATCTGAGATTCATTGGTTAGTATAATTTATTTTTAGCATTGATTGTACATAAAGTCTTTTGCTTGATTGTACATAGTTCAAATATTTTTAAAAATACAAAAATAATATAACACTTTAACATACAAAAACATTTAAAAAATATGAAAAAAACCAAAAAACATTTTTTGATTGTATGCATCATCCATGTTTACATTACTAATATCATGACAAGACTTTGATGTTATTTTATGTTGATTTATCTACATTACCATGCTTCACTTGATCT
Source organism: Torreya grandis (assembly GCA_037957365.1). Lineage (NCBI taxonomy): Eukaryota > Viridiplantae > Streptophyta > Pinopsida > Cupressales > Taxaceae > Torreya > Torreya grandis. The sequence continues at coordinate 1,591,323 of JARHVA010002130.1, read as the reverse complement.
TCTTTGAGTGTGTGTAATGACATCCAACTATTTAATTGCTTCATTCTACCTATTGAGGGGGAATTCATACTTCTAAATTTGAGATATACATCAATATACACACCCACTAAGGGCATCTTCTAGATGACTACACCATCTAGGTTATGTCATTCCTATACTACACACTTTGAGTTATCATACTGATGCACATTCTTTACTAGATTACTACATCAAAATTTAACTAGTACCTAGCACTTATGTATTTCTTAGCATATATCTAGTCTTGTACTACATATATTTTGCATACTTTCACATTTGTTTTGATTAGTTAGATGTTCTTGTATCCTTCTAGCTATTACATGCTTTCTCTACTTGCTTAGCATAGCTTGTGTGATTGTATTTTCTAATTCTTGTTTGACTCCTACTTATGCCTTAGGACATTTTCCAATGCCCTTTGATTATTTTTCATGTGTGTGCCTTATGACATTTACCAATGTCCTTTATTTTTACTCCTCTATGTGCCTGTGGTCTATGTGCAAATTTTTATTATTTCAATTTTATGTGTATGAGGCATTTGAACATGGCTTCCATGCTTTTTTATAGTTTGAGTGACATGTGCCCATGTCCCTTGTTTGCATGGCCCCTTGACCCATCTAGTATGATTCTTTCTTATTTGCTTATTAATTTTCAAATGTGTGCAATGCCATGATCCATATCATGCATTTTATTTTCTTTTTTGGATGCCAAGATGAACATCATGATTTATCCCTCTAGCTAACAACTAACAACTAACAATTAGCAATTAACATTTCCAGTTCTAGTTCAATACATTGTACATACTTTCACATTTTTATATCTATCTAGGCATAACCCTATTGATCTAATAATATATCAGTAAAAACATTGCTATATCTTGAAACATATTATCAAACATCAAATGTTATATCATAAATCTTTTCAAAATTAACACACTTGTAGGACTCTTTTCTTCTAAGGGTAGTCATTGTAGGTTTATCAATCCTACCCTCAGAAGAGGAGACATTAAATAGGGGATTTTTCATCGAGATAAAACCTCCTAGTAATCCAAACAATAGAATTTAGAATAGTCAACACAAAATATAGAGGTCAACCTGATCAAATCAGAGTAGAAAAACAAGAATAGTCTTAGATCAATAGTCAATTTTCATACCAGATAGTAGCACCAAAAATGGATAGTAGCACCAAAAATGGATAGTACACTAGAAATGGATAGTATCACCAAAAATAGGGGGTTTCCATAGTTTGGTGCTCCTATCCAATCATAAAAACACTTAGGTTTTTCAAAAATAGGCAAAAAGTTTAGTTTAGGGATAGTTTTTGCACTTCTAGATCCTTTAGATTCAATAGTTTCAGCATAGTTTTCTTAGATACAGGGGCTTATCATGCACATTTCAATTTATATTTTATATTTGGAATAACTTATATATTATAATCCATGTTTTAGACATTAGTTATTAGGGGAGATGTGCATAACACATTGATCTTTCATTTTTGAGTTTAGTTTATTTAAGGCACTCAGTAATTGCGTGCCTTATTCCATCTATAGGTGGTTAGCATCATATTCAAGTTAAAATTTCATACAAGTTTAGATTTTTTATTACTTGAGTTCCTAATTTGGATTTCATATAAGCCTAGTACATTATTTTTAGAATGGCTTTCATATAAGACTAATCTTCATCTTTAAAAATGGCCAAGAGTGGCTTAGTTTCTAGCACACATTTGGCTATCCAAACCACAATGTTAGTTTTATAGCACATTTATGGGCTTTATGAGCCATATAATATGATATTTATTCTATACTATTATCACTTCATAACTTCACTTCATGGGGTAATGATGGAGCCAAAGGGCCAGTCTTTGTATTCTTGAGCCACCTATTTAGAGGGATTAGACATATAGTCCAGACATCGATTAAAACATGCATGATTTGTTAACTTCACTTAGTTGGTGATGATGGATCAAAAGGGACAACCTTTACATTCTTAAGCCATATTTTTGGGAATTGAACACTTAGCTCCATTCATGATATTACTCTTGATTCAACACATACTTAGCATAATCCATCATCACAATAGGTTTTGTATTGGTTTGCATACTTGGTGAGGTGTATTCATTCCTCTCTCTTCCTTTAATAAAATTTATACATTATTATTTTATATATAGTGTATATATTAATAAATGATAAAATTTATGTTTTTATTTGTAGATTCACACATCACAACATGTTATTTTTATGCACATCTAACATCACACAACTTCATGAGCTTTTCCCTTGTAAGTAAGTTCAGGTATATTTTCTATTTTTCCTTTATCCTAGTATTTTACTTTACTTCATCACTAGAATAGAGGGGGGGAAATGTAATCATATAAAATGAAAAATTAGATGACTTAGGAATGGATAAAATCACCAAACCTATAGGTCATATTTCTTTCTCACTCAACCCTTCTCAGCTAAACTTTTAATAATTCCTAATCACTTGTAGCTTCTCGAACTTAGATTTTTGAGACCTAGGAAGCACTCTTAGATCTAGATCCATCCCCCTAGGTCTCATCCTCCTAGGATAATAACACCCAACTTATATAGGAGCACTAGAATTCAAGGGTGTCCCATTTCTGGTGTTGTTGTTTAAGTTCACTTCAGCCTCAAATGGTCAGCTTTTCTCGATTCCTTATCTTTTCCCCTGTCAGCCTAATATGAGCTCATCTAACTCATGATCATTAGTTTCCATATAAAAGGCCATTTAATGTATGTTTATAAGTTTTGACACTCATAGGAAATAATCAAGAATACAAGCAAGTACACTTGAGCACTCTTCCCTATTATATGCATACAGCCTTCCAAAACCAATTTAAGCCTATTCAAGCACTCATACTAGTCCCTAGCCATCAAAAGTACATTATAATTTTGAATTATAGTTGCATACATCACATAATTACACCAAAAACTTAAAATGGGAGAAATACATTAGCTTGATCCTTCTTTAGAGTATTGGTATGTAGGTAACATGCACACACATAGGGTGTGAAGTGTATCCAACATATCCTTTACACACTAACCCCTTCTCTCTTTCCCATGTTTGATACTAAAGTTCAAGTACCAATAGATCCTAAGGGTTTTGAAGATTAAATCAGACACACAATGAGATCCACATAGAATCAAGCTCTAATATTTCATAATTAGGGTGTCATAGGCTTATCAAATAGAACCTAAAAAAGCTTGACCACCAGGATAATAGTGCTAGAAGTGGACAATAGCACTAAAAGTGGATAATAGTGTTATAAAGTGGACTAAAATGCTAAGTAGTAGGGTGTCCTTAATTTGACACTCCTATCCAATCTAAAAATAGAGTTTTAGGTCTAGTTTATGATAGTTTACCATCCCTACATAGTAATTTCTAGATCCTGCCTCATCCGTTTTAGCCCAAAATAAACTAAGTTTGATTTATTTACACTTATTATTATTTTTGGTAAATTTAAAATACACATATATTTACACAAATTAGTAGGCTAATTGAGATACATTTATTTACTAATTTACATTTCATCATACCTTTATTTGCTGAGGAATTAAACACATAATTCCCAAAAATAATAAAATAGTAGAAAAGAAGCCAAAATAGAAGAAGTCACAAGGGAATAAAGTCAAGATAATGATTAATCTTATATTGATGATGATGAGTTGATACCTATGTTTCCAATAAATTTGAAGATAGTTTCAAGTAAATACAAGGGCAAGCTACCTTTCAAATGCTTCAATTGTGGAGAGGTTGGAAACTTTACCAACAAATGTCCTCATAATCATAATAAAAAATATGACGTAGAGAATTATGAAGATCAAGATGATGATAAAAGGTATTGTTAGTCTAATAAGAGAAATAAAAGTTTTAGAAGATAAGATAACAAGAAAATATCTTCAAAAATAAAAGGAATCTTTACACCAAGGAAGATTATAATTCATATAGTGAAAGTGAGAGAAGTAATTCAGAAAGTGATCATGAAGGTGAGGATCTTAATGTCAATGAGGTTATCTTCATGGATAAATAATCAAGACACTCAAATCGAGAAGAATCCATATGGATTGGAGGTGTTGTTGGTGATTCAAATGAAGGAGACGAGGTGGATTTTGAGGCTAAGTTGATGAATACTCTAGAAGAGTTGAAGATGTTAAATAAAAATAATAGAGTGATGTGGTCCCTTATCAAATATTATGAGGATAAAATCAACTTGTATGAATCTAGACTAAGCAACAAATCCAAGGAATAAGAGGAAATAGTCAAACAGGTTGAAAGTCAACTTGAAATTGTGACTATAGGCCTAGAGGAAAAAGAAGAAGAATGTGTAAGGTATGTATTTGAAGTGAACCTATGCCATTTATTTTAAAAAAAAAGAAGAAAAAATAGTAAGTGGAAACCCAAGGTAACTAAGGTTGATAACTAGTCTACACGTCCAAGTGGACTATTTGCCATGATAAAAAAAAATCAAGATGTAAAGGAGTACCAAGAATTTTATCTATCATCTCAGATTGTTGATGAAGGAAATAAGACCAATAAATCAAGAAAAAAAAATTCAAAAAAAAAAATTGAGGGGGTCAAGACAAAAATACATATCAAGTATAAGAGGATCATGAAGGAAGTTCAGTCCTACAAGGACATGGAGATCTAGGAATATCCTAAACTTATGTTGTTCTAGTTCTCTAGAGTAGAGGTGACTCTATTAGGCTTCATGGAGGAAATCAACTAGCAAGAAATAAGCATGAAGGATGATAAATAATAGGGGGAGTTTTGTGCTCTTAGGAGACCTTAAAATTCAAGTTTTAGTCAAATAAGTCTTCTATAGGTGTGATCAAAAGAGATGTCACAAAGGGTTTGTATGATGACTTGATCAAACTAGGTCATAGTTTTGAAAATATATCTAATTTTCATGGAGATAAAGGGAGTAAATCATGTCTCATGAGTAGGTATGTGAGCCTGGTCTATGCTAAAATTTATGATAGGAAGGATTGAGAAGTTTGTTTTAAATAAAAGGTATGTTTCTCTAGGTCCAAGGATTAATTACCTGCCAAGAAAATGAACCTTTGTCCTTAATGTCAAAGTAAGAGAAAGTTACTATTTCAAGATCAAGTATTATATAAGATCCAAATTAAAGCAAATAGAATGATTTGATATGATTGAGAGTTTTTTCTATCAATGACAAAGGGGGACATTGTTCAGGTATGTTCTTAGTGTTGGTATTAAGGAATTAATGTTGTCATTGATGTCAAAGTTTATTTGAATGTCATTCATGTCAAAAGTCAAAGTTAATGTCATGATTGGTTAAGTGGTGTGTGAAAAATAAGTTTTTTCTCTCTATTGAGAGAAAATTTCAATGAAACCTAGTAATATTTCTGAGGTTTTATGACATGTCAAGATCATGTTCAATATTCAAGGGAAGCATCTTGATTGAGTACTAAGTAATAAGGAGCATATAAGGTAAGCACATGGGTCAAAAAGTATTTGTATTATATATGAGGTCTTAGAATAATGTTTTAATGTGATATATATCATAAAGTTTGTTGAAAATAGCCTTATCTTTATAAAATCATGTTTAAATAATGACATCATTGAGAGCTAGCTTGTTTGTGAACTTTGAGTACTAGGTATCTTGAGTAACTTGGTATAATCTTAAGAGAAGGTGTATGCATGGTAAATCCTTATGATTTGGGTAAATATAGGAATAATAACTTTTTCTAAGTGTGTTAACAATGATCAAGAGATAAATAAACCTACATATGAGTTTCAAGGACTAGTTTTGGGGCTTAAGACCTAGTGAAATGGCATAGGCTCGGTAGCATGATGAGTTGAGATATATGAGACCTATGTGAGCAAGGTAGGTATCATGTGATCATGGTATGAGGTCACATTACATATTTAATATGTTTTGAATATATTTAAAAAAGTTTCAAGGCATGGTCATAGTCCAAGTGTGATTGGCATTATAAGGCCTCATGTATAAAGTGACCTATAGTAGCATAATGAGGGGTCAAGATAATTTAAAAGGATAGAAAATATATTTATATAATTTAAATATGTGTGATTTTTAATTTTAAGTATGTGGATAAATTTTTATTTCAATACTTGAAGGAGAAAACATGAAAACCTATGACAAGGTTCCTTGTATGCATAGAATGGAGTAATGCAAACTCGAGAAGATATTTCTTGTACTCATTAGCATGTTCAAAATTTTAATGAGAGAATAATAAATTCATGTAATTTGGGTAATTTCCTTATATTTATTTTCATGGCATTGGTTTTGAAGATGAGGGGCAATACTTTATGAATGATTGCTAAGAAGTGAAACCAGTCAAAACCCTCTCAAACCCTTATAATGATCTAATAGGAAATATATAATTGGTATGGATAATAATGGTATTTTGACAGAGTTTTATGTTTTTAATATGTAAATGAATCTTCAAGGTTTCCTCATATGGTTTTGGTTTGTCTTGATAGTGAGTAAAAGCTATAAGAAAACCCTTATTTTTAGGAACTTTGATGTAGTAGTAAGGGTTGACTAGGTCAAAGCATGAAAATGGATAGAATATGATGTGTAAGACTTATATTTTATGAAAATTAAATTTTATGAGTAGGTTTCATACCAAAAATGTTCTAAACTGGTAATGAAAGTTAGCCTATTGCTAAACAAGCCTAATGAGTAAAATAGTGAGAAAACTAGGCGAGAATGAAAATAAGATTAAGGATTGGTTTAAAAATAATAGGGATAGATCCTAATAAATGGGTTAATTATTAAATAAATATAAATAATATCCAATTTTTTTATAATTTTTGATGATACCTATACTCAATCAAAAAGTTGTCATCAAACTAGTTTGTCTAAAACAAGAAAGTTTGTGTAGAGTGAAGTAGTGAGATTTGTTTGTAAGACCAATATTGATATATGAACATGAAATATATATTTTTAGAGATGATATAAAGGTGATAAAATTTCACACAAAATTTTTTTAATATCACATAAGTGTTCCCATAGGCTTTCTAAGAGTTGATTTTCTTAACTATGTTTTTGATGTTACAAGCAACATTTTATGTGTATGTGAAAAAGATGTTTCTAAGTCATTTTAAACTAAGGGAAAGGATAAAATGATATTTAAGGTGTTATAAAGTAATAATATGGTAATTTTAATTTATTTTTAATAATTTTAAGTCCCTTTTCAAGTATGGAGAGTCAAATACATTTGACTTTTTGTTAACAGTGTTTGGTGGTTCTGAGTAAGCCATTTGTAGGAGTGAGGCTTTTGGAATATGTGGTGAAAAATAAAGCATCTTCAAAGGTATTTTAAGTTATAAATATCATATTAATATTATTTTATTTATGTTTTATATGAAAAATTTGTGTATATATTTGAAGTTTTCAAGACAAACTTTCTAGCAATGAGAAGGCCTAAAGATGACTAGACCTAATTGGATGGTTCAAGGTGTGAAATGAAGAAAATGGCATTAGGGAAAAAATAATATACTAGTATGATTATATTATAGTTTCATATTAATTTTTTCATCCATTTTTTGAGGCTCATATTGTTTGAAGGATTTCTAAGTGAAACGTGTGCTTAGGGAAGGCCTAATTGCATTAGGTCTCTATTAGGCTTAATGGTGGTTTTAGCCCTTCAGGGTAATGACTGACCTATGTAATGTTTTTTTCACTTATGAAACATGTGTAGTGATATATTTAAACAATAATATAGTAATGGTGAGGTCTTTTTTGACCAATATGGGTATGATAAATAATCAGGTATAAATTCAAGGCCTAATAAACCTATTTTAACTAGTTAGAACATTAAGCTATTGAGAAAAGGATAAAGTGTTTTGGAGAATAGGTTAAGGGATTGAATATAATAAAATAGATGATATGAAAATTACATGAGTATATAAATATATTTATATAGGTGTTGCAAAAGTTCATTTGACCTAATTCTTCTAAGGAGAGGGCTAATTGAGCAAGAAGGCTTAACATGTTGTTTGAGTAAGAAAGAAGTGTGAGAAGAGCATACAAAAGAGGTAATCATTAGTTGAATAAGAAAAATGTGTCCAATGGTGATAATATATTCAAGGTAGATGAGTTGGTTATTATTTTCCTAGGGGGTTGGATCCTCCTTATAAGTTGAAGCTTGTTAAATGCACTAGTTGAGTTGATGCTTGACTAAGTGAGGGGTTGAAGCTCCTTGCGGGGTTGGTTACTCACTAAAAGGTTGATTTATTGCTTATAATATAGTATTAAAAGTTGTGAATCAGTGGTTTTTCTTCACATATAGGGTTTCCCACATATATCTCATGTTATTATAGTGTTTATTTTTATAAATGCTTGTGTATGCATTATTTGATATATGTATGTGAATGGATGCCTCATGAATATTAAGTGAAATTGGAGGAATATTTTATTACAATTGATTCACCCCAAATCTTAATAGATATTCTTCCAACATCATGTATTGAGTGATTGTGTTATTCATGATTATCATAATATGTGTACATGTATATGTCTATGATTGTTTATTGAAATTGGTGACATCATTGTTATCGCACAATATTCTATTATGTGGGATACCATGATTTATATTATGAATATTTTACATGGATTATTATTAAGTTCTTATTTTTTCATGTCTTATTATTACATGCCTAGTGGATATATCTACTTGACATGAAATTTTTATGACCATTGCCTTGGATTATAAGTTTCATGCGTGATTCATTGATAAAATTTATATACAATGACATATCTAATCATGTTTTTACACATAATTTACATGATTACATATTTATATATACCATGATGCACATAAATTTAATTTTTGAGATGAGTGATTTGTAGGCTTCATCCCTCACCTTAAAATGGGGGCATACATATCCTAGAGATTTAGGGAATGATATAAATACATTTTATATAGGGATAAATGGAGTAGATTGAGACATATTAAAGACATATGTGGTGAATTATACATGATTATGAGTGACAATTGGATATCTTATGATATTATGAGGCAAAATATATCGATCAAATTGTAAAACTTTATCAAATAAAGATTTTTTTTATCAAATATAATAGATTGAGAAAATTGACATACAAATTATGGCATTATAGATAAATTTGAGGGACATATAGATCATATTTGGGACATTAATTTTGTTCATAAAAACACTTCATTATTTATATATTTAATATTGATGGTACTATATAAGCACTTTAGATCTAAAATCCATTAGTAACAATTGATTCATATTTTAAATTTACATAAAAACCTATTTCTAGGTTACACTTTACATCCAAACCTATTTTTGGGTTGAAAAAATAGAGTTATTATATTTTTCAGTAGTAAAGTTGAGGTTATACATATTTCAACTTCTAGTACTTATCCATCTCTAATGAGGGTTGAGACATTTATAATTTTCAACCCATGCTTTTATAAATAACATCTCCTTAGGGTATAATCACCCCACGAAATTATCTAAATCAATTCAAATGAAAACTTGGTGCATTTTTTAGACACTAAAATTAAGTCACACACATGTGTAACTCCCTATGTCGAAATGCCCCCCAGCCCTATTTCAATAATAATGATTATCCTCCCTAACCCATGCTTTTACCCCTCACATATTTAATTAATTTTAAATATATAATTAAATTAATTAAAAACCCCTTTTTCCACCTTACCTAAATACCTCATCATAAGACTAATTCTCACTTGATGAGTCACCTCAAGACTTAGTCCCCTTATCTTATCTACCTAAGAGTTGTTCTCACCTCAAAAATGAGTTCTTAACCAACTACATCCTTCTTAACCTCCCATTTCTACCATTTATTAATGGATACAACAATTGGCTTGAGTAATAGAAATAGGCTAAAAATAGTATTTTTACCTATTCTTATGCTATTGATGTCGATCAACCCATGGTTGACATTCTTGGGATTTTTGATGTTGGTTATATAAGCCAAACTCCAAACTAATGTTCAAGTCAGTAAAAATCAAGAAAAATCATTCTTATTTATATATAATTTTTTTTCATTAAACTTTTGACATCTTGGCTTACTATTATCTTTCATAAGTCAATCTAGATCTAGAACCAAGCTTTTGAGAACCAACAACACCTACTTGTTATTTCTATCCAAGGCATCGATTCAAACTACCTGATAGGAACTATCCATCTGGCACTTATTATTCATTCACTACTATACCTAAGTACATCACTTATTTTATAAGTCTTTAAGGAGTTACTTTACATCTCCTTTACATCTACTATTTATTACTTTTACACTTTCTTGACCAAACTCCATGAAGGAGTTATAAAGCTTCCCCACTTATTTCCAATTATTCCAACACACCAAACCTCTAGCCAGATCCATCCAAACACTATTCTCTCTTTCACAACTCTCCCCCAACCTTCCAAACCTGACCAAAACCATTTCCTAGACCCAAAAAATCCTTTTGCAAACTCTTAGGAAATTATTTCCCCTATCGACATTGATATCCTAACCGATATCAGTCATGTTTCCTCACTGACCTTAGCAGCCTAACTGATATCAGTTACTTCCTCACCGACCTCAACAACTTAATCAATGTCAAAAACTATGGATTTCCTAACCCTTTTAAGACATGCTGATATAACTTCTAAAACATAAATTGAATATACCACCTACACTCTATTACTTTCTATTGCACTCAGGTTGTGAATAACAGTAACATTATCTCTCTTTTCCTCTATCTTGGTTATTTATTACTATTTTATCTCTCAAAAGTGGACTATCATCTCTAAGGAAGTTTGACACTTCCTGGAATAAGCGTATAGCTTGGCAGCCCACTCATTTATCTACTAACAAACATTTTTTGGTAGTGATTTCTTACTTGTAGGTAGTCCTCCCCAACCAAAGAGGAGTGCTCACAATGTCTAGATATGGTATGAAAACTAATATGGGTTCATTCTAATCACTTATCCCTATCCTTCTTGTCTTATTTTTTGTAGACATAAAATAGACAAATTTTAGTAAAACATTTATATCATGCCCAATGGGACATAGGGAAAGTATGAAGTAATAATGCATCATCATGCCCTATAAAAAAACAAGCATGTCTAAATGCTCACAAATGTTATTGTGGGTCCTCTTTACTCTGGAAATGAGTAAATTTGGGGAGTTCCCATTGGCTTGGATAAGGGATAATAGGTATAGAAGGATGGATGGGTTCATTGCATATATGATCATAAGATAACACATTCTTTTAACCAGAAATAGATGTCTCTAGATTAGACATCTTGTCCATCAACATCTTAATGAGGTCTAGAGGGGGATTAGTCTGGGAGATACCTCCTAAGTTATAGGGAACCTGATAGGAAGTAGAGGGAGCATATGCCATAGCTTGTTGAGGTTGTGTTGGCACAACATAAGGATAATGAGTCATAGGCTGGGGGGTGGAAAGAAAAGGGGCTTGTCCTAGTGGGTTAGATATTATGCTTTGGTTTGATGTTGTTATTATAGGTTGGGTTATTGACATGATTAGACTAGATGAAGGGTGTGTCATAAATCAAGTAATTATAGGTGTGAGATTAGATGGAATAGGTACCAATAAATTTTGAAATGGCATGTAAATTAATTGAACTACTTGTGGTTGTGAAAGTTGGGAAGTCATGCCAGGGTTTAGGTGGGATTGGGCAGTTGGTGATGTTAAACTTTGGACATTATTTATGGTTGGCTTACTTTTTGAGGTAGTGGTTTGAGTAACCATGGGGAAAATAGTGGAGATAGATGAAACTAAAGTTGTCTCCATTAGAGAGGTTGGCATACCATAGATTAGGTCACCTAAAGAATTATAGGTTCAGCTCATGGCAAGGTAATGTTGAAGGGCTACCACATTGTGATCAAGAAATTTAGAAAAATGTTGATCTCTTTCAGGCATAATGGGAATTTGGTTGGGGCTTGGAGTATGCTCTGTATCTAAATTATGCCCCATGATCAAATAAAAAATAAGAGGGTAAGGTATAATTAGTTGTCATCTTGCATAATCAACAAGAATTTTGGCTTAAGCTTGCGTCAATACCATGCAAGAAGAAGTAAGAATAGTCTTAATACTCTATATTAGTGATAGAATAAAGAAAAACTAGGTTTAGGTGTAGGTAAGTGGGTTGTTTTATCTTGATTTTTTGAGCAAATCAAAATTACATAGTCACTGATGTTGGCCACTTGACTGATGTCAATAGTAAAAGTTTGTTGACATCAGTGGGATTAACTGATGTTGGTAGCTAAAGTCTGCCAATGTTGGTATAGTTAACTGATATCGGTCACTGTGATAACCTAAGAGATGGAAAATATAATGTTTTAATAATATAGAGGTAGAATATAGGTAAAATAGAGTATGGAAGAGGTCCACTTAAGAAGGAAGAACACTTAAAAAACTTGATATAATAGGTTATACAAACTAAGTATCACAAATAGTGTTGATTTTGTGAATAAATGGAAAAATGTCCTTAACAACTCCAAATTATAGAAGGAAATAAAAAAGTAGAAAAAGAACACACAACCACAAATATTAACTCCTAGAGATTAATTTTAGTCTCATGTTAGCTTATGCCTTAATCAGATAGTGAGAAGAAAACTTGGTTGTCGAAGGTACTAAAAAGTAATTTAGAGCTAGTTTTAGGTTAGTTTTAGTGCTCAAAAGGAAATCTATGTTAAAATATGTACATGGCTTATTATAGGATATTGATACCCAAAATTTATGGACCTAAAGCCATTCTAGGCCACTTATCCAAAATATATCTTCTGCCTAGAGTTTATACTCTGCTAGAGAATGGAGTGGGTTCTCCCCTTGGTGGTGAAATCCAAGTAGGATAGCTGGTTAGGGTAAGGTCCAGGTGATGAAATATTGATGGGCCCTTTCTCAAGTGAGTTTATATGTTTGTGTTTATGAGTGTGATCTATTTGAGTAACATAGGTGCACTAAAATTCATTCATAATGCTTGAAATTAACTAGGTGAGCTAATATTCAACAAGCAAATAATGAAGTCTAGTGGGTTTTAAACCCAAATATGAAATGTTTAGATTCAAATGAAAATAAAGATGAAATAGGAGTAGAGAATTAAATTCAATTTCCTAATGTGCATGAAATAATAAGTAAATAAGATATTATTTCAACTTGTAATAAAAATGATAAATTGCTTTTAAAGGCAAAGAAAAAAGAAGAGTGGAAAGGAAGAAGGAATTTCAATTTATTGTCCTTAAACATAAAATAAAATGTTGAATTTTTGCTTTGGGGAGAAAAGAAGGAGAAAGTGCAAGAAATGAAGTTTTCACTATAATGCACCTATATGAATGCTTAAAACAATCAATGAACACAAGGAAAACTCCAAGGTTCCACCAGGCATCCCAGAAATGTTTCACTAAAATTTGTCTATTTCAAGTCTAAAGAAAAATAGAGAAGAAGGATAGGGATAAGTGATTAAAATAAACTATGTATCTTTCAAGTGATACCTTGGATTGGTATATCTCTATACTTCAACACTCCCTTTTCTCATTTACCCAACTTACACAAATATTCCTAGACCATTTCTCTATTAACATTTCTAAAAAGGTTTCTATTATAGACCTTTATTCTATTAGATAATTTGATGATGAGTCTATCATAGATTTTTTTTCTCATTGGAGAGGCTTGATCAATCAACTCTCCTTATCCTTACCCCAACCTAAGCTTATTAATCTCTTCTCAAGGGCATGTGCTAAACACATTTCATCCATACTCTGAGTACAAACTTTTTGCACATTTGATGAGGCCTTTACAATGGTGAAGAAACTCAAGATTTGGGATATAGATGAAGGTAGATTGAAGTTATTCACTAAAAATGCCAATTCCAAGTTGAATGACTCCTCCTATTCTAAAACTTCTCCTTCTAACCAAAAATGTAAAGGCTCTACCAACATGGTGGTCATTAAATCAGCTTCTTCCACAACCACCAACCAATCTAATTCCTTGAATTCCCAGAATTAAACCAAGAAATTTCAAGAATAGTATGAACAAAGACAATACACTCCCATTGGGGAGTCATATACATCTATTTTGGAAAAATTATTGCAACAAGGTGTCATAACCCTTCCTCAAATCAAACCTCTTATATAGTTTGACCCCTCCCATCCTATTCCAACTTGGTATAATGAGGATGAGTTTTGTGGATACCATCAAGTTAAAGGCCATATTTATAATAACTATAAGATATTCAAGAACATTGTTCAAGACATTCTTGATAGGGGTGATCTTATCTTGGATAATCCTAATGCACCCCATAATACCAATATGGATGTGTTCAAATATCATTTTCCTAACCATTCACCTAATCAAAATATTGTTCAGACCATGAATAACTCATGTGATCATAATATCCATATGATTAATATGGTATTTCCTTTACCTCTAATTTAACCTCTCTCATAATAAGAGGCACCCATTTTATTGACTCCTCCTGCATAATCAGTGGCATTTATTTTTCCCATTCATCCTCCCCAGGTAAAAGAGCCTATTTCACTTGTTACACTCTTGCATGAGGAAGATCCTCCTTTACCACTTATTTTGCCACTAGAGGATCTAGTATTACCAATTATTTTTACACCAATATTACATATTATTTTGCTTATAGAAGACCATGCCTTACCCATTCCACAACCACATGTTGAGGGGAACATCATTCCTATGTTATACCTCTTGAGGAACCTTCCTCGCCTCCCTCTCCTCTACTGATAGAGAGTAATACCCCATCCAATCCACATTTGTACCTAGAAGAGTCAGTGTTATCCACTCCTACATTAGATGAGAGACCTATTCAGCATACTCCAATTCCATCACTCTTACCACATATTTTACCTATGGAAGATCATACTTTACCTATTCCTCACCCACATGTTGAGGGAATAATAATACCTATGATTTACACCCTTGAGGAACCCTCTTCACCTACCTATCCTCCACCCATGGAAGATCATGCCTCTTCTCCTATCTCTATGGAAGAAGACCCTATTGTGGCTCTTTCTCATCTTTAGCCTAAAGTAATAGAGACTAATAATTTACCTCTTTCCCAAACATCTCAACCTTATAGAGACACAACTGTAAGGCCTACATCAACTTCATCTAAACCCTTCTCATGGTTGGTGAAAAGTTTATAATTTCTTGACTCCATGAAGTTAGATCACATGGCATTTTGGGACTGACTTAAAACTCCATATCCAACACAATGAGTGTTGACCTTTACTATCAATGCTCTCACTACCCTTTACCCCAAGGTATTTGACAAAGATAGAGGTTCTTCACCAAAAACACTTGAAGTTCATCCATCTATGTCAGAACCCTCACCCTCATAGGCATCTACCACATTAAAGTAGATCAGGCCTTTATGCATATGCCCTATCTCTGATCTAATTCATCCATGGTGAAATTAGATCTAACTCTCCAAACCTAAGTGAGAGTTTTGTATCTTGAACTACAAAAAAATGTTAAGATTCCTAGATCTCACCAATCTTTCTCTCTTCAACCCTCAACTTTACCATCAATTTTGGGACCTCACCCCTCTACTTTAGTTGGAGTATCACTGATCCAAGAAAAAAAAGGCTAAGTTACCTCCACTACTTCTTTTGACACTTGGTATGCCTTTCACATCTGATACCATGATACCTAACACCAAGAAAGTGTCAGAAAAACACATAAATCCACTATCACCAAACAAAGCACCATGCAAAATCACCCTTGTGACTCCTAAATAAAAGAAGGTGTCCACTCCTATTACCAAAACAAGTGAAAGCTCACTCATAGGCTCTCAAACCCTTTTCCTATGTTGTTAAAATATTTTGTAATAACTTTTCCTCCCATTAAGCCTTATAGTCCTCTTGGAATGAATCTATCTTGGTTTAATGATACATAATTGTGTCTATATCATCATTCACCTAGACATGATACTAAGAGTTGTAAATCCCTCACAATAGTCATTAAATAACACTTTGATGTTGACACTCTCTTTGTTGATACTCTCATTAACCTTCTTGTTATTCCACCTCTAACATCCACAATGCCTCCTACTATTCCACTTAAATTCAAACCCAAATATGTTATCATACCCCCCTTACAACCTCTTTCACCTATATTTCAGATCAACATAGTTAATGTGGCCATGCAATCACAAAACCAAAACGATAAAGCTAAGGAAAAGGTTTTTTATCCTTGGGATAATCCCTTTTCTAAATACACTCCTCTAAATCCTAAGATTTCCATTTTAGATGTCCCTAAACTAACATCTTTAGACGTTATCCAAAATGGTGAAACAACTTCACCAAACTCCTATGAAAATGTCCTTGTATGAGTTAATCCAAAACTCACTCCAGCACCATCAAGCTTTGATTAGTGATTTGCAATTAGTTGAGGTACAACCTGATGATCCCCAACCTCTTATAGATTTGGTTAGCTCTCTTAATTCCATCTCCCTGATTTCCTTTAGTAATTCATAAATTCCACTTCAACACCTTGAAGATCAAGATTTTGCCCTTTTTATTACCACATATATTGATAATACTCATGTAAAGAGAGTCATGATTGATGGGGGAGCTAATATTAATATTATTTCCACACATTTAAATAAACAACTAACTCTTCCCAAGAATTTCATGCCTCAAACTGACATGGTACTTCACTCCTTTAACGATACCATAGCTACTACACTAGGCACTATTGTCTTACATATCCATGTAGGTCCCTACATAATTCTTGAGCTCTTCTATGTTATATAAGGATAGTTCCAATATAACATCTTAATTGGATGACCTTGGATATGTGCTATGGTGTGTGTACCCTCAACTTTGCACCATTGTGTCAAGTTTGAAAATGATGGGCAAATGCATGTTATACCCACTGATCCACCTCCATTTAAAACATGAAATGTGACTTATAGTCCCAATGATGTTATTATTCCATTAAATACATCATCTTCTCTCCATGATACTTTTGAAGCTTCCACAAGCTCCACTACCCCAATTATATAGATACCAACAACACAAATTCCTAACATGGATCTCATGGAGGAAAATTTTAAACATTTGTCACTTAGATAATATAGTTTGGTGATGCTCGACATGTTATATAATCCAAAAGATTATGGAAAACTTCACATGTACCCAAATTATGATCCTTGTATTGGGATAGTCATCCCTTATAGGTCCCCTAACCTTCAAACTAATTTCACATATGGGGGAATTGATCAGGCTCTCACTGTTGACAATCCATTCTCTTCACCATAACCATTACCTATGACTTCTCTTTCTTTATAAATCATATTTTTTCACACACCTATCTCTATCAATGTGCTTAGAAAGGATATGGTTTAGGTTGTTATGAGTAGGGTGTCTATACGCCTATTGAATATCCCACTGACCAAACCATTGAAAATGCCAAAAAGAGGCATGGTGTGGGTTATGATGAACCAAATAAACTCACTAAAACATCCCATGTATCAATTATTGAAGATCAAATCTCTCCCTCTCCACCTTCTTCTCCACCATCACCTATCAAATTAGATGTATCTATACCTCCTAATGTTTTTTCAATAAATGCCATCCATTTGGGGCCTTTCACCTATCATCAAGGAAATAAGGTCCCTTCCTCTTGTTCATCCTAAAATAATTGATGAAAATTCTCCCACTATTAACACTATCCAATGTCAAGATGATGATGCTAGTATCATATACATGGGTGTCGATGATTCCTATATCCAATGATTACTCCTATCTAAAACATAAGCTATGTTAAATGAATCAACCATTGACATCAATTTTCCCTCTCATGATAACTCCCACATCCTCAAGATTGGCCAATCTTTGGATTCCTCTAAGAAATTTGATTATGCCACATTTTTTAATAACCATAACAAAGCCTTCACTTGGTCTTATAATGACATGATTGGTATTGACCCCTCTATCATCACCCATAAGATTGTCACCAATTGAGATGTTAAACCTATTAAGTAGAAGATTTACAAGATGTATCCTCGTATTACTCTCCTTTTAAAAGAAGAGCTCCAATGCCTCTTTTTTGTTAACTTTATCTAACCCATCGACTACCCACAATAGATTTCCAATAGTGTTCCTATCACAAAAGTGATTAGGGGAATCTATGTTTGCACTGACTATCATGACTTAAACCTTTCTTGTCCAAAATATGACTTCCCATTATCAAGGATTGATCAAATTTTTTGATCTAAAGACTAGCCATGAGATGTTATCACTTATGGATAGGTTCTCTGGATATATTCAAATCTTAGTTTCTCTTGAGGATCAACATAAGATAGCCTTCAT
Source organism: Torreya grandis (assembly GCA_037957365.1). Taxonomy (NCBI): domain Eukaryota; kingdom Viridiplantae; phylum Streptophyta; class Pinopsida; order Cupressales; family Taxaceae; genus Torreya; species Torreya grandis. The sequence goes on along the minus strand of JARHVA010002130.1, from coordinate 1,572,948 downwards.
TACGCCATGGGGGAATTTTTATTATCAGGACATGCCTTTTGGTCTGAAGAATTTATTATCAGGACATGCCTTTTCATCTGAAGAATGCTAGTACCACCTACCAATGCACTATAACTTACATCTTCCATGATAACCTACACAAAATTATGGAATATTACATGGATGACTTACTTTAGAAGTCTAAACTTTTCCAATATCACTTAACAATTCTCAAAATCATATTTACTCATCTCCTCCAATATAACATTTGATTAAACTTAAAGAAATGTGTCTTTGGTGTTATTTCCAATAAGCTCTTAGGTTTTATAATTTCTCTTTATGGTATTGAGGTTGACCTTGTTAAGGTTAGAGAAATACTAGAGATGCCTCCACCTACTAATATCAAACAACTACATAGCCTGTAAGGCAAACTTCAGTCAATCTACTACTTCATCTCCTAGTTGTTATATCATTACCCAACCTTTCGCCATCTCCTCAAAAAAGATGTCTCCTTCCATTGGAATAAAGATTTCCAAGAAGAATTTTGATGTAATTAAACAATACCTCCTTTCCCTATTGGTTCTTATTCCACCTAAGGAAAATTAGCCTTTTTACCTATACATCTCTGCAACAGACCATTCTCTGGGTTTTATGATTACACATCAAGATGATAACTATCGAGAATTTTACTACATAAGCTACACACTTATTGATTATGAGACTTGATATACCCATATCATAAAACTTTTCCTCGCATTCATCTTTTCAACCTCCAAGCTCTACCATTATCTTCTAAATCACAAAAACTATGTGGTCACCCATACTAATCCCCTTAAATACATGCATTCTAAGCCATATCATAACCAACATGTAGTTTAGTGGCTTATATTCCTCACTAAATTTGACTTAGAGTTTAATCAACAAAATTCTATTAAGGGGAAAATAATCATTGACCAATTATCTCCCACCCCTTTACCTAACAACCAACCTTCAAACCTCAACTTCCTTGATGAATCCATTGCAATGCTCTACATTGATGACATCCCCTATCAAATGATGATGTTCTTCAATGGATCTAAATGTTAATATGGTGGGGGTGTGGGGGTCATTATTATTCCTCTAGATGGTGAGCCTATGCCTTTGTCATTTAAACTAGATTTTGAATGTTCCAACAACATGGCCAAATATGAGGCTTTGATCTTAGGGATTCAAACAATTATCTTCTTGGATATCAAATACATAACCATTTTTAGTGATTCTTAGCTAGTGGTTAATCAGGTTAATGGTTCCTACCTATACAAAAATGAAAATCTGTAGTGGTATAAACATCATGTAGATACGCTATTGGGATAATTTGACTCTTATCTCTTATAAATTATTCCTCGATCTACAAATAAGTTTTCTAACACAATGGATTTACTTGCTTCACACATACCCTCTTCATCCTCTTCTTCAAAAATCTATGTCACCATGCATCGCTTAACATTACCCTCCTATGCATCAACTAACATCCTCTTTATCAGAAATGTAACATACAACTGCCATGACTTATGGTATAAATAACTCATATTTTATTTTTCCTTTTCTATTACCCCTTCTAATCTCTCTAATAATGGGAGATGTGCCTTCATAAAATGTGCCACTCGTTACACTATGCTAGGGGGACTTCTTTATAAGAGAGATTTTGGTGGTCTCCTCCTTAGATGCCTCACTAATAATGAGACTCCCTTCACTAATAAGGATGTCCATGATAGGATTTATGGTGGAAATTTCAATGGTCATGTAGTTACCAAACATATCCTTTAAATAGGACATTATTGGCCAATACTCCATCAAGACTATGCTAATTACATTTAGTGTTGCATCAAATGTCAACAACATGCTAACCTCCTTCATGTTCCAAGTCATGGCTTACAAGTCACCAAATACTTCTAGCCCTTCTCCCAATGGGGCTTGGATATAATTGGGGAGATTAACCCTCATTCCTCCCTCCATCATCATTATATCATTACTTCCACTGAATACTTCACCAAGTGGGTCGAGGCTATTCCTCTCATCTCCACTAAGGCTAATAAAATTTTTGACTTTATCAACCACCACATCATCCATTGTTTTGGTGTCCCCTATAAAATTATAAAATATAATGGTAAATATTTTAAAAATAAGACTATCTAAAGTCTTTGTGATACATTCAAAATTAAATTAAGCTTCTCATCAATGTACCATCCACAAGTGAATAGATAGGTAGAAGATTTTAACAAAACATTGACCAAAATTCTCATGAAGGTAATCAATGATATGGGCAAGGATTGGAACACACAAACATTCCCTTTACTTTATGGGCTTACTACACTAGCATTTGAACTCCTACGAGTGTTACACATTTTTCATTAGTGTATGGGATGGAATCTATTTTGCCTCTTGAGGTTCAAATTCCTTCTCTTCACATTGATCTAAAATACATACTAATGATGATTTTTGCCAAGAATGTTTGGCTCAACTTAAGTTGCTTGATGAGCACCATCTCATAGCCCTCAACCACCTCCAAATCTATCAAGAGCATATTGAAAACACTTATAACAAAAACCTCAAAGAGTGAGATTTGAATATTGGAGATCTCATCTTAAAAGAAAATCAACATGTGATAAGCATGGAGAAAAGCAAATGGGGTAAGCTTACTCCTAATTGGCTTGGACCCTACATCATAACTCATATGTATGTCTTAGGAAATTATCACTTGTCTTATCTCAAAGGAAGGCTAGAACTCAAGCCTTTAAATGCCTTACACCTATGACCATTATTTTGTTAAATAAGCATCACTTCACCTCATGTTTCACTTAAGCTCATCCCTTGAGCACCCCATTACATTCATCTCCCTTCCTCTTAACCCTTACTCCTACATACATATTTAACTTATGAGGTGCTATGGTTTTTCCCTCAAAGTGGAAAACTCCTAAGCCTCTATAGACTTGTCTATGACTAAAAGCAAAGCAAAAAAAAATGGGATATGTAGACAAGTTCTAATCTCTAAGGTAATGTTTTTCAACATGTATTTCTCCATTGAAAGATAGCTATGTAACTTATATTTTCTAATATCAATAGACTGATCCCTTAAATGATAGCTATTTAAAAATCAAACACAAACACTTAGACCACTCCCTTAAAGGATGGCTAGGCCAAGCTTTATTCTCAAAGAGGAATACAAATAAAAATCTTCTCATATTTGTTGTTCCCAAAATATGTCACTCCTTTTTGGGACAACACATGAACTATTTTTGGTCTTACAAGCCAAAAAATTATCTCTTCCCTTCTCAAAAATTATTATGGGCATTCAAATTCTTCATTATTCAAGCTTTTTTAGCTAACGGACTCTGCAGGCTCATTTCTATAGACTCTACAGGCTTATTTCTATGGCATTTACAAGCTTATTTCTGTGAACTCTGTAGGCTTATTTCTATGGACTCTATAGATATGTTTCTATAGACTCCATGACTGGATTCTATAGACTCTTTCAAGGCTTGAAAGACTAAGAGAAAACTACAGACTCTACAGGCTATGTTCTACAGACTCAATTCTATGGACTTTACAGGTTGATTTCTATGGACTCTACAGGAGGGGTTTCTACAAACTCCTTTCTATGGACTTTGTAGGTTTATTTCTATGGACTTTGCAGGAAAGAAACAAGCTCTCAACACTTAGGCAATTTTAAGGTTGGTTCAACACCAAGGCTCAACCAAAAGGTTCATCGGCAAGCTTCAAACAAAGGATTGAAACATTGAACCATTGAACCATTGAACCCTGCTTCCAAAATGGTTCAAAGGTTCAATGGGTTCAAAGATTCAATGATGTCAGCAAACTTAAAGTGTTAAGCACTTTAGCAAAAGTTCAAAGTTCAATCGCTTCAGCAAGTTCAATGGCTTTAAAAGACTTAGCGAAAAGAAGAAGGCTTAAACCGTTGAATTGTTGAACCTTGAACCAAAATGGTTCAAAGGTTCAATGAGTACAATGGTTCAATAAGTGGTTGGTTCAATGTGGTTGGTTCAAGTGGTCAAGTGAACACAGGATTGAACCATTGAATCATTGAACCAAAGTTGGTTCAATCGGTCAGTTCAATCAGCTGGTTCAAAGGAGTGCCCCAAAGCGAAGAGACTAAGTGCTTTTACGGAAGGCAGCGAACCAAGGCCAAGTGCCCTTGCAGAGGGTAGTGAGCAAAGGAGGACAAAGAGATTTTCTTTGGAAAAGTGAACAAGGCAAAAAAGTTGGAATTCCTTTAGGAAGATTTCTCATGGCAAAAGACAAGGATAAGTCCTTTGGATATTTTGTCTGAAGGAATTCACTCGGGAAGGAAGCCCAACTGAAAACAAGCAAAAAAATGGTTACGGAAAGGAACATTTCCTTTGGACAAAATGTCTGAAGGAATTCCTTTAGACATTTTGTCTGAAGGAATTAGGAGCCTAAATAAACCCAAAGACCAGCTGAAGGCCATCCGAAGAACCCCAAAGGGTAGGTACCCTTGCAGGGGGATCTCACCCAAAAAAATAGACCTTTCTCAAGACCTTGAAGGGTAGGTCCCCTCTGGGAAGGATCAAACAACAAAGCCAAAGGAATTTCCAAGGAGGATGATGGGCCTGAAGATGTCAAGATTAAACACCATAAACTAGTCTTTGGGATCCAGACATTTGGTGACGTTCTCAAAGCCATCAAATTCAGGGCAATAAACTAGCTATTAGTGTTCAACTAGTGACATCCCCAAAACTATCAAATTCATGGAAATGAAATATCCATTGATTTTTGAAGGCTTTAATGTAGACCCAAATGCAAAAGGCCAAAATGCCAAAAGGAAGAGACAAAGAGGGAAAAGCCAAAAATATCTATGCAAAAGTTATTCCAATTGGTGGAACAGTCCACCAAGCAGATATTTTAGCTTGAAAACATTGAAGGCATGGCCTATTTATCTCCCTTGGAGTAAAGGCAAGGTGGATAATTGCAAAGACATTAGGTGATAGACCAGATGACTCAGGCCCAGGAGAAGACATTTGAGATGAATTGACATGCCATAGTTAAGGCAGCCACCCTGTTCTAGCATGGCCCTCTTTGAATAAATTGAAAATGCATTCAAAGCATTAAATATAGTATGGGCCATTCCATGACATAGAGCACCAAGCCTTTCTTGGAAACTATATATTTTATCTCTTACTTTATGTAGGGGAGATATATCAATTATAGAAGCAAAACTCTACCAAAATTGAGAGGTGATTACTAAAACTTTGAGCTCAGATTGTTGATCATATTTATTTGTTTGAATGAGAAAGCAGGTTACTTTCAGACTTTGTGCTGTTATAGCTTGTGTCATTTAGGAGATTGTTCTTATGTCTATTTCATGAATGTGATCTTGTCCATTTTAAAGAAATAAATAGAACTAGTAGAAGTAATCAGGAAGATGTCTTAAAGCCAACTATGGAGAGACTTTGTGCCCCCACAATTGTCTTTAGTGTGTTTGTCTATTTTCTATTTCTATGTAAAGGACCTTGGGATGAATTTGTGCCCTCATTGTCCTTCGTATTTCACTCTTGGGTAGTCGAGGTGGAGACTTTGTGCTACATCTTAGTCTGCTAGTTATTACACCCTTTGTTACCAGTTACTTGTTACCCACCAGAAAGAACTCCATCTATTTGCTATAAGACCACTTCTGAAAGAAGATAAGTGCCTTCAGTGTTTTCACCTAGATTTCTCCTTTATTTGTGAACATCATCTCTGAAAAAAGAGAGATGGATGGTGTTATCCTACCCTTGAGTGTTATTTTTTGCTTATATATATAGTATATAGCTCCTCCTATTTATAGGTAACCTCCCCTTGATGAGAGGAGAGATTTGTCCCCTTTTGATGTGGTAAACCTACACCTCTGGCCAACTAATCTCCCTATGCTATGGTTGAAGAGACCTATTTTTCTCATCAGTTAGCTGGTGACAGAATATTCACCCAACAATTTTTGGCAACTCTACTAGGGAGCGATGAGCAGTCATTGCCCTTATCCATTTCCATTATCCATTTATATTATATCCATTTCCATTATATAATATGGTTTATAAACTAGAGCTATTAGGGAAGAGTGCATAGTTTGAAGCCTCAAGCTTCAAGCTGAAGCAAGACCATTTCTTTCCCATTTTTATTCTACAATCTGACAACTCCATGTTATACCAGACACTAGAGAGCCCAAGGTGTTGTTGACCCTATTTTTGAGTTGGTGTAGCAGGGTAATTTTGATTTATTCCCTCCCCAACTTCAAGTTCAATGATCCAAGAGTGTTCCTCCTACCCATACCAAGTCACCAACATAAGGTAGAGCTGATTTTTCTACTATTAGCAAAACTTTTCCTATACATACTCCACCCATATTTGTTATCCCCCTTTTCCATAATCAAATCATGGCTCAAGGCCCTTGGGGTGACTCTTTTGGCCCACTCAATCTTACTCCACCTCTACATGATCTTCCACGTAGTTCAAGGAATAATTTCCACAAATTCTTTGGTGATGAGAGTGTTCATCTTGATGAACTTATTGCAGCCTTTAGCATAGCCTGTGGAATGATAGGTGTGGAATTTGAAGACGTAGCTATCAGGCTGTTTGTGGAAACACTACAAGGCACTGCTGTAGATTGGTTCTACCATCTGTAGGCTTGGTCAGTGATGGATTCAAACACTCTCAAAGCCAAATTCGAAACAAGGTTCAAGCCTACAGAAGATGCACATGCCTTGCTAGCTTAGCTCACCTAGATGAAGAAAGAACCTCATGAATCTATGAGGGATTTCATAGCAAAGTTTGACAAGCTGAGGAATAGGATTCCTACAATTGCTCAGCCAACACTTGAAAATATCAAATGTTTTTTCATCAACTCATAGCTACCTAAAGTGAGTTTTCTACTGAGATGGGCTGGCCACATATACCTTGCTACTACTCAGGATTTGGCTACTGAGGTAAAAGATGACCTTATCTTAGTAGGAAAGATAAGGAGAGATCCTAACAGAGGTAAATCTTCTTCATCCTTTGAATATCCACTTACAGGCACTATGGATCAAATGGTGTGAAAGTTGGAAAATGAATTTCTAGCTTTGAAAAGACAAATGGCCCAAGGTATGCCTATTCCTCCTTATTGGGATATGCCAAAGAGGACATTTCAAAATTAGTAATACCAAGACAATGCTACTAGGAATCAAGGGCAAACAAATCATCTTCCTCCCCCACAAAGGAACCTTACCCTTGAAGCACCTCTAACCAACTCAGTAGTTGGATATCTAGAAATAAAACATGATTTATCTTTCCAACCTGAGTTTGATCAATAAAATGATGCTGATCTCTTTGTAGCAGACCAAGAATAATCAGCTAGTGACTCCAACATTGGTTTCCTAAATTACTAGGATGAACCCAAAAGTTAAAATGGACCAGTTGAGGGAACTTATGCTATATTCACCTAGTCCAAGAGCTGCTTATCCTAGAAAGCTAATAAGGAAAGAATAGAGGAACAAACTCAACCTACAATTTTAATTGCTAAGCAGGGAACCACTCTGCCTTTCTAGCCAAAGGACTTGGTGATTGCTAAAAAAGTAAGTACTCCAAAGATGCCTTCACCTTCAACTTCAAATTCATAGATCAGTCCTTCCCCCCCTAAAACCAAAAGGATGAACTCCCATCCTCTATTCATAATTCATTTCAAACATTTGACATAGTCGACCATGTCAAGAAACCAAAATTTAAATGTCTGAATTTGAATTCCTACAAGCCAACCCTGAGCAGTTGGATAGGTTGGTTGAGTGTGTGAAGAATAAAGCCATCCCTGTAGGACAAGATGTTAAGAAGGTAAATCATGATCCCCTAAGGAACATGTCCATCCCAAACAACCTTGTCATTACTCCTCCTGTTGCCCCTAGGAAAATAGAGCCTTTTTATGTTTTCCTATTGATAAATGGTCACAAGCTAAGAAATTTCATCATAGATTTAGGTGCATCTAACAACATCATGCCTACCAAAGTAGTAGATTCCCTTGGTCTTACTTTGACTAAGACTTTCAAGAGGTGTTTCTCCATGGAAAACAAGCAAGTGCCACTCCTGGGTCAAATCAAAGATGCCCAATTTGCATTTTCAGCATTCCTAGAAAAGAGAATCAAGATGACTATCCTGGTGGCTAACATCCTAGCTTCATACGACATCCTCCTTGGATGAAATTTATGTAAGGATGTTAGAGGAGAATTGAGCATGGACTTGTCTGAGGTGAGGATCCTAGTCAAAGGCATTATGTAGAGATTGTTACCTGAAAAGGAGGCAAAATATTTTATCACTTAGACATCAGCACCTGAAGCTCAAATTCTATTTGAGTCTTCAGGTAGGGGTAATTATTTTTTATCCACAGAGGATGTTCATGTTTCTATAGATGAAAGTCCTGTAGCTGGCAATTTAGGAATTGATTCAAAAAAGACATCAAAAGAATTGGTAGGGCATAGTACAGATGAAAAAGGATCTTCCCTCTCTAATGAAGAAAAAATTGATAGAAGATCAGCTCTTGATGATGTTTAGATCCTGGAATTCAATGGCAGTAATTATTCTACTAGTGTTAGAGCTAGGACTATGTTGATATCTCCTCAAGGAGATATTTTTCCTTCTTCATACAAGTTGCAGTTTGGCAACACCAAAAATAGTACCGAGTATGAATCTCTATTGCTCGGGTTGAATGTAGCTCAAAATAGAGGTGTTAAACTCCTTCATACTAAAGGAGATGCTGCACTGATGGTTTGTCAGGTGAGGAACTTGTGTCAAACTAAGAACAAAAGATTGTGCCACTATCACAATCTGATATGGGATTATATTGAAAGTTTTGATGCTTTAAATATATCTGTAGTACCCAAGGAGCTTCATAATCATGTAAAATCATTGGTTGTCTCTACAACCTTCATGGTTCCTCACCCTAATTTCAAAGATAATAGGTACACTATCAAATTGGTCTTGCAACCAAGTATGCCTGACAATGCCAACCATTGGCAGGTATCTGATGATGACAATCAAATCATGTGCTATACTGAACTAGATGAGCAACAAGCTATGGTAGTGGACCATACTGATACATGCCAAAGTCAGGAAAAGGATCTCTTCACCAAGAGAGAAAAGATTTATGGTTTTCAGATTGGAGACCATGCCTTACCATGGGGCAAGAAGAGAAAACCAAAAGGAGTACACAAAAAATGTGATTCTTAGTGGAGAGTTCCATTCACCCATCACCGATTTTAGGGAGAAAATGGTTTCTTATTGGTTTATCAGGATGGAACACCATTTTCACTATCTCACATTGGGTGGCATCTAAAGCGCTTTAATTCTTGAAGCATCAGATAAGATCATCTGTATATATGTATATTTGTATAGTATTTAGTTCTATTTTGTGCTTTCCATTTTCATTTTTGGTGCCTTTATTTTTTAGGTAGCATGACTCTGTAGCCCAATGGCATACTTAAAGGCACTGGAGATTTTGGTTTCTACTACCCTCAGTTGTTCCAAGTTTTCAACTAAAGGAAGTTTCCCAATTGGAGCCAGTTGTTGTTCCCAAAATCTATCACTTTTTTTCTGGACAACATATGAACTATTTTTGGTCCTACAGGCCAAAAAATTATCTCTTCCCTTCTCAAAAATTGTTTTAGGCATTCAAATTCTTCATTATTCAATCTTTTTCAGCTAATGAACTCTACAGGCTCATTTCTATGGACTCTGTAGGCTTATTTCTATGGACTCTATAAGCTTATTTCTATGGAATCTACAGGCTTATTTCTATGGACTCTATAGATATGTTTCTATAGACTCTGTAGGTTAGATTCTATGGACTCTTTCAAGGCTCAAAAGACTTAGAGAAAACTACAGACTCTATAAGCTAAGTTCTACAGACTCATTTCTATGGACTTCACAGGTTGATTTATATGGACTCTGTAGGAGGGGTTTCTATGAACTCCTTTCTATGGACTAGTATTTATGGACTCTGTAGGTTCATTTCTATGGACTCTGTAGGAAAGAAACAAGCTTTCAACACTTAGGCAATTTCAAGGTTGGTTCAACGCCAAGGTTCAACCAAAAGGTTCATCGGCAAGCTTCAAATAAAGGATTGAACCATTGAACCTCACTTCCAAAATGGTTTAAAGGTTCAACGAGTTCAAAGGTTCAACAATGTTGGCAAGCTTAAAGAGTTAAGCACTTCAATAAAAGTTCAAAGTTCAACCACTTTAGCAATTTCAACAGCTTCAAAAGACTTAGTGAAAAGAAGAAGGCTTGAATCATTGAACTGTTGAACTTTGAACCAAAATGCTTCAAAGGTTCAACAGGTTCAATGGTTCAAAGGTTCAATAAGTGGTGAGTTCAATGTGATTGGTTCAAGTGGTCAAGTGAACACAAGATTGAATTGTTGAACTGTTGAACCAAAGTTGGTTCAATTGGTTAGTTCAATCGGCCAGTTCAAAGGAGTGCCCCAAAGTGAGGAGACTAAGTGCCCTTGCAGAAGGCATTGAACCAAGGCCAAGTGCCCTTGTGGAGGGAAGTGAGCAAAGGAGGACAAAGACATTTTCTTTAGAAAAGTGAACAAGGTAGAAAATTTGGAATTCCTTCGAGAATATTTCTCATGGAAAAAGACAAGGAAAAGCCCTTTGGATAAAATGTCCAAAGGAATTCCTTCAAACATTTTGTCTGAATGAATTCACCCAAGAAGGAAGCCCGACTGAAAACAAGTGGAAAAATAGTTAAGGAAAGGAACATTTCCTTCAAACAAAATGTTCGAAGGAATTCCTTCATACATTTTGTCTAAAGGAATTAGGAGCTTGAAGAAACCTGAAGACTAGCCGAAGGCCATTTGAAGAACCCCGAAGGGTAGGTACCCTTGCGGGGGGGCTCTTACCAAGCAAAATAGACCTTTTTCAAGACCCCAAAGGGCAGGTTCCCTCCAGGAAGGATCAAACAAAAAAGCCAAAGGAATTTCCAAGGAGGATGATGGGCCTGAAGATGTCAAGATTAAGCACCATAAACTAGCCATTTGGATCCAGACATCCAGTGATGTTCTTGAAGCCGTCAAATTTAGGGCAATATACTAGCTGTTGGTGTTCAACTAGTTACATCCCTAAAATTGTCAAATTCATAGAAATGAAATAGCCATTGATTTTTGAAGGCTTGAACATAAACCCAAATGCAAAAGGCCAAAATGCCAAAAGGAAGAGACAAAGAGGGAAAAGCTAGAAATATTTGTGTAAAAGTTATTCCAATAGGTGGAACAGTCCACCAAGTAGATATTTTATCTTGCAAACATTACAGGCACAACTTTTTTATCTCCCTTGGAGTGAAGGTGAGGTAGACAGCTATATAGACATCAGGTGATAGACTAGATGACTAAGGCCTAGGAGAAGACATTTGAGATGAATTGACATGCCACAGTTAAGGTAGCCACCCTATTCCAGCATGGCCCTCTTTGACTAAACTAAAAATGCATTCAAAGCATTGAATTTAGTATGGGCCATTCCATGAAATAGAGTGTTAAGCCTTTCTTGGCTGCTATATATTGTATTCTCTTACTTTAAGTAGGGGATATCTCTCGATTATAGAAGCAAAACTCTGCCAAAATTGAGAGGTGATTACTGAGACTTTGAGATTAGATTGTTGATCATATTTATTTGTTTGAATGAGAAAGTAGGTTACTTTCAGACTTTGTGATATTATAGCTTGTGTCATTTAGGGGATTATTATTATGTTTTTTTCTTGAATGTGTTCTTGTCCATTTTAAATAAATAATCAAAACTAGTGGAAGTAATTAGGAAGGTGTCCTGAAGCCAATTGTGGAGAGACTTCGTGCCCCCAGAATTGTCTTTAGTGTGTTTGTCTATTTTTTGTTTCTATGTAAAGGACCTTGGGATGACTTTGTGCCCTCATTGTCCTTCGTAATTCACTCTTGGGTATTCAAGGTGGAGACTTTGTGCTACATCTCAGTCTGTTGGTTATTACGCCCTTTGTTATCAGTTACTTGTTACCCACCAGAAAGAACTCCAACTATTTGCTGTAAGACCACTTTTGAAAGAAGAGAAGTGCCTTCAATGTTTCCACCTATATTTATCCTTTGTTTGTGAACATCATCTCTAAAAAAATAGAGATGGATGGTGTTATCCTACTCCTGAGTGTTATTTTCTACTTATATATAGTATATAGCTCCTCCTATTTATAGGGAACCTCCCCTTGATGAGAGGAGAGATTTTTCCCCTTTTGATGTGGTAAACCTACATATCTGGCCAACCAATCTCCCTATGCTATGGTTAAAGAGACCTATTTTTCTCATCAGTTAGCTGGTGACAAAATATTCACCCAACAATATTGATCAGTTTTATATGACCTCAAGACATACAAAATCCCATTATAGGCTTCCCACATTGATTAGCTTACACAAACAAAAAAAAAGCTTTAAGTCATTGACTTGCCTATAGTCACTCTCAAGTTAACCATATTATGGGAATATCATCCCCACTTCGAAGGTTACACTACCCAAACACTTTCCCTCATTTACCTTTTTCTCCTTAATACTTTTTCAAGAGACTTTGAACTCGCTTAACACAAGGTGAACACAATGCTTCTTTAACAAACAAAATGGTCCAATGATGCAAAGCATGAAAGAGGCTCATATTATTGAGCCTATTTATGTTATGATTATGGTATTTTCTAATACATGATCATTCTACCTCTTTATTTTCCCATCCAAATTATATATCGATTTCTTTATTAAGATGAAAATGTCATACAAGCACTATCAAGCCTATCCTATTTATTTTAAGCATACACCATCATAAATATGGAAAAATGCTGAAATAAAATAACATAACCAACCTATTCATTTTAAGCATACACCATCACAAATATGGAAAAATGTTAAGAGCAAGCTAACAAACCAACTATGCATATACCATCACACATATGGGAAATTTTAGACTAACTCAAACATTAAAATTAGATTAACATAACATAAAATAATCATCCACATCAACATCATCACAATAATAATAAATGCATCTCAAAATCATAATAAATATACTACACACACACACACACACACACACACACACTCAACATACATGTACATCGATACATAATCGTAATATCATCTCTCTCTCAAAATATACATTTCTCATATTTGGCTCATAGGCTAGTGTGTATATAACATATATAAAAAAAACTTTGTCACTAAGAGTCCTCGAGGCTCTCCACATGGTCATGAAGAAGCAGTGTCATCACCACTCTCCACCCTTATATGTCTATGTGATCTAGAAGCCATGGCATGTGACACTAATCTCTCCTGATCTCTAAACTCAGAGTACCTCTGAATCTATGGGAAATCCCTGATTGCCCTCTCATAATAAGCAATCTCATCAAGGGTAATGTATACCTCACTATAGATATAGTCTACGGTGGTCCCATTACACTTATTAAGGGATTGGCTTATACTAGTCCCTATGGTGGAGGGGGAGGAGTAGCCTAACCTACTACTCTCAAACTATCCCTCTCTACTATTAGTGTAGTAACCTAACCTTATAAAACCTTGATCTACCCCTATATTTCCCCAATGTATCCCTATAATGTCACCACCTATCCCTATAAAGCCAATACCTATGCCTAAGCTATATCTCAAGCCTATACTACCATATCTTAAGCTTGTACTACCACATCCCATGGCTGTACATCTACATCTCTCTCTCTCTCTCATCAACCCCTATAAATCTAGAGGTGGCCTCCTAACCTATACCATGGGATGAAAACCTACCCACCAAGCCATATATGCCATTGTGCACCCTGAATCTCCTATACCCAACCCTACTAGTAGCTCCTCAAATTCTAGCCCATTTATCTCTTATGGCAAGTGTAGGGGTGCCTTTATATCATTATTCCTATATCAAGGTAAGGTAGGTGGTACATCCTATAGTAGGCTAAACTACCTCCTAACCCATGCCATGATACCATCTCTAGCTCACTAACTCATCTCCCTCTAACCCATAATGCACTCTATAATCCAACAAGATATTTTTCCTATCCTTTGAATGAAGGATATGTCAAGTAGGGTCTCCACACAATATATGTAGGGATCAAAACCTATATCATGTGCCTATAATAATTAATATCATGCACTATGTCATCTACTCAGGTTTGGGCCATACCATCTCTCCACCATCTAAAACTAACCCTGAAGCTAGCTAGAATCATGGTAGGTAACCCCAATGGCCATGTCAGCATGATATGCTCATACACCTAGTAGTGAATTAAATACCCTACATATAAATTATAGTTCCATCATAGTCTCAACCCCCAAAACTCTCTATATAATTGTGCCAAAAACACTGGTTTACATGTAAATATAGTCCACTACTCAACCATCTATGCCAGCACACCTGTCAATGCAATTATAAATCTCCTACCATTCATATTTGGTAATGCATACATGGTAATCCCTATCATCATGAGGATGATTACCTAATGCTACTCCTTATTAGTAATATATAATATCTCATAGGTGAAGCTCATTGAGTGATAGGTCACCTCACTAACATGATCTCTAAATAATGCTACTATGTGAATATAATGCTTCTCTCTCAAACATGAGAAGAGATCCTCACCCTATAGTAGAAATCATAAAATCTTGTATACATCCTCTTGAGTCATAGTCAACTCTCCAATTGGTAGATGGAAGGTGTTGGTGGTATGATCCCACCTTTCAATCAATGCTATCATCATACTAACATCTTGTGTGACTCTATAATATCATCACACTCCCTTTAACCCTATAGCTTCCATGTGATCCCACTCATTTGAGGTGACATCTCTCCTCATTTGAGTTAGTAGACTTAGTAGGTGATCCTACAATGTCAACTCTAGCCTATCCTACATCTATACACACATAAATCAAGTCACATACTTTCTAATATAATCCTTCAACTACCTTTTTCCCTTATCTCTAGCGGAACTACATTGGTCTGAGGCCCTCCACCAGGATATGTAGGTAGCACTCAATTGACATGGGGTCTTCTAAGGCTAGCTCAGCCATATACCCACCTAACTATCTAACCTACTCTCCCCTCTCTACCCTAGGCCCAACTACCTATCATAACTCTAGGCCTCATGGCTTATATCCTTAACCTTCAACCCTATAACGTATCTTGTAAGCCCTAAGTCTTTAAACCTATCTCAAACTACCTTTTTTTACCCATTTCCTTTAACACACTTTTAATCATAACTTAGATCTTTTTCCCTAGGCTCTAGGAGAACTACATTGGTCTGAGGCCCTCAACCAGGCTATTTAGGTAACACTTAGTCAACACAGGGTCTTCTAAAGTTAACTCAACCACTAGGTTAGTGGACTACTTCAATTAGGGATCCAAACTAACCTTTTCTCCTATTTTTGGGTTCTTCACAATCATCGACATTAGTTTTTAATGCTGACATCAATGCTTGGTGTCGATTGACATTGATATAACCTACCATCATTAGCACTATGTTGACCAACATTGGTGGACCCCATTGATGTTGGTGACTAGTTTAGCCTTAGGGCTAAATGATTCATCCCCCTAAAATTCTATTTTAACCTAAAACCTAACCTAAATCCCTCCCAAATTTACCTAAACCTACCCCACCCCATTTTCTACCCCCCCTCAATACATTTCTATTACCCAACTTTTAAATTTAGCCTACAAAATCAAAATAACTAACTCAAGTTTCAAATCCAATCATAATGGATCTCACCTCATCTTTCTATCTCCTCTGAGCTAGCATAACTAGATCTTGTGGTGACATGCCTCTCATTGGGTCCCCTCCTAGCTCTACCATCTCAGTCACTCTTAGAGCTCTTTTTCTCTCTAATCAAATGTTACAACTAAGTTTGGTGGGTCACCAAACCCCTTTTTTTTAG
This sequence comes from Torreya grandis, assembly GCA_037957365.1. Lineage (NCBI taxonomy): Eukaryota > Viridiplantae > Streptophyta > Pinopsida > Cupressales > Taxaceae > Torreya > Torreya grandis. Next base: position 1,557,021 of record JARHVA010002130.1, on the reverse strand, counting down.
GTTTGGTCACCCACTGATATCAACATACTTGACCTAATCCACTAACATCATCACTTTTTTTCCATTGATATCAACAACTTTTCCCTAGGCCATCAATGTCATCAATATTTAGTACTAACATCAGTGACATCACTAATGTCAACACCATTGCATTATAATTTCCACTAATAACCACAAACTCTTTAGACTCTACCCATAACTAGGGCAATTTGGAGATCACATATATCTCTCTGACCATGAATACCAACTTGGAGGTCACATATATCCTCCCAACCATGATAACCACCCTTAGAGATCACTTAAATCTCCCCCATGATGCCTTTGACTAGAGATCCTAAATATCTACTCGCTCATTGACCCTAATACACCAACCTTGCATTACTTATCTTAACCACTTATGATATTTATCTATAATTAGATATTGTACACACACATGTATATTAGGTGTTTTGGATAGAGACCAAGCTCTTCCTATCACCTATAACCTTTTTTTTCCTAGCGGTACTTCCTACCTCATATACCTAGGACACATGGACCAATTAGAGCTACAAAATTGATTATTTTAACCTTATCAACTATCACTTAAGATCTGTGCTTTGGTTATTTATATCCAAGTCCTCAACTTTACCTATTTTTGATTTTGTTGACCATAGATCATAGTAGATATGCACAAGAAGTGATACCACATTCTCCTTCACTCGCACAACTCACTTCTTATCAAATTGATACCTGATTCTAGTTTCTCCTCTATTGATTCTCATTTTGAGGGGGTATACCTCATCTAATACCTTAAGCATCTAACTCCTATTTTTGTCTAACAACTTGTCAGTGTAAATTACAAGACAAAAAGGGGCAAATGTAGACACTAAAATTGAGTCACACACATACGTAACTCCCTATGTCATAACCCCCCTTGAGCCCTATTTTAATAATAATGATTATCCTCCCTAACCCATGTTTTTACCCCTCACATATTTAATTAATTTGAAACATATAATTAAGTTAATTAAAAAACCCTTTTGCCACCTTACCTGGCCACCTTGTCCTAATACTAATTCTCACCTGATGAGTCACCTCAAGACTTAGTCCCCTTATCTTAACTACCCAAGATTTGTTCTCACCTCAAAAATAAGTTCCTAACCAACACGTCCTTAACCTCCCATTTCTACCATTTCTTAATGGATAACACAATTGGCATGAGGAGCAATAGAAAATAGGCTAAAAATAGTAGTTTTACCTATTCTTATGCCACCAATGTTGGTCAACCCATCTTTGACATCAGTAGGATCATCGATGTTAATTATATAAGCCAAACTCCAAACTAATGTTTAGGTTAGTATAAATCAATAAAACTCATTCTTATTTACATACAAGCTTTTTGCATTCAACCTTTGACATCTTGGCTTATTATTATCTTGTATAAGCCAATCCAGATTTGGAACCAAGATCTTGAGAACCAACAACACCCACTTGTTGTCTCTATCTAAGGCATCAGTTTAGACTGCCTGATAGGAGCTATCCATTTGACAGTTATCATTTAGTCACTACTTTAGTTAAGTACATCCCTTATTTTGTAAGTCTTTAAGTAGTTATTTTTCAACTCCTTTACATCTACTATTTATTGCTTTTACACATTCTTGACCAAACCTCATGAAGGATTTATAAATCTTCCCCACTTATTTCCCCTTATTCCAACACACCAAACCTCTAACTAGATCCATCTAAACACTATTCTCTCTCTCAAAACTCTCCCCTAACCTTACAGACCTAACCAAAACCATTTTTTAGACCCAGAAAAGCCTTTTTCAAAACTTTTAAGTAATTATTACACCTATAAACATCAGCAAACTAACTGATATCGGTCACATTTTCTCATCGACCTCAATAGCCTAACTGATATTAGTTACTTCCTCACTAACCTCAATAGTTTAATCAACATTGGTAACTATGGATTTCCTAACCCTTCTAAGACCTACCTAAACAACTTCTAAAACACAAACTGAATATACAACCTACACTCTATTACTTTCTACTACACTCAAGTTGTGAATAATAGTAACATTATCTCTCTTGTACTCTCTCTTGGTTATTTATTACTCTTTTGTCTCTCAAAAGTGGACTGTCATCTCTAAGGAATTTTGACACTTCTTGGAATAAGTGTGTAGCTTGGTAGCCCACTCATTTATCTACTAACAAACATGTTATGGTAGTGCTTTCTTACTTGTAGGTAGTCCTCCCTAGCTAAAGAGGAGTGCTCACAATGTTTAGATACGATGTGCAAACCAATCTAGGTTCATTCTAATCACTTATCCCTATCCTTCTTCTTTATTTTTCTTTAGACTTGAAATAGATAAATTTTAGCAAAACACATTCTCATAGTTGTAATCATTCCTTGAATTGTTAATTTCAAATAATTTAATAATCCAAATTATTTTAGATTTTCTATCATGAGTGGATATTAATTTATAGATGTTTCCTTATAGGTTTTGTATGGAGAAAACTAGATATTTGGGGCCTACATGGGAAAACCAAGTGAAATTACCCACATGTACCACATGTATTTCTTTTATCCTTTTAATCTAGAATTTTTAATACTATCCTAAAAGTGGGGCATTTATGGACACCTAAATTTAGAATTAGACACTTAGAAACATCAATCTTGATAAATATATTTAGATACATAACTTTTTCATACACATTTTAATCTTGTGCATAATTTCTCCTATATGATTATCTATCTATTAACTTGGTTAACCAAATTTATCATCAATCATATTCAAGAGATATCTAGTCTTTATCAGAACACTCTGTAGTCCTAAATAGATTTCATTCTAATGGATCAAGATTGAGCCAACACACACATAAGTGGAATAACTACATCTATTTTGAGCTTGATTTAGAGTATTATAACATAATAAATATTTAATCACTTAGTAGGGAGTGGATGGGGTTATCCAACCCATACTTTACCCAATTATTTTAGGTTAAGCTTATGTCAAAAATGGAGCTAGGGTTTCAAGGAAAATGAAGACAAAATTAGGATATGCACATAAGATCAAGGTAAAAAAATCAAACACAAATCATATAAATATGTAAACAATGATCTATTATAGAAAAAATAGTAAAATTAACATGGATAATACTATAAAGTAATATATGATATCAATTACTATAGGTATCTAGGATTCACTGATGTAGACACTAAAATTAGGTATTATACACTTTAAAATGTCAATATTAACCTACCTTCACCTTAATTTACTTGTGCATACATATATGGATCTTGCACACCCTTATATCCTATCCACATATTTTCTATGGGGTTGATCTCAATTTTTTTTTATCAATTATTGAAAATAATTCCTTAGTCTATGCCTAATATTTTTATTATCATAATAGAATTATCTCCATATCATCTAATTGATATCCTTGAATTTTGAAATTTTATTTCAAACTCAGACACCTTAGAATTGAAGAGGCATCTAAATTTGATAGATATGTCCCCAAACCAAGCAATGGTTATTTTTTAAATTCAAAATATCTTTATGGATTGGCTCATGTGTTTTACATGTTAGTGGTGTACCCAAAAAGTAAGATATAAATACACAATTGGCATAAGCCTATTTCATCATCTAGCATTGTCAAGAAAATACTAAACAAGCCTATTATAACACTTACACATTTAATCGAGTTTCATTAAAATTCTTAATTAATAAATCAATCACAAGGAACATGCCATAATAAATTTTGATGAACTTAGGCAAAGCCAATATTTCCATTTTCAAGTGTCAAAAGCTAGATCAAAAGTTGCATTCATAAAAGCAGAATTGTAGGTATCTAAAATCAAACACTTTGTGTTGATATTAATTATTCTTATATTTACACTAACATCCCTATCCTAGCCACTATTCATCACCTCATAGACAATTCATTATTTTCCATATCATACCCAATAATACAAAATTCACAATCTTATTTCATTATTGAAACAATCCAAATTCATTAACTAATATTTCCCTATTAAAAAATTCCATGGCTTTTAGATATTCCAATTTTCTGAAATAGGAAAAATCCAAATATTCTCACATCAATCTCAAATCCCAAGACAATCACATAAAAAAAAAAAAAAAAAAACCAATTTTAAATACATTTATCCACATCCTCATTAAATCCCTTTCTTCCAAGGCATGCCATAACCCATGGCTCATCAATGAAAATCCTTTAACACATCCAAATGCCCTATATTTACTCCTTAACCTCCCTTATTTACTGAGGAGGAGGACTCATTGTCCATGTTTAATATTTGATAAATATAAATGGATCACACTTATCATTAAATCATATAAATTTAGAGTTCCCCCTCTCATTTAAATAATTCTAATTTTCCTTATAGAGTTATGCCAAATTAGTGATCCAAACTTTTTAATACCATAAAGTGCTACCATTTTATCAATCAAAGCTTCAAGCCAAATCATCACTCATCCAATAAAAATGTATATTTTTCAAGGGGAGGTGTTGCTTAATTATTTACATTTCTCAACCCACCTTTGAAACCACATCATATCCGAGCTCATCTTAATTCGTCAAGAGGATATAAAAAGGTATACCAAGTGTTATTTTCCAATTGTAATTGCATTCCTTTTGTCTTTATAAATATAAGAACACATGATTATATTATTTATATATTTTAATCTTGTTTTGATTTATATTAATGAAGTACTAATATTTATTTCATGATGTTAAGTTTATCATGATCGGTGGGACCATAGCCCATAATTGAAAAAACATTATTTTTAGAAAATCACAACTATATTGCAGTAGGTTTTTATCCTCATAAAAGTTTTTGATTCATATAATTATTTCATATATGAAAAGAGTAATTCAAGAGTGTTATGAAAATTGGTCATAATAGAGATTATGAGTAGTATATAGTGAGATATCACACTTTGAAATTGACCTTGCAAACTTGATTTTTGACCTTTTTTAATTCATAACCTATGAAAATAAAAAATGGAACACTTGTTAAAGATAATCAAATTAGACTAATAAATTATTTATTGTAGGTTATGGTTTCCAAATAAATCAAATCAAACAAAAAACATACACATTTGGTTTAGTTCTAAATAATAAGTCATATTTCAATTTGGTGCACTAAGGAATAATTTTACTTGTTTTCATTTCTTGTGTTTATGTTTATGATAATCAAAACATGTATGCTATCCTCTTACACATATTAGGTGATTCCTAAGGATATTTTTTTAAATTATCTTTTATTATTCCTCCATATTGAAATATAACTACTTATTCTCTCCTCTTGTGCCTTTTAGGTAACCTCGAGGATAAAATAAGACAAGTTTACATTTTTATTTTGGCTACATGATTTGGAATTTAATCACCAAACACATCTTTAGGGTGAAAAAACTAGGATTTCATCCCTCAACATTTGGACCAACCCCATATTTTGGTGGGGTATAAAATTAAGGGATGATTTGTCATTAATATCCAAATGATTACGTGTTTTACGTTCATCATGAAGTGCGAGGATTTTAATCTCCAATACAAAGGCCCTATAAAACACCCCTCAAGGAATAAATTTATGGTGTCACTCTACTAAAATCTTATGGATGGAGTGGATATGAAGGGACTAAACCCTCTCATATAGCCTATTAATCAACTTTTTGCATGGACTTGGACCCATCATATGGTAAGGTATATAGGGGATACACCCAAAAAGACTTGTTTGTGCCTAGTTTAATACATTTAGGCCACAAACAACTATTAGTGTAGGGGGAAAAATATCCCAAAAGAGCACTAACCACATACAAACATAGAGTGAGGGTTAGGAGACCAAATTAAGAACCACTTTATGCAAGTAGATTGGTGGGTTATTAGTTGAGTTACACACCTTTTATATTAAACATAGGGATTTCCATTTATATTATTTTATTTTATTGTTGACAAGAGATATATTGATTTTAAACCGTAAAAATTTCAAAAAAAGACAAATCCTTTAAAATTCAAATGCCAAATCAATACAAAAATCAAAATCAAATATCAAAAGTCAAACTAGGTTAACTTTGACCAAGTCAAATCATGTCAAAATTAAATTAAATTTTTAAATACAACATTCCAAAGTTAAAACAAGTCTAGGTCCATCCACTTTAAAGTCATAAAATTCCAACATCAAATAAAATCAAATCAAATTCAAAGTCAAGATTTAAGGTCAAACATCCATGTTTGGTTAATTCTAATCAAATTCACAAGTCAAAGCTAATCAAAATTCCAAGGTCAAATAAAGTTGAAAATTTTCAAAAATCAACTCAAAGATCACATCTAACCTAAATAAAAAATCCTAAATCAAATGTCCAACTTAGAAAAATCCAAATCAAGTAAAAATTTAGAGTCAAATAACTTCCAAGTCTAATATCAAAATTCAAATCAATTCAAATTAAAATCCTAAATCAAATGTCCAACTTAGACTAGGCTAAATCAAATAAAAAAAGCAAATTCAAATCACTTCCAAAGTCAAACATCAAATATCAAAATAAAAATACAAAATATAAATTAAATCACACTAAATAAATCAAATCACATCATCAAATCTAAGCATTAATCAATCCTACATCAAAACCTACCTAGACCTATGGTATCTAGAACTAATCTAGATAGAGCCCAATTTGAATAATAACTATTTGAAAAAAAAATGATGTTATCTTGTATATCATAGAAATGGGTACTTGAATTCCTGCAGATTATGATCCAGAAAAATTAAGCTCCATAATATCCAAGCAAAATAGAAAATTTCCACATCAAAATAAGCTAATCCTTAGTGCCCATATGAGCCAAGCACACATCTCACCCACTAAATACAATATTGATCACAACATCCCCTATCACTCTAGCAAAAGGAAACCCATTTTAGCATCCCTCTCTCAAAATAAAATCATACTTGACTATATTTTATAACAACAAAACATCCAACATCCATCTATCCCTAAATCCACAATAAATCAAATAAATCAATTATGTCTTACAATTATCTCTTAGAGGATCATCATCTATCCAAAAGTCATGTCTAGCTACATCTGAGGGTCAACAAGTAGGGATATGCCAATATCCCTTTCTAGATAATGATCATACTCATCCAATGTCAAATCAAGGTTAAGACAACTAACCCATATTTGAAAAACTCATTTTTGTTGAATCACCCATATTAGATGAGCCTATCTATAGCCCACCCATATTTGATGAAACCTTCTTTGATGAGCCCATTTTAAAAAAATCCATCATTGACCAACAATATATATTTTTCCCATCACAAAAAATCACCCATTTTTTGGAACCTTTTCTTCCCAAAACCTTTATTACTAAATGAAAAGTGAAAAAGGTACTTGTGGACAACATAATACAATAGGCTATCCATGTGTCTAAATCATCAAAATATCCTATTAGCAACAAAAAATCAAAATCAACATCAACATCAACACCAACATTAGAAATAGAATTCAAATCAACATTAGTATCAACACCATCATAATATTTTGTATTAACATCTGTATTAGAATTAGATTCAGGATCTCATAACATCAATGACACACCTCCTATAGATCAATTTATAGACATCAATGATAATTCCATGATTATTGAGGAAACCTTCACCAATATCAAAACAAGTTCTCCTAATAACCTCTATGAGGATTATTTTTCCTTTAATATTTTCATTGACATTACCCATCCTATTTATTATCTTTACATATAATCTCCCACACTCATTGATTAAGACATAAAAAGTCACACACCATTAGAATTATTCCATAATGACACATCATTTACAAAATTCATGGGGATATAAGATAACATCTAGTCAGAAGAGGATGATGACAGACTCAAAATCAACTTTGATTTAGAAGCATGTATTAATGAACAAGAAGTGTTCCCCCATCAAAACACATCAAATAATTAGGGAAATAAAAAATTAATGTACCTTTTTGAAAATGCCTTTGAGGCATTATTGGACAATCATAATCAAATTCTTATAAATCAAAAATCCCAATACCTTAGTGAAAACCTCTTTGAGGTACTATGGAATAATCAAGATCAAAATCATGACAATCAAGAAGACTCTCTTGGTGAAAATCTTTTCAAGGCACTAATAGATGAATAAATCAGTTTTGCATCATTTTATAAAGACATCATTTAAGTAACTATCAGGTCATTCAATAATTAAAATCATCTAAATTATGACAAGTCTTAGGCCTAAGGAGCAAAAAATTCTTGTGATTCTCTCGAGAGAATTTTCATAATTCTTTAACCCCACAACATCAAAAATCATGTTTTATGGATCCCAATTAGATCATCATAATTATCAATGGTGTGTGTGACTATTAGTCCCAATTTACCTTAATCTCCTAAAATTTATATATCCCTTAATGCGCATATAATTCATCCAAATCTTATATCCCCCATCAAATTAGAACATTAATCTAATGTTTATCACACTTTACCCTCCCTAGCAACACTTTCTTTCATAAGGGATATAATGACAACTTATTTATAGGTTTGGATGAATTATAATAAAAAATAAACAAAGATCACAACAACATTAGTGGAGTCCACATTAGTAGTACGATCCTATAAGAGCAATAATTTAGAGTGGGTATGGGTTAAAGATCAATTTGGGTCTGCATCATGCATCTTGTAATCCTCGAATGAGTTGAAATGATATTTAAAAAAAAATCAATAGAAAATTCCAAAATTAAATTCAAAATATAAATAATTCATCGAATGGTGAAAACCATTTTTTATGGTGCCTTTGGCAAGTACCATGATGAAAACTAGTTTTTTGGTATCATGTGTAAATAATTTGTCAACAAGTACCTCAATAGTTGGGGACAACCCCATCCTATCCAAATCATATTCAACCATCCTTATCCATCTTAAACATCCTAAATCATACTCATATATATCTTATTGTGCCCATCCTTTCTTCATATTTTGACCTTGAAAAGGAAGTGGATGATGTTTTGAGCCCTATTTTTAGAAAAATATTGGTATATCCTCAACAACACTTTGATGACTTAATAATTGTTTGCTATGTGACATGGTACTTGGATATCCCCAATCCATTCCTAATCACCCCAATCATCATCCAAAAGCATCCTCATCCTCATCCTACATCACTTTCTACATCCCAGTGCTAGAAAAGGTTCCCTTTTCTAGTAGCTCTTGTGCATACATACAAAAAAAACCCTTATATAAAAATTAGAAAATCCAAAAATACCTAAACATGGAAAAACACAAAATATTATAAAATCCAAAAATACCTAAAAATAAGAAAATCTCAAAATCCCTAAAATTTAAAAAATCATAAAATCCCTAAAATTTAGGAAAGGATAAAAATACCTTGAAAAGATATAAAGCCACAAAATCCATTATCATTTGAATTGTCTTAAATATAGTTAGAATCCTTAATCCAATAATTCTATCCTTTCAATTTATTTCATTCCCACATCTTCCCTGCTTAGTGAAAATCATCAATCCAATTTTTTTTTGATGTGTCCTTCCCAAATCCATTCCCTTGCATGTATCCTTTCCTGGGACACCATAAAGTTATCGGTATCATCTAGTCTTCACACATATATTTTGACTTGATTAATGACAAGATAATTTTTTTTCAAACTTGAGTGTGTTTGGTTGCTTGTTATTTGTTTACTTTTCCTATTATGCCTTGAATCAATCCTTATGTGTGTGAAAATATGGTCATAATGGGTTTTCGATATCATGTTTCCCCTTGTCAAGTGCTTTTACTTGAGTCCATCCATCAGCCCATGTAAATAATGACATCATGATTTTTCCATATCATGGTGCATTTTTTGTTATTTATTTATTTATTGGATTAGGGATCAGTCCTTATACACATTATGACTAGATCATCATGATGTTGTAAATCATGGTGCATATTATTATGTGTAATATGAAAAATAAATTTGAAAAATATATGTGGAGACACACACTAAATGATGGTATTTCCCAATGTAAAATTTATCCATATTTTAATCATGTATTTTATAATCAAATGTTAAGCCCTTAACCTATATGATCCATAAGGATATGTGTGGCTGACCTATGACACACACTTAATTTGTAATTGCATTCATTAGTTAATTATTGCTTTAGGACAACTTATTAGGATGTAAGGGTAGGATGAATGGTTGTGAATCTCCCCATTAATTATATATATATGGATGGGGGTGGCTCACTCAAAACAATATATTGGTGATGTATATTCTTATTAAGAGATTGTGGAGGTTTCCCCCTCAAAGTTTCTTATCATATATTATGATATATTTTAGTTATATTACTTTAATTGTGAATAAAATTCATTACAAGTGGTATAAGAGCACTATTTTGGGAAATAATTTTGTTTCCACTTTATCTCACAAACCATTACAATTTATTTCCCCAAATTTTTACTAGATTAGAGACTAATAAATGGGGTCTACAATAAAAAAATTAATATTTGGAGATTATTTATAAATAAGCTATTGTAATTTTAATAGTTTTCATAAAATCACTCTACAATCCTCAATTTAAGGATTTTATTTTATTTTATTACATTTTCAAAAATATTGAAGAAACTTAGTGTAGGTCCATTCGTAGTGGTTTTAGAATTGAGGCTGAAATTATTTCCAAATTTCTTGGCCAAACTCTAGTCAATGGTGAAAATTAGGGCTGACATTGTCTAGGCTTGTTATGGTAGGACCACCAACTAGGGGTAAAATAAAGAAATCTAAAACCCAAAGTAAAAATATTATCAAGGAAGATATGGATTCAAAAACAAAAATTGATGGATCTTCTACTCCAAACTTCTCCTTGATGGATTACAAGATGAGCCAAATCGAGTATGATCTATGTAGCCTATGGTTTGAAATGATAAGAAAAGTCAATCAGATCAATTAGCACTTGGGTGATCTCATGAAAATTCTCCTTCCAAATTTGAATGTTTGTCAACATTCCCCCAACTATACACAAATAACTAATAAATGTGTTAGTAGAATAATTTAGGTAATTAATCCATGAATTGTGTCCCATAATACCCTTTCAAGGAGGGGAAAAATGTAGGTACCTAAAATTGGATACATCATGTCAATATTAATTAGTCTTCTATTTTCACTAACATCCCAAGCCTAACAATTATTCATCACCCCCTATCCAATTCATTATTTTCCATTTATCATACCCAATCCTACAAAATTTACATACTATTTAATTGGTTAAAAAACCCAATTAATTAACTAATATTTCCATAATAAAAAATTCCATGGATTTTGGATATTACTATTTTTCAAAATATCAAAAAAGACAAATATTCACATCACTCTCAAATCCTAAGACAATCACACACTCACCAATAAAACCAATTTTAAATACATCTCTCTCTATCCCCATGTAATCTTCCTTCTTCCAAGGCATGTCATAAACCCTTCCTCATCAAATAAAATACTTAACACATCCTAACCCTCCATATTTACTCCTTAATCTACCTCATTTAATGAGTAAGAGGAATCATTCTACAACATTTATCTTTGATCAAGATCAGTGTCTCAAAATCATCATGAAATCCTATAAATTAAGATTTTCCCCTCTCATTTGAATAAGTATAATTTCCCTAATAGATTTATGATAAATTAGCAAATCGAGTTTTTAATGTAATAAAGTGTTACCATTTTATCAATCAAATATGCAAGCCACATCATCACTCATCCAATCTAAAAAAATAAATTTTTCAAGGGGAGGTGCCATTTAATTTTATATGTGTCTCAATCCACCTTTGAAATTACATCACATCTGATCTCATCCTAAGTCATCAAGAGGAAATCACAAGGTATAATACGTGTTATTTTCCAACTGTAATTGCATTCATTTTGTCTTGCTCAATCCAAGGACATATGCTTAAATTAGTTATATATTTTAATTCTAATTTTATTTATACTAATGAAATACTAATATTTATTTCATGATGTTACAAGTACTATATCACACATACGCCTAATAAAGAGAACTACATGTGGTTTTACTTCCCTCTTTAGAGTATTAGATTCTTAGGTAATGCTCAATTGTTCATTTGGGAGTGGTTGAGGTTAGCTCAACCCAATTTATTCCCATTTTATAGACCTAACCTAGTGTTGAAAGTGGAGATATGGTTTTTAAATGAAAGAGACAATTTATCAAGATTTTCACACACATTGAGCACCTAATATTGTACAAGAAGGTATATTTAAATCAAGTACAATGTCTTGTGTAAAAAATTGAGGCATAAACTTAGAATATAATTTTGGAAATAATAGATGTTTGCATGTGATAGATCCTAATAGACTCATCTGAGAAAATCCAAACACTATTTTACCTTATTCAAGTGAATTATATTAAATTTTATAATCTTTTCAACTACATACATTTAGTCTCAGACCTACATAAAACAACAATAGGCTAAGTAACTAGATACCTTATATTGTTTCTATTTATAGTTAGTGAAATTATGTAATCAAAATCCACTTTTAACATTCATATAAATGTTTCATTTTAATACATTAAAAAATTATAATAAATGTAAAATTTATATCTTATTAGATCATATCATATAAAAAATAAGGTAAAACATAATGGTAAACCTGCATTCTATCTAGAACTTAGAAAAACTTTAGGTTTCCTTTAGGGTTTCATTATTATTTCTAAGGATTTATATTTTTGAATTTAAATATGAATTTATGACTTGATTTCTAATTTTCCCCTTCATACATGTTTCTTTTATCCTAGGTTTATAATTATTAAAACCTTGGCTATCTATGTTTGCCCTCATACTAGGAGTAGGTTTGGTTTTATGTTTTAATATCTTTTATTATTTGGTATAAGTCAAAGTGATATGGATATTAAACATAATAAAATATATATGGATAACCATATATAATATGATTCTTTATATGTCCCTCATCCACCATCATTATCCATGAATTTTACAAAATCTTTGAAGCAAATCATTTTAGATTTACAAGTTAAGGTGTTGTAGTTATAAATAAATTCTTTTACAATAGTTCATATAATTAATTTTTATCCAAAGAAAAAATATCCTAATTTGAATAAAATAATGTTTACCTTTATTAACTATAAAATTTTACCAACTCTTACCAATTCTAAATAATATGGATATATTATACAAATATTGGGAAAACATGCACAAGTCATCATCAAGCCCATTAATACATCTACATATAAAAGACAAAAAGGCCTTGGTTACATAGGTGATTAAAAATTCAATGAGGAAATTAAAGATACAAATGTAAATATTCATACACATTTATTTAAGACATCACAAGATGTTCATATTGACTTTGATGATCTCAATAAGGGTGATTCTTATGAAGACTTGTCTATTCAAATTGGAATCAAATAAAATATTCCACTATATATTGAATAAAAAATATTAAGAAAAAAAGTTAAGAGATGTTATTCGACAATGGTTAAGGAATGAAAATTTTCAACTTAAAATTATTACAATAATTAGGAATTAATATGGATTGTATTTACAAGTTAGACAATCTCATAAGAGGATTTAATGATATTCCTTAATAAGCATTTGTAACCATATATTTGAATGCGATCATGAGACCTAAGATAATGTATACTCAATTTCAAATCGTGAATAATCATCTACATTTCAAATATATTTTGAGTTGACCTTGGATACATGTTATGTAAGCAATACCATCTACACTACGAAGGTGCATGAAATTCATGCATGATTGATATTTATAGACATGATCTGCAAATAATTACCCCTTCAAGTATTGTACCTTAGTAGAACCCACTACTCAACTTATCCTATCAACTCCCCAAAGGATAATTTTTTTATGATTACTTGAACCTCCTCATAATTTATTTTATAAGCTACTTGACTGTAATCTTATATCTATCTTTACTAAAGGTGGTTGATATGAGTAGGAATATACATAAGAGACATGGAAATAATGCATATTGTGATTATCATAGATACAAGGGACATTTTACAAATAAATTATTTTAAATATGAGATATGATTTAGGATCTAATTGATTATAACACTATTGATCTTAATGATAATAGTACATTCATGCATGACTTTTGCATTTTTTTATAAAAAATGTAAACACTTTCTATTACAATATAGGAAAATCAACCAAGTATTGCACATAATATAAAAAAAGGGTTACACAAGGATAACTTGAGGATGATATTGATTATGGATATTATAACACACATTATTACTTCATAGGTTTTGAAACATATACATCAGATACATCCAACACTATTACCACTTGATACAAGGCATACACATACAAGTCCTAGTAACAAGACTCTTTAGTTAATCACCACTTAGTCTCTTGTACATAGCTTCTTGATGTTTTATTGATTTATTATCCCATTTATTATTATATTTTGGCATAAATGTGTTAATATTATATTACATTGATCATTATTCTAACCCTTTGTTGTTTTTAGCTTGTCCCTTAAATTTTGATTGTTTATCCTGATTTAGACATCCATAACATCAATCCTACAATGATGCATCCTTCATGGTAGTCTCATTATAGTTCACATCCTTTATATAATAATACTTTATCACTCCTACATATTTATTATATATACCTATCATGTATTACATTTAGATTATAGAATCACATATATTCATATATACATATGATATGAAGCATATGCATTGATTCCTCCTCATCCCCCTTGATTTACCACATACTCTCTTTATCTAAAAATTTATGAGTTACATATATAGTTATTAACACTAATTTTATATTTACACTTGATACACATTATGCCTTGAAATATGATATGGATTATTTGGATCCATTTCATTATTTTAATTTTGATGCCATTTGACTTAGCCTTGCTTGACTGCACACATGAAAAATATTTTTAAAATACCAAAAAATTAGAATATTTAAAAAATCCAAAATTAAGACCTAAGCATGAAATGTTTATTAGTTTACATTATTGATGTATGTTATTTATCACATGTTTGGTAAATTAAATATTCTTTCCATACACACATGTATATAATTTTATACATGAGTGGGATGCACTACATACAAGTTTTACATGATACATTCATGGATATATGTAGGACATTCCTATACCTATGGGCCATCCTAATAGTAGAGACATCTTATCCCTTTTGTCACATCATTATAGGTTAAATATTTATATAAACTTTTCCATTTATCATGTTAAGCTACATTTATTTTTCATAGATGTATTTCCATCGCTTATATGATTTATAGTGATATATTTCATGTATATGCTACTTTTCTTTGTGGTGAAATCAACATAGATTGATAGTGTAAACTAGTTTGGATTATTCTATGCTTTGATTTTTATATTTCATTTATTATAGGCTAATAATTTATTATGATTTTATTGGATCTTGTCTTAGTGAGTTATTTTTTTGAGGGTATAATTTTATGCCTCTTTATTTGGGCCCTTACCTTCTTGTGTGATTTTGTTTGATTGAGTGTATCATTGCATGTATCTTTCTTTGGGATTTTGAATTATTTTAAGAATTTTTATTTGTATGTCCTTATTTTACACTAATTTTTATTATGAAACCCTAATTAATATATAAACTTAAATGTAATTTAGATTGTAAAGTATGATAGTTAAGAATGAATTTTAATGTAAAATAATGAAACTGATTTGACAAGCAAAATATAGAAATTAAAAAAGAGATAAAAATAATTATCTTTTCTAGTTAACTAACTAATCATGATTGACTTATGTTAGTGTAAAGGATATATAAGTAGGTTTGAGATTCACTTAGATCTGGTACTAACTATCTATGTGTTCAGGGTCACTAACATCATCCCAGAGTGAAACCATCGATGTTAATGATTAAGGTGAATGTTACCATCCTAAGATGATTTATCTCTCTATGATTATACCATTAATTACACCTAATTTTAATCTCTCTCTCTCTCTCTGTGTGTGTGTGTGTGTGTGTGTGTGTGTGTGTGTGTGTGTGTGTGTGTGTGTGTGTGTGTGTGTGTGTGTGTGTGTGTGTGTGTGTGTGTGTGTGTGTGTGTGTGTGTGTGTGATATTAACACCTAAATATGTGTGTAAATCCACCTTCTCTTTAGAACCCTAGGTTTTATTTTGAAGGGTAGAAACATGTAAAAACTTAGGAAGTGTAATGTGATTAGCTAACCCCAATCATCTTCAATTATGAGTAAACATTACCTACATATCTACTACTCCAAATAGGGAATTCAAGCCACACATTTTTCTTCCCCTTAATGTGAATGTGAAATTTTGATACCTTTTTATATTAATGTACCTATAAATTAAATTTATATAATTTGAAATATTTGTTCTTGACTTAGCTTGGTGTGCTTCACACTTGGATAATGACTAATTTGAATTTTGGGGAAAATAGGGTGAACTATCTTAATGTGCAATAGTGTATAGATGCTTGATAAATAAGTGAAAAGGGAGTAATAAGTATGGGTTTTATTTGTATTTATATGAATACATTTGAGTAATTTATCATGCCACTAAAATTCTAAGAAAATTTGCAAACCCATAGGAATAATTTAGATTTTAAAAATAGCTATTTTTAAGTGAGGGTAAAGAATGTTACCCTCAGGTCAATTTTATTGAAGAATTTTTTTGAGCATGATGTTAGTGTCTAAGAGATAGGAATGTGGATTTAATGATCTAGAGATGTATGAGTAGGATATCTAACTAGTTTGAAATAGACTTAGAGGTTCTTATAGGTATATGAAATAAAAATAGGAGGGTTGGATTCATAATAAGAATGTGGATGTGAGAGTAAGGAAAATAAGAGTTATATATGTGTGCATACATCATGTATGATGAAGGTAAGTCAAAAGTTACATTGTCAAGTGTTTAATACTAGATTTTAGTATTTACAATCCCTTACCTTGTGTGACATACAATTGCCCATATGTGTGGCTCTTGTATTGTTTGCTATTGAGTGTTATTGTATGTTTTTTTGTGTATCATGGATATTTAATTTGTGTACTTATGAGTAAATATATATAGAATTTTATATTTATTTTTTAGTCTTGTGATCCATATCATGAACCTTATTGTGTTGGTTACTATTCATTGGTTATATTTGTGATGATTACTATTGTGTGCCTAATTATTATATTTATTTTGAAATGAAACTTTTATGCATTACACTACATGTCTCATATATGATTTTATGATATATTCATACTATGATGGCATATTATCTAGATGTTATCACGTTATTTTAAATGTTTATATCTTTCTATATAATATGATTTAGTTAACTCTTTTCTTTTGAGATGAGTAATTTGTAGGATACATCAATCACCTCAAAAGGGGGAATATTAGTATTATTTTCATAGATCAAGCCTCAATTTACATATATTTCAAATTTTTGGACATAATACATGATTCATAGGTTCAGATTGGTTTGGATTATTAGTTTGGTTAAGATTATGAGATAAACATTTACAATTTAAGATAGATCTGAGGGCATATGCGATGGATGTGTGGATATTTCATATTTACATAATTTATAGGTTTTCAAATATTTTTAGATTTGGAACAAAGTGAGATATAATTGTATAATATTATATATCATGTTGGCACCAATTGGATTAAATTATGAGGTGTTATTATTATTCATACACACACTATTACATATTTTTATTTTTGAGCATGGCATTGATGTGAGATTGATGGTACCAAAGGTAATATATTTAATATATGAGTTTATCTAAATTGGTTGATTTAACTTAAAGTAACCTAATATAGGATTTGCAATCTAGATTAAGGTTAAATTTTAGTTAAATGTGTAGTGAGGTTGAGGTTAAACATCACTCAACTTCCTATAACTACTCTCTCTTTGTAAGGGTTAGGGAATTTGTTTTCTAAACAAATGGCCCTTATCTTAGTAAATTTATCCACTATGGCATGATCACCCAAAATTATCCAATTCTTCAACAAGAAACACATTTTACAATGATTTATAAGGAAGAATTATCTCTAGCACATTACAAGATAACATGGTTCACCCACTTACAAGTGTATTCCTTTATTGCTTTTCAAATTTAAAAAGTTTTATTTATCTAGGTCATTTCAAATTTCATTTCACATATGGGCATTGATTGTTGCATGTTTCATTCCAAGTTCTCATGGAGAAATATGTGCAATTGGATGCTTCTCCTAAATTAAAAGTGTGTTTTACACATTAAGGTAAATAAATTAATCCTTTTACCCTACTATTATTTTTTATTTCAATACTATAATAAATGGGGGGAATTTGTAGACACTAAAATCTACTCTTAGAAACTTCACAATGTTAGTATTAATATACCTTTACCTTACATGACTTGTGCATACATATATGGTTCTTAAACACCATTTTATTCTATTCGTATGCTTTCTTCGTGTCTAAGATCCCCTATTTTATATTAGTCACTTGTAAGAATTATATATTTTATTCCTAATCTATTCATTATCTTATTCATATTATCTTTAGATCGTCAAATCAATATTATTTACTTTTATATGATTTTGTCATAAATTCATAGGAAAAGTATGGAAATATAAGATGCTTGCATGAAATTATATTGTCTAAATCTTAATGGACTCATAAAATAAAATTAAAATACTCTTGAGTCTAATATGAGTAAATTCTAATCTATTTTCTAGTCTTTTCAACTACTTGCATTTAGTCTTAGATATGCACATAATAATAAAATGCTAACAATCTAAATCACTTATATTATTTATATTTATAGTAAGTATAATTATGCAATCAAACTCTAATTTTAACATTTATATCATTGTTTCATCATAATACATTAAAAAATATTAGCTACTGTAAAAGTTGTATATTATGACATCACATTATATAAAAGCCAATGTAAAATATCCAAAAGCATCTGCACACATTTTGAGTTTGTTTCCTCAGTCAAATAGTCACAAAGCTATTACACATAATTTTGGAAAATTTTACATAAACAATGAATGATATATAAAATAATATCATCTAAGTGCCCTCTATCTTTCTTCATTTATAATTTATATATTTATTAAGTGCAATCCATCTCTCTATAAATTATACTTTGTATAGTTTATTTATTATCATATGTAATCTAAATTTTAATAGTTTTTGGATATTTAGATTAACTAAATCCAAACTAAGTTAAAATAATTTTAAATATTAGACACATGTGGTAGCTAGTAGGCCATTTTATGGAAATGTAACTATGAGGACATTTCATAGTGTGGGTTATGGTGGATCCAACTAGTGGTAGTGTGGTAAAACAATGTGATATAGATGAGGATTGCCACACCCTTCAATCACCTCGACTGTCTTACAATTATTATATTTTTTTTAATTTTTATTGTTATTTGATTTTTTATATCATTTTTATTTTGAATTACATTATGTATTTTATTAACACAAATCTTAATTATTGATGACATGGAGGAGGGTGAGAGGGAGGAGGACAATGTGGTGAGTCAATTTGATTCATCTACTATTAGGGACATGATGTAAAGGTATAAATTTTAGTTTAGTTTTTTAAATTAAATTAGTATAATTAATTTTAATATTATTTTTTTTGGTTTTTATAATAGGTCCACTAGTTTTTATTTTAATTTTTTAGTGATTAATGTGATCTAAATAAGATAAAAGTGTGACTATTCAAATGATGTAAAATAGGAAAATAATCATACAAATATTAAATTAGAAGGGTAGATTGGTATTTAAATTATTATATTTAACATTGAAAAAAATGGAGAAGAGATAAACTTAATTAATTTATAATTTTTTGATCAATGTATTTGCATCAATCCCTAAAATGGATTTGTATCTTCTATGTAACCACTTAGATAAGTAAACATAAGCTCAAACCTTGTACATACACTACCGAAAAATCTTAAATTGTGACCAACACTATCTAAAATATTTAAATATTATCCTAATTGATTGTGTATGTAATGACACCTCAAATCACTATGCTTGTACCTATAGATACCTCCTATGTGTGTGCTCTCCTCAACCTTGTTTGAAACATAGTCTTTAAGGGTTGTTAGAGACTATCAACAAAGGCATACACTTATAGTAAATTTTAACTTTACTAATGTTTTTGGTTCTATCTTAAGATTTAAAATCAATTATATATGATATGAAAATAGTCTATTTAAGATTCTAGAGTGTTCTTGCATAGAATAGGGTGGTATTGAATTTGTTTATATAATAAATTAGTTTATCCAAGATGATAGATAAATAGAAAAAGAGGGGAAAGAAAAATATTGAAATTTGTCCATAAGTCCAAGTGTGTAAAAGTGGGCCAAATTTTATGTTTCTAGGCATTTAATTCCAAATTTTAGTGTCTACAAATGCCCCACCTTAATCTAATATTGAAAATGATAGATAAGAAAAATGCTACCTATGATTAACCACACCTAGTCTTAATATGTATTCCCTAAATTTATAAATTCTTTCAAGTAAAAACTATTTAGATCAATGTCCATTCATAATATAAACTTTAAAATAATCTTTATCATTGAATTATTTGAAAATAAATAGTCAATGAATGACTATATCTGAGGGTACATGAACCAAGATGCCATTTTTTAAAATTATTTAGAGAATTACATAGGGTAATTATGACCCAAGGAGATGTAACCAATTAAACTATGTGTTGAGAAGTGTTAATTCCTTAACCACCTTCGTAGAAGGAGATGTGCTAGAAGTTGAGCATCACATAGACCTCAACTACACTACTGTAAATATCACCATAAATGTTTTGTGGAACCCAAAAACATGTTCATATGCAAAAGTGGATTCCTAAACTAGGTTCATATGTAATTTTAAACTTTACATCAACTGCTATAGATGGATTTTATATCCAAAGTTATTGCATAGTACCATTTTTTTCCATCAATCCACAATATCAAAATATAAAAGTGTTTGTATGAAAAAAACCATGCCAAAATTAAGATACATATATGATTCAAAGTGATATATAATGCCATCATCTATTTTTTATAATGTCATATAATGTCTCTCAATATACTCAATATAATAAAACTACTTAATCTTACCCATATAATCTATCTTACGATGTCATATGATATGTCTAATATTCTTCACAAATCATGTATAATGAATCACATGTGACTCACATATGATTTAATCTATTTAACTTGTCCCATATGAATCACATTATTTGACCCAAAGTATGAATTATGTGTCTGTTATGGATTAAATATATAAGATAAGCCCATTATATTTTGCCTTTTTAAATGAGGGATGAATCCTACAAATCACTCATCTTAAAATAAAATTAGACATACCATGCATTATATATAAAATATGTAATCATGTAAATTATGTATACATAATTAAAATATGTCAACATATAAATATTTTATCATTTAAACATGTAATCTAAGGCAATGGGAATACATGTGTCATGTCAAGTAGATATAATAATTAAGCATGCAGTAATAAACATCTCAATAAATACATGATAGGAATCATGGCCTCACACATAATAGAAGTAATCATGATATAAATAATAACACCAATATTATAATAAATCATATATTTTTAACCCCAAACATGCACACAATATCATGAAAATGAATCACATAAGTAATCAAAACATAATTCAACTCTAACTTAAAATGAACATGACATGGCCATGAAATGGATTAAAGGATACTTTGACACAATTGATAAAAATGTGACAAGATCATCAATACACTCATATAACATGAAATATTGTAGACACTTAAATTTAATAATTAAGTGATTCACAATGTTTATTTTTGACATCCTTACCCTTGATCTATTCACCATTTTGCTGACTCACAATCTATAAGAGAGAATTCATTGTATTTTAAAAACTAAAAAAATCAAATATAAACCCCTATTTTATCCTATTTTATCTCTATTTATCCCACAAGATCCTATAAGACCTATCCTAAAAGTTTTTGGTCTTTTGGAACAAGTCCATTCTAGTCAGATAGGGCCACACTACAGCCTTGTCCCATAATACAACCTTGTCCCTCATGATCTAATGATAATTTTTTACAATCAAGATGTTTCACAAGGCTCTCTCACATGTTTGGTAAATTTAATTAGAAAAATTATTATAAATATTATATTATAAAAGCACATCAAGGCCACTCATAATTACCCTATTGGATTTATCTAGAAATTGCATTACACATTGAGAAAAAGAGCACTATTTATTCTTATTTCAAATTTAAAACATTATAATAATCATAAACCAAGTCTAAATATTGTTTATTGCAAGTCAAGGGCATCCATTGTTAGTAATTTCAATCAATATTCTTATTATATTCATTATAATTGCATAATCACAGATCACACAATCACCTTAGGAGGGAGAACTACATCACCCTTAGGCTCATTTGGGATATGTAAGTAGTGCTTAGTTACAAAATGTTTTTGAGGCCATACCAACCAAATTCACTAACCCATTTTTATTTCCATTTGTTATCTATTTGATATATAGTGCATCTGTAGGACTAGGGTTTTATATTTTTCAAGTATTCTATGTGATAACATAGAACACATGACTTGTCAGTTCACTCTTATACGTAGTCATATAGACACAGATTAAGAAATTAGAAACATAATCAACTAGGATGAGGCCAATGTCAACAAACAAGACCGTACATGCCCATATCTACCTCCCATGAACTTGTACCAACACTGTGAATTATTGATTTTGACATGACTCTATTTGTAATCCATTTTACATAGTTTCTAGTTACAATAATCTTGCATAGTCAATATTTGATTTGTTTTAGGGAGGTTTGTGCATACTTATTCCCATTTACTATTTTTAAAAATTTTATAGTTTTTATAAATTCTATAACCTACTATATTTACCATATTTTAATATTAGAACAATGCAAATTAGCATTACTATTTTAATAGTTAAATTTAATTAGTTTAAGATCACTTGATTTAAAAGGGTTAAACATTCTAGTGACCCTGTTATTTTTATAATATTGCTTTATATTTTCCTTAATTTTTTGGATAGTATTTATTTCAAATTTATATAACTTGTTGGCATTGAAATAACATATCCTTTGACTTTGGATAAAATCTAACACTAAGTGATTCAATTTATTCAACCTTGGATTAAATATGACACTGAAGAATGTCACTTTAGATTATCTTAACACTAAATCTCTTTATTTCTACCTTGGGTTGAAATTTTATTGGTTTATTAAAAAAAAATTCTATTATTTTCTCTCTTTTTTTTTACTTATTTTATAAACTATGTTCTAATAGGTTTCAATCTACTTAGTGGCCATCATGAAGGGATATATATTGTTATTTTTATAAATTTCATGGTGTGAGGGGTTCATGCCGATACTCATAGTCATAGTACAACACTAAACATGGAATTTTTTTCCATGTTCCTCATGGTATATCATAAATGCATGGGGTCCCTTGTTTATACCATAGAGAGACTCTTTTATCTATTTTATCTGTGGTGTACCTAAGAGTAGTGTATCACCTAGGGAATTTAATATCACCATACCCTCAAAACTAGGATTAGTGGGATAAAATAATGATTCTACCTCTATATTTAGTACTCTAAAACATTAGGCTAACATTAATCAATGAATGAGCAAGTATGATTGAGAGCCTACAAATTATTCAAACCATTGACTAGATCAACTTCATACCTTTATTTTTGAATGTATTGTATTCATAGTCATTATCACTACTTAAATTATACTTTAACATTCATTGATTAATTTTTTATTTTATATCTCTAAGGTATATTTTTATATTAAGTGGTATTTATATATAACATATGAAACTTCCTTTGGTTTCTTCTACAATGGTAAGTCAAGATATTTTCTCTCAAACTAGTAATGATATTGTTCAAATTCCTTGGTCTCCTAAAAATAAGGTTCATATTAAAAATTATAATGAAAGTAATGGAGAGGAATATGATAATGACCATGAAACTCATGTTGACCAAAATGAGATTAATGGAGTTGATCAAAATCAAGTAAAAGAATTATTTAAATTTTGTCAAGGTCTTCTAGAGAACCCCAATAAGGTGTGTATGATCACTAGTGTTCTTATAGTAGTAAAATATAAGCATCAAGCTAATTCAACCACATATATACCAAAATTTTTACCTTTTTGTGTTTTCAAATCTCATACTTATAATGTTGTTACTTATACTATTTCATTTATTACAATTTCTACTTCCATAACACCATCTATTGGCTTGTGAACCTCACTTGGTTTCTAAATGTTATCCATGCATATGATTACTCATCCTACTTACACTCCACCTATTATTACATTTTAAAATACTACTTGAGATCATACCATTATTTCATTACAAGATAAGTTAGCCCACATTTAGAAATACATTTCTCATGCTAGCCCTTTTATGGACTCATGTTCCTTTTTACATAATCCTTTGGCACCCAAAATTTCATCTTATCTATTACCAGTTAAATTTGTGGCTCCAAATATTTCTCTTTATGAAGGAAAAAGTGATCCTAAATCAAATTTGCCTACTTTCCATGTAACTTGTCTAGATCTTATATATAATGATAAATTATTGACAAAGCATTTTATAAGTTTAAAAGAATATACTCTCAGATGGTTTTATGATCTTCCTCTTCAATTAGTAAAGGCTTCTAATACTTTGGAAAATTAGTTGTTTAATAAACTTTTATATTAAAATTGGTTAAAATTTATCATATTATCAAATTTTAAAGATCAAGTAAATATATAATGAAATAATTAGTGAATATGTGTTAAGGTATAAGACTATAGTTGAAAAAATAAAAAATCAAATGGTTGATAATGAACTTTGAGATATTTTAAAAGTTTACTCTCTCCTCTTTAAAATTCCATTATGTTTTATAAGTTAAAATAATTTGATGAAATATTCCATATATTTAAATAGAATTAGGTATATTTTCTTACTTTTAATAGGCTTAAACATGTTTTAAATTTTTATTTCACTTAAAATGTCAAGTTTCAAAGTAATCCAAATTATAAGAAAAACCACTAAAATAAAGAATGATAAAACCATGTATTTACTTCTAGCCAAATAATGAGCTCCACAAACTACTTTAATGACATTAGAGTAGTTTTGAATCTCAAAATACTTCTCCATCTCAATCAACAATGCTTCAACCCCATCACCCAGAATGATTCCATTGAACTTAAGTGGATTCACTTCTTTCCTATTTCTATCCAACTCTATAGCTACTTGTAATCTCACATCCTGAGGGTTTTCCTACTCAATGAGATGATATTTAGGTTCATATTAATGTTATTCCTCTTAATGGACATGAAATTCATACTCTAGGGCTATAATCTAGTCCTTAGTCTCATTCATGGCTATGAGAATTTGATCCAAATTTACAACTTGCTTAGTGGAAAACTGGTTAGGATCAAATGGAGGGTTACTATCATTAACATTTGAAGGATGCTATCTAGATACTCTAGATTTCACCATATCCTTTCTAGTAAACATAAGGATATGAAAACATTAGTGGACTCATTCAATCCTAGAGTTCAAGTCATAGCTCTACTACCACATGTAACATCCCCCACTAGGATCTACTTAGAAATACATGAATTTATTTTTAAAATTTAAACAATGTATTCTTAATAATATTACACCATGAGAATATAATTATTGATATAAATGAAATATTATAAGTATACCAACTATAAAAAACATGTGATATTTAACCATCACTGATCACTATCATCATATGAAGCACAACACAGCTGATTATAAAAAGTAATTATAGATATCTAACCATGATTGGTAAAATTATACAACCACTATTGTCATAGTAAAATAAGTAATTAATTATATCTCATAAATTATAATGTTTCAATAATAATAATAAATACATTACAATGCACAAGATACAAAATACATTGCTCTACAAAGCATGAGTTCCCCGAACTCTAGTATCTATGATAATCTCAAGTATTATCTCTAAAGAAACACTGATATGGGGAAGGAGAGCATCATTCAAGAAATTTTACACACCAACCATGAACCATAAATTCCCTACATAATCCCCCATTAAGAAATGTCCCTCCCTTCATGGATGAGTAGACAGTGATATTGCAAGAATCCAAAGAGACTAGCTAGTGACTGTGTGATGTATGATTTCTAAGAATATGCAATGTACCATAAATAAATTTGTTCTAACATAATATCACAAAAATATGTAAATAATACATATGAAATGACAATGTCTAACTAATATTAATTTGGCCAATATTTTTTAATAGTGATTGATCTTTAGGATCAATCAATTTCAAACACACCACTTGATCAGATTACCTTCATCTGGCATTGTGATGCTAGTAAGCTAGTGAAGTCCATCTCATTACTTACTCAATACAATCAATGAGATATTTGGTTAACATAAATATAACCAAAATATTTATATATATTATCTCCTATTAGCAGTCATAAAACATGCTAAACATAGAAATAACCAAAATGCATACATTTAGTCTATCAAACGTATGAATGAATCCCCACAATATCTTTTATCTTATAAATAATAAACATAACAATTATAGTTTATACCATCCAGGTATAATATACATTTAGTTGAAATTTTATAATTCCTATAAGTAGATTCAAATGAAATTCACTCTATGACAACCCATAATATCATAGTCAAGTGTTCATGAGCATAATTACTCTATTACAAACAACCAATCATAACAATATCAAGAATCAAGTGTCTCATAAACCTAGTTATATTTTATATAAACATGATCTTTCATCTATACACCTAGTTAGGAGACCATATTTATGTTGATATAGTTCCTCAACTCACAGAGTCCTGTGACTAATTATTTTATATCTATCAATAAAAATAGAGGCCTACGACCTGATACACCAATATAAGTTATATTCTTATTATAACACCTAAATCTTCATATAGATATTATATATATATATATATATATATATATATATATATATATATATATATATATATATACTCAATTGATAACCTATTACAAAATATATCAATATTCTCATAATATGAAAGAAAAAAAAATTAACGTAAACTTATAGATTTAACATGAAAAGCCAATACCATATAAACAGGTAAAAATAGATAAGATCATTATTTTATCTTGGATAAAGTGGCATATATAATTTATTTATAATTTATCACATTTTATCTTATTCACTTATATTCAAGATAATTTGATTTATAATTTACACCTCATGTAATTATAATGATTTGAATAAACTGATACATGTTCACTATATAAAAAATAATGGCATATAGAAGTTTTGTATGTCACTTAGAACACATAAACCACTTAGATAAACTTTAAAATAGATACAAATCAAAGAATGTACTATGAGATATATTAATGGACTGTATGCATAGAAATATGTACTAGATCATATATCATATATGTAACATCCCTTTAATGATCATAATAACTAGTATGATTATAATATATTTGTATTTATAATTTTCATCATTTCATATTGATCATATTATGATGTGGTAACATAGTTTCTTTTAAATCATTGTGACTAGGCTATGTATAGTGACTTAGAACTAAACATATCCATCCCTAGAATTATACTCAGGCCAATACAGATCTTGTGATCATAACTATATACAATATAACCCTCTATTGTATAATTAAAGGTATAGTCATATGTTTAAATCAGGTTAATTGATTAACAAAATGTTTGAATAAGGTTATGTATAACCTATGGTTTTTATAAAAATGTTTAACTTGCCAATAGATTGTCTTGTTATAATTATTAATTGACTACCTTTCCTCATATGTTTTAATAATCACAAGGATAACTCTAAGCATATATTTAAATAATATATGGATAGTCTTAAGTATAATATTAAAACATCAATATGCCTAATTTATATTCTACCACAGTATGCACCTCACCTAAAAGGATTATGTGTTTAATATTGAATGTATATATATATATATATATATATATATATATATATATATATATATATATATATATATATATATATATATATATATATATATATATATATATATATATATATATAAAGTTTTTCTATGAGGTTAATATATACAGGTTTGTTATTCTAGATTTCCACATATACATATAGTTTCACTATGAGGTTAATATATACAAGTTTGTTGTTATAGATCATGACATATACATACAATTCCAATTTTTATACAATAGTTCAATAAATATATGACTATACAATTTGCTAAACATAAATAGGCACCACCTTACAAATAAATAGTTTGATATAGTCTCATTACATCATCACCAGTATAACCTAATATTAATTGGTTACTATTAACATCAGCAATATAACCCATATAGTGGATGTTAACTATATAATCTAACATGAAAATCTACCAAATTTTAAATGCCAAGTATACATCATTGCCAGTTAATAGAAATGAACAACAAACAATTATATGTAGGTGTTTCATTACACAAACTTTTTTTTTTCATATCTATAATTATCAAACTCTTAATCCATCTACCTAATTTACATAATCTATACAAATATAAAAGCACATATAATTTAGATATTTCATAAAAATAATGGTGTGTACCTAGAACTATTCCTTTTGGAAAACATTCTCCTCTATGCTCTTCCTTTGATGTTCCATAGTTCTCTCCCTTCTCCTATTCCAAACTTATCTATATATTTTATCCTTTTTCTTACTCTTTTTTTATGCTCCCCCTCTCCATTCTTGATCATTTAATGAGTATTTTATTTTCTTTAAAGCTATATTTTTCCTAAATATAAAATTCCTAATTATTTTTATTTGTTTTAATTCCCTAATTTTCTTTTGTTTTTCTATTTTTTTTTTAAATCTTTCTGTAGTGATATTTCCTTTCTTCTCTCTATCTTGCCTTAAAACAAGACTTAAAAATATATTATTCTATTTTATTCTAACTTGCCTTGTTTTATTCCAACTTGACTTGTTTTATTTATTTATTTTATTTTTAATTACTTAATAATAATAAATGATCACAATGAATTTATTTATTACTGGCTTAGAAAGTATAATAGCATTAGGACTTTAATAGTAATTTGATTAATACATATAAAATATATTATATTCTCATAATCCAAAATGGTAAATCAAATTTCAATTAAACCAATCACTAGCCTAATTATAATACAATATTATGCATTTAACCTTACACATAACATCCAAAATATAATCACACATGATATATTCTATAGAATCAAACCAATCATCAAAAACATAATAACATTAACAATTCTACTATGCATCTAGTATGTACTATTTAATGTGTGTGTGTAGGGTTATATCCATTCCTCTATCATCCCCCAACATCTCCATCTACGTCACCCTCTCTAATGATGTTCTACCTCTATCAGGCTCTGAGGGATGGATCTCTTCTACATCCAACTCATAATAAGTAGGTAGTTAGTCCATAACATCATGACATATATACATCATAAAATACTTCTAAATAACAAGTCAAAATGATCATAACGTAAAAATATACACTATAACTAATTCATAAAAATTTAATCATGTAATCTAAGAAATATTCAACTATCTCATAGCAACATATAACTCATAGCTTAGCTAATAAAAACCAAATCAAATTTACAACTATAAATATCCTTGGATAATCAAGTAATTTTTCTTAGCGAGGAATTTGGATGTAAAATAATTCTCTCTAAATTTTTTTATCATCCCGATGACACTTATTCAAACATAAGTTCTGAATTAAAAACATTGTTCAATAAAAAATTAACATAGTATGATGTATCAAATAAAGCAAATAAATGTGAAAATCACCTATAGAACTCATAATAGTCTTCCCAAGTAGCACTATCCTTAGATTATTGGTCTCATAAGACCTTGTAATATGACATCTTCCTATTATTCAAATGAAACATGAGAGTGTCCATTACTCTGATTAGTTCTACCATGACCACCCCAAGATCTAGAACTTGCAAAACTTTCCAATCTAACACATGTGAAGGATCAAATACATACTTTTTAAGATAAGAAACATGGAAGATAATATGTAATAGATCTAGGTCTAATGATAATGTAAGTCTATATCCTACAATATTGACCACTTATAACACCTTGAAGGGTCCCACATATTTTAGTGAAAGTTTTACTAACTTTCTAAATTTAATTGAGCTCTTTTGTGACTTAACCTATAAGAACACTTTATCACCTACTAAAAACTACATATCTATTAGCTTTAGATCAACATAACTCTTCTACCTATCATTGGCCTCAACCAATATTTACCTAATTAATCTAAATTGATCTTCCATTTCTAAAAGCATCTCAGGTTTGAAGACTACCTTGTCTTCTAACCTATCCTAACTAATTGGTTCTTGCACCTTCTCCCATATAGTGCTTCAAAAGGGGTCATCTTCAAAGGTGATTGGTATACATTATCATATGTAAAATCAACTAATGTAATATAATGTTCCTATTTATACTACTAATCCATGAAATACATATGAAGAAGATCCTTTAACACGTGAATAACTTACTTAGTTTGACCATTAGTCTGTGGGTGATATGCAGTGCTAAAGTTTAATTGCATATCCAAAGCTGAATTTAGGATTACCTAGAATATAAAATTCATGTTTGAATCATGATCCAAAATTATCTCTATATATCCATGCAACTGATATGCTTCCTTTACAAAACTTTTTACAAAAGTCGGTACATCATCTGTCAAATTGCCTAGTATAAAATGAGCCACCTTGGTTAGTTTATAGACTAATACCAAGATCATATTGTGCCTATTTTATGACATAGGTAAACTTTAGACAAAGTCCATACTAATCACCTACCACTTCCATTCCAGTATATCATGCAGATATAATAACCCAATCAAATACACGTGTTTAGGTTTCCCTTGCTAATATTATAGACAACCTGACACAAAATACACTACATCTTTCTTGATTCCCTTCTATAAATAAAGTGGTCTAAGATCTGCTATGAGCTTGGTTATTCATATATGTCTTAAATATGGAGCATTGTGTAGTTCCTTTAGCACTGTGCTCTATAAATTCTCTTGATCTAACACACACATCCTTTTATTGTAATGCAAAAGATAATCACTTTTTAATCTAAATCCTTTATATTTAGGATTATAAGAATTCACAAATGATTTTTGAATTGATAATAGAATTAATCTCTTAGTGATAATTCAATCACTTAATCCCTAAAAGTACTCCTGATAGTAACCATAACTACTATGACTTAGGGCATCATCTAGTATGTTTTCTTTACCTTTGATGCAGTTGATATCATAATCATAATTAGACAAAATATCTATCTAGCATCTCTGATGAGCATTTAGATTCAATTTAGTGAATATGTACTTGAGTCCCAAGTTATCCATCTTGAGCTCAAATGGTTTTCCCAACAAGTAATTCTACCAAACTTGTAAAGCATGCACAGTTACTACAAGTTATAGGTCATGAGGGGCATAATTCACCTCATAATGCTTTAGCTTCCTTGATTTATAAGATACTATTACACCATCCTACATAAGGACTCCTCCATTCCATCCCCTAACACATCTGTGATCACTAAAAATTGACCATTGGGGTCAGGAACTCTTAACACTAGTGCTGAAGTAAGCCTTATTTTAAATCAATGAAAATCTACTTCACACTTATTTGACTAGACAAAACTTTGGTTATTTCATTGTAGAGAGTTAATTAGATTAATTATTCTATATAAATTCAAAATTAACTTCTTGTAATATCCTATTAATCCCATTAAATTCCTTACCTGATGCACATTATTTGGTGTTGGCCATTCCATAATGGATCTAATCTTTTTGGATCTAACAAAATACCATCTATAGAAATAATGTCCCAAATATTATACTCTCTCCTAGAAAAATGTGCACTTAGAAAAATTACCATATAACTTGTGCTTCCACAACTATCATAAAACTATCTCTAGATGTTGAAGATGATCTTCTTCATTCTTAGAGTATATAAGAATGTCATCAAGAAAGATCAAAACAAAATGATCTAGGTAATCTATGAACACATTGTTCATGAGATTTATGAATGTTTCTAGAGAATTTATCAACCCAAATGGTAATACTATGAACTCATAGTGGCCATAATGAGTTTTAAATGATTTCTTCAAAATATCCTCATCCCTTATCCTTAGTTGATGGTATCCTTCTCTAAGATTAATCTTAGAAAATACTATTACTCCCTGCATTGGATCAAAGAGATCTATATGAGGTAGTGAATAGTTGTTTTTGATAGTTGCCTTGTTCAACATTCTATAATCTATGCAAAGTCAAAGAGTAACATCCTTCTTTTTTACAAAGATAATTGTTATACTCCATGATTACACACTTGGCCTAATTAACCAATTTGACAACAATTCCTAGAGTTGAGCCTTCAATTTAGCCAATTCAGTGGTTATCATCTTATATGGTACCTTAGACTAAGGTTACAATCTAGGTATGATATTGATAGATAATTCAAACTCACACCTAGGAGGCAATCTTGGAAATTATTTTGGAAACACATCATGAAATTCCTAAAGAATAGGTAATCTTCAAGAGATGATTCCTTATATTCCTCTATTTCATTTATCTTGATGATAAATGATTGGCACCCTTTTCCTTGGGCCCTATTGAGTTTCATTACATAAATTTTCCTAAGATATAACTATCTTTTCTTTCCCTAAATTTACATCTATTTTCCAAAATCATCCAGACACTCAACTTTACTTAGGTGTTGAGGTCAACATAACCCCATTTTTAAAAATGGGGACCCTTGTTTCAAATCATGCAAATTTGTGCTCTAAAATTGAAAAATAAGAGAATTAGGTATAGATGACTTTCAAATTGAAGATATCTAACCAAATGAGATCTTAAATCTGAAAGTCATCCACCCCTAGCTCTCACCTAGCCTTATTTCCCATATTTACATAATCCTTGTTAATTTATCTCTAACTGTTGCTAATAACTATTACTAGTATTTTTTGTTGTAGACTTAATGGGATATTATTTGGGTGAACAATGACAAGATCCAGGGCCTAATGTGTTTTTAACCTATACCATCTAATTCAAATTCAAATTTGAGTGGGATCAATTTTATGTGAGAAGCACTTTATATTTTAAGTTTAGTTTAAGTTTTAGCCTAGGTCCTAGTCATATTTATTAAATACCATTAAGACCTTAATCTAAAACTTTATGTAAAGACCTTTATGTCTTAAGGTTCACAGGGGATATTTTATTATATTCTAAGCTTAGATTAAAATTTATACTAAGTTTTAAATTGTATTTGTTAATAAAATAAAACTCTAGGCCAAGGCTTTATATATTTCCCAAGTATTAACAAAGATTTTATACCCATAGAAATAGATAAAAAGGTGATAAGTGGTGAGATCTCAAGGCTTCAAAATGGATTAACGAGTAGTGATAAAGGTCTAAAGTCAAAAAGTGTCTAAAATATGATTGATGATGTACATTTGTTTGCATACAATTTATCTAATAGCACAGATCAAGGATTAAATTCCATAAAGTTCAAAGAAAGATTGATGGTGTACATTTATTCATGCACCAAAGATCTAATGATGCAAGGCATAGTTTATAAATCAAGTGAACCCATAAGTGACAAATGTCAAGCTCATAGGTAAAGCAATAGTCAATAAAGTCAAGTATCAATATTTACGATGCATGTTAACTCATACACTAAGACATAATGGTACATGATTAAGATCAAAGAAACAAAAAAAATTTAAAAAGTGAATATGATGGTGACAAGTTCTACCATCACGGGAACATTTAAATAGAGATCCAACAAGGTGAAGGTAGAGTGCATTACATGGAGATATATGAACCATGTTGATCTATGTAATCAAGATCACTGGTACGAGATCAACAAAGAATTTTCAAAGGTCTTGAAACAAGTGAGATGATACCATGTGGCATAAATTCATTATAACTATGATGTTTAATTGTAATTTACTTAGATATCTTGTGGATTTACCAAGTGAAATGCTCACATTCCATCATGTAGATGAAGATTTGAAGGTATAAGTCCTATGTGGACTTTTCAAAGATCTAGACATAATGACATGTTGACACATGTCATAGGGGAAATGATCACATTTTAGGATTAATAAATAGAATAACATGTAATTTCCACATAAACATAAAACATATATATTTTTAAACTTGAGTTATAATTATTGTCAGCCATTGTGTCTCATAGTTAAGTTAGATAAGGGATATTCCTTTGGTAACTAAGCTTGTATAACATTTTGAAAAAGAATATTCTTTTGTAAAGGCATGTGCATCTTATAAATCACATGGCCTATTAGTCCTTTTTAAATAAGGCCATTAGTCCTAAAGCATTTTTAAAGGGATACTTGTTTATGACACTTATCCAGTTGCATGTTGACACTTGTCTAGTTGCATGTTGACACTTGTCCAGTTGCATGTTGAGAAGGAATGAGTAGTATATCTCATGAATTGCCTAGATAAAGGAGGTATTAAAAATTGTAAATAGGGGGAGTTTTCAAAGCCAAAATTAATTTTTAAACTTGGAATAATTAATATAGATAAGGAATTATGCAAATTTTATCCAATAGTTGTATATGTGTTTGCTATCATGGCTACTTCCTCAGCTTCTAGTGTGATGTTTAGATTTGAATTGTTTTTACAGATTCTAGATATTCATATGTTAATGCAGAGTTGTCAATTTGTGCTTATTTTAGGTTGATTGAAAGATCTTAGGCTAATTTTGTTCTCTTTTTATTTTCTTGAAGATGTGTAGAAGTTATTTTCCTATGGAAGTAAACCTTTAAAGTGAACTTAATTTCTCATTTGCATTACCTTTCCTTAGACATTTACCTAATATATAATAGGATTTGTGCTTATGTAATTTCATGTTAAATATTGCTTTAGTACATATCTTGCTGAAATATAAACTTTGTCATAATGTTTGGACTAAAGATTAAAAACATCCTTCTGTCTACCCTACTCTTCCTTTTACTCTTTTCAATCATATCATTGTAGTTTAGCTTGTCATTGTAAATATTATTTCTAGATTAGGGTTAGAATTTATAGTTTGGGCATCATTCATTGGATTTAGTTAAGATTACTTTCATCTTTACAATTTTTTAGGACCATGGTTGCTCCCAATAACCATTTACATATTCATTTTGTGAAATAATCATTTAACTTGGCCTCTACTCCACCAAAAATCTTAGGAAGATTGCAACCAACAACTCATGCAATGGATTCTTTGAACGTAGAAATGAGAAGTGTTTCTTAAACACTATATGAACCCATTAATACATCTAGGTGCATCAACAGTAGAAAATTGGTGATATAAGGAGGGTCTAAGCTAAAGCTTTGTAAATTTGAAATATATTTGCTAATTTTAGTAAATTTTGTTTAAAGATCAGTTGATTATTTACATATTTGTGTTATTCTTATCTCAATTATGTAAATATCATTGATATTCATGTTTTTAGACTAGTCTTTGGGATTCCTTTATCCAAATATTGATATTCTTTGAAGATTCATGGGTAAGTGTTGTAAAGGTAGCTTAAACATTGTAAATATGCCATGTTTAAGGTTAGTGTATCAATTTTGATCAAATATTGATTGATTCTTTACATGTTTAGGTTTATTTTAACTTAGAAGTGTAAATATACCTCTCATTCATTAGTTTAGACATATCTTTGATATTATTTAGTTAAAGATAATTGTGATTTACATGTATTTGTAAAAAAATGGCTTATCATACAAATCTAATCATTTATCTTTGAAAAGATAAGGTTGATACATCATATTTTAAATAGGTTGAAGATTTTACAAGCTAGACTTGCCACAAGTAAGATCCTCACTAAGGTATGGCATGGTTAGGTGGATATTCTATCAACATTCCTATCTAAGTACATGACTTACCAAGAAATCATGAAAGGTATTTTCCTTCTTTTAGTCCTAATAATGTTTTCATAGCTAAAAAACATGTTAAAAGATTTAAGGTGGATTTTAGACTTATGATTGTAGTTCATGAAGATGTAGCATGTAGATTATTTCCATTTGATTTTAAAGATGTTGCATATGAATGGTTCCTTAACCTACCTAAGAACTACATTTTTAGTTGGCATAACTTTAATGATTACTTCATTGACCAATTTGGAAAAATCATCAGTCCTTATATCTTATACCAATAGTTCACCATAGTTAAAAGAGATCCCAATGAACCCATAAGAGATTTTAATTCTAGATTTCAAAAGATGTTTAGTAGAACCATAATTCCTTATAGACCTGATGAGGTTTTAGCCTTAGAGATTTACAAGGTTGCTTTGGATCCCATGACTTATATGTTTCTTAAAAGGTTTTTTGGAGTCATAAACACTTTGGCCTTGCCATATGTTGAAGCTATAATAATCAATTATCAAATACAAACTCAAGGTCAGCTTGCATATGCTATCCCAAATATTAATCCCAATTTCCCTATAGTAAATTTCATTCCTAATGATAATCAGAATGTGCCTACCTTAAATTAGACACTAGTATTGAACTAATTACCCTTAAACCATGCCCATCCTAGCCAAAATTTGGGATTCTTAAATAATGCTACAAATGGATTTCAACCACAGGAACATAGAGATTTAATTCCAACCACTAGTAATAATAATCAATTTCGTAACTTAGAAGCACCAAAGAATGAGAATGAATCCATACTTAAGATGGTTCAAAATTTGGGCACTAATTTCCTTCAGTTGTAGAAGTGGGTAATTTAGGGGAAAACTCTAGTAGGAACCATATTTATTGAAGGTTCAATAGGCCTAAAAATAGGTTTCATGATAACAAAAATAATAGGTCATTTGATAATGTAAATGAAATGAATCTTTGTGATATAGGTCTAGTTGAGCATTTTAATGTCTTTGAAGCATATCAAAATGAAAAGGATACATCTAAACCTATGTTTAATCAAGAAAATGTTGCATGGATATCTAGATTTGTAAGGACATCTAAATCCTTTATGGTACATGATTTTTATTTTATATTCAAAGAATAAAATGAACCTAAAGATGCTCTAGAAGAAGGAATAGCCATTTAAGATGAGAAATCTGATGAAGAAGATTAGATACAAGCTGACCTATCTTTAGAAGATAGCCATGAGGATAATTCATATGAGGTCATTACTAAAATTGAGAGTAATCCTAAAGAAGATTATCATTATCAACAATTATACCAGGATCTATTGAAAGAATTTGAGGTATTCCAAGATAGAAATATTATTTTGGATATCCCAAAGTAAGATGATTTGGAACTCGATTGGGTAGAAGAGATGCCATTCTTCACAGAGGATGAAGATGAAGAAAGTGTAATAGATTAGGGAATTCAATATAACCCCATCAAAAGGTTGGAAGTATGTGATTAAATTTATTCAAATGGTAAGGTTGAAAATTAATTTCATGTCATTTTAGTTGATCATGATGAAGTAGCCTTTTGGGATGACTTGGAAATTTTTGGTGCACATATTAGTAGTCCATCTCCACCTTAATCCAAACTTAATGAAGACATCAGTGTAAGAATGCTAGCCAATTTTCCATCATTGAATGAGGATGATATAAGTGAATATAAATATATGAATGAAGGAGAATTAACACTCTTGATGTAAGACAAAAGGATTTGGGAAGAAGATGATTGGGTTTTAGATCCATATCTTCAATCTAGATACTGGAGAATGGAGATGAATAATTAAGATACATCACATAGAAGACATGAACACACAAGTGCTCCTATACACAAGAAGAGTCTATTAAATGGAAGCAATCATGATTCAATATTCTATAATAGTTTAAATAACTTTCCATTTTATCCTAGATGTAAGTTCTTTATAGAGTTAGTTTAGGTAGGTTTTAGATTAGTTTCTTTTCCTATCCCTTTTTTATAAGTAGTGCTTGTAAATATTTGTTAGAGTGCTATTTGTTTTAATTTGTGTTTGGTGTGTTTGATTTATTTGATTTGTTCCTTAATTATGAATAAGTTCTCTTAGATAAACCTCAGCTCAAAGTTCACTTAATTGCTCAAGAACTTCATAGTTCAAAAATGAAGGGATAACTTCTCAACATTGGTTGATCATAGATTATTGAAATATGAGCTTGATGTTACAGTTTGGAGAAAATAACAAAGACAAATGGATAGGTTAATTATTCCTTGATATTTAAAACCTTGTTCTAATATAAGCTTGATTCTAAGAATGATTGTACATGTGATATGAAAGCTTCAATTATTTAAACACCGTCATGTTTACACTTAATAAAAATTATTGCCTGGGACAAAGTTTGAAACTAAGGATGATTGTCTTAAGACAAAAACACTTGACCAAATCCCAAATCCTAGATAACCTAGTTCCCAACCTTTGTTAGAGAGTCAAAAATGATTTGAAAAATACAAAATAAGAGTTTTATTACAAAATTCAAGAGCTTTCTAAGAAAAGGTGATTATGGTAATCTCCACTAGGGCTATGGATGTCTAACTAGTAGTGGAGGAAGGCTTTGAGTGAAGCCAAAGGTATCTATATCAGGGATATGGATGCTTGGTTGATAAAAAAGCAATTTCCAATCCTTTCCTAAGGTAAATCATGATTCTTAATGAACATCCAACTATGTTATAAGCTAGTGTTAATAGTCAAGATCATGAATTTAGAATTTGTTCTCTAAATCCCATGGAAAACAATAAGTGGAATCAAAGAACACACATAACTTGAATAAGCTTTGATGTTTGATCCTAATTATACATTTTTAGGACTTTTTTTAATCATGAATTGATCTTAATATTGGTATCTAATCATGTAGAATAGGTATCCTAGTTATTAGTCTAAACTAAGAGTATCTAAATTCATACATATTGTTATACTTCCCTCAAAATTCACCATTTGTTGAGGTCAACATGTCCCTATTTCTGAAAATGGTGACCCTTATTTTAAATCATGCAAATTTATGTTCTAAAATTGAAAAACAAGAGAATAAGGTGTAGATGAATTTCAAATTGAAGATATCTGACCAAGTGAAATCTTAAATTTTAAAGTCATCCACCCCTAGCTCTCACCTAGCCTTATTTCCCATATTTTCATAATCCTTGTTAATTTTTCTCTAATTGTTGCTAATAACTGTTGCTGGTGTTTCTATGTTGCAGACTTAATGGGATCTTATTTAGGTGAACAATGACTAGATCTAGGGCCTAATGTGTTTTTAACCTAGACCTTTTAATTCAAATTCATATTTGAGTGGGATCAATTTTACGTGGTAATCACTTTATATTTTAAACTTAGTTTAAGTTTTAGCCTAGGTTTTAATCATATTTATTAAATACCACTAAGACCTCAATCTAAAACTTTATGTTAAGGCCTTTATGTCTTATGGTTCATGGGGGATCTTTTATTATATTCTAAGCTTATCATAACATTTATACTAAGTTTTAAATTGTACTTTTTAATAAAATAAAAATTTAGGCTAAGGCTTTGTATATTTCTCAATTATTAACTAAGATTTTATGCCCATAGAAATGGACAAAAGGGAAATGGGTGGTGAGATCTCGAGGATTCAAAATGGATTAACAACCCATAATAAAAGTATAAAGTTAAGAAGGGTCTAAAATAAAATCAACAGTGCATTTATTTTCACACCAAAGATCTAATAGGGTGGGGCATAGTTCATAAATCAATAGACCTACAGAATGAACCCAAAAGTGACAAATGTCAAGCTTATGGGTAAAGTGATGGTTAAAAAAGTCAAGCATCAAGATATATGGTATATGTTAACTCATGCACTAAATATCTAATGGTGCATGATCAATATCAAAACAACAAAGAATTTTTAAAAATTAAATGTGATGGTGACAAGTGTCACCATCACGAGAACATTTACACATAGATCTAATGGTGTGAAGGTAAAGACTAGTATATGGAGATATATGAACCATATTGATCTATGTAATTAGGATTAATGGTTTAAGATCAACGAAGAATTTTCAAAGGTCCTAGAATAAGTGAGAAGTGACCATATTACATAAAGACATTTGAGCTATGATGTTCAATTGTAAGGTACTCAAAGATCCCATAAAGCTACCAAGTGGCATGATCATGTTCCTTCATGTAGATGAAGATCTGATGGTATGATTTTTAGGTATAATTTTCAAAGATATAGACCCAATGACATGTTGACATGTGTCCTGGGGGTAATGGTCACATTTTAGGATTAATAAAAAAAATGACATGGCATGTCCACATAGACAAAACATGTAGATATTTTGACACTTGATTTATACTTATTGTTAGCCATTGGGTCTCAAAGTTAATTTAAATAAGGGATATCCTTTGGTAACTAAGCTTGTATAACATTTTAAGGAGTATTCTTTTGTAAAGTCATGTGAAGTTTATAAATCACATGGTGTATTAATCATAATTAAATAATGTCATTAAACTTGAATTATTTATAAATGGATACTTTTCTATGACACTTGTCCAATTGCATGTTGAAAAGGAATGACTGACATATCTCATGAATTATCTATATAAAGGAGGTATTGCCAATTGTAAAGGAGGGGAGTCTTTAGAGCCAAAATTACTTTGTAAACTTGGAGCAATTAATACAAGAAAGGAATTTTTAAAAATTTTTCCAATAGTTGTCTATATGTTTCATATCATGACTGCTTACTCAATTTTTGGTGTGATGTTTAGATTTGAATTGTTTTTATAGATTTTAGATGTGCACATGTTAATGCAGAGTTGTCAATTTATGATTATTATAGGTTGATTGAAAGATCTTAGGTTCATTTAATTCTCTTTTGATTTTATTGAATATGTGAAAAATATATTTTCCTACGGAAGTAAACCTTTAAAGTGAACCTGATTTCTTATTTGTATTACCTTTCCTTAAACATTTTCCTGATATATAGTAGGATTTGTGCCTATGAAATTTCATGTTATATATTAGTTTAATGCATGTCTTGATGAAATCTAAACTTTGTCATAATGTCTAGACTAAAGATTAGAAACATCCTTCTTTCTACCCTACCCTTCCTTTTACTCCTTTTGTTCATATTAATGTAGTTTATCTTGTCACTATAAATATTCTTGCTAGATTAGGGTTAGACTTTAGGGTTTAAGAACTATTCATTAGATTTAGTTTATATTAATTTCTTCTTCATAAAGTTTTAGGACCATAGTTTCTCCCAAAAACTATTTACATGTTCATTTTGTGAAATAGTCATTTATCTTGATCAATATTCCACCACAAATCTT
This sequence comes from Torreya grandis, assembly GCA_037957365.1. Classification (NCBI taxonomy): domain Eukaryota; kingdom Viridiplantae; phylum Streptophyta; class Pinopsida; order Cupressales; family Taxaceae; genus Torreya; species Torreya grandis. The sequence continues at coordinate 1,515,579 of JARHVA010002130.1, read as the reverse complement.
AGGAAGATCACAACTAGTAACTCATACAATGGATTATCTGAATCTAAAAATGAGAATTGTTTATTAAACACTATATGAACCTATCGATACATATAGGTAAATCAACATTAGGTAGCAGTCAACCTTGGACTTATGTTTCACAAGTTAGTTGACTCATAGGATCACATCATATGGCTGTAGTGGTGTTACATATAGATCCACTACTATTATGAATTTAGGTAACCTAATCTCTACTTCAACTAAACACTTGTCAAACATGAATTTTGAATCATTCACATATTATATCAACCATGTATTTTACATTACTCAAGCTCTTATAGATAACTTACTAAGCATTTTAGGAGATATAAAGCATTCTGTAGTCATTGTATTTATCAAAATGGAAACTAGATGTTCAAACAAAATACATGATAGCTATATGGGTTAAACTTATAATTTGGCTTGAAAATTGTCAACTATTGTATGAATACATTATTGAAAAGTTCCCTACTAAGGAACAAGACCTTTGTTCTTTGACTTGTCCTAAGTACACTCATGAGAAAAATGGTCATCTTTGAAAATAAAGCAACCTCTAAGTGGTCCTTTCCTATTAGACTATTATTTCCCTTAAAACCACCTTTGAAACCATTTCCCAGTTTCTTGTTGCCTGAACCATTGTTGAACTTGGAACTCTAACTTTTGAATTGCTTCCTAGAGTCTCCATCTTATATGCTTCCATTTCTTCTTTTTAAACTTTGATTTAGAACTTCTAAATTTTTTCTTGAACTTGTCCCTAGCCTATGCAAGAGACTTCAAATTTTGATCCTATTTAACTAATTTCTTGAAGACTTAGTCTATGATATAAGGTCCATGAAAATCCACCTCTCTATCGATATGGGGTTTAATCCTATGATGAAATTCTTGATATTGAACCTCTCATCTTCCTAGTATTAAGGTACATACTTCAAAAGTTTGGTGAACTACTCCCAGTACTCATTCATTGATAAGTTTCCCTAATTTAGATTCTATATATCTGTGAGCTTCTAGTCAAAATATAACTATGGAAGCCACCATGATCTAAATAAAGTCACAAACTTCTCCCAAGTAGTGGTGGTCAATTCAATATTTATTTACAACTTCTTGTTGGCCCACCACATAGCTATTTCGTTAGCTAAATTATAAGCTCCCCAAACTACTTTAGTGACCTCGAAATAGTTATGAATCTCAAAATACTTCTCCATATTATTCAACCGTGATTTAACTCTATCACTTCAAATAATTCCATCAAAATTAGGTGGATTCTCATTTTTCATATCTCTAGCCAACTCTATAGCTACATGTGCTCTCACATCTTAAGGGTTTTCTTACTCATCAAGATGATCTTCAAGTTAACCTTGATGTTATTCCTCTTCATGTATATGAATTTACTATTCTAAGGCTATAATCTAGTCCCTAGTCTCATTCATAGTTGTGACAATGTGATCCAACTTTATAGCTTGATCAGTGGCAAATTAGTTAGGATGAAATAAAGGGTTATTATCATTGACATTTGAAGGACCATCTCTAGATACTCTAGCTTTCACCATCTCCTTTATGGTAAATAGAAGGATATGAAAATTTTAGTAGACTCATTTAGTCCTAGAGTTTGAGTTTTAGATCTACTACCACATATAGCATCCCCCACTAGGATCTACTTAAAAATACATGATTTTTTAAAAAAATTAAATAACGTATCCTTCATTAGATTAGACCATGAGAATCTAATTAGTCATCTAGATAAAAAATATGAGTATACCAACTATAAAATAAACATGTGACATATAACCATCACTGATCACTATCATCATATGAAACATAACATAATTGATTATAGAAAGTAATTACAGGTATCCAATCATGACTGGTAAAAACATACAACCAATGCTATCATGGTATAATAAGTAATTAATTACATCTCATCAAGTATAATATTTCAATAATAATAAATATATTATAATGTATAAGATATAAAATACATGGATCCATAGAACATGAGCTCCCCAAACTCTAGTATTTATGGAAATATCAAGTTTCATCTCCAAAGAAGTACTATTATAGGGAGGGAGAGCATCATCTAATAACTTTTACACACAAACCATAGACCATCGATACACCACACAATGCCCCATTAGGTAATGTCCTTCCCTTCATAGATGATTAGATAGTTATGGTGCGTGAATCCATAGAGACTAGATAGCACCCATGTGTTGTATGATTTTTAAGAGTATGCAGTGTATCATAAAGAAATTTGTTCTAACATGATATCTCATAAACATGTAAATCATACATATGAAATGATAATGTCTAACAAACATTACTTTGGCCAAATTTTTTTAAAAGTCATTGATCTCTAGGATTAGTTAATTTTAAACACACCACTTGATTAGATTACCTTCATCTAACATTGTGATGCTAGTATGCTAGTGAAGTTCATCTCATTAATTACTCAGTACCATCAATGTGAGATTTGGTTAACATAAATATAAACAAAAAATTCATACATATTATTTCCTACTAGTAGTCATAAAACATGCTAAACATAGAAATAACCAAAATACATACATTTAGTCCATCAAACATATGAATGAATCCTCACAATATATTTTATCCTATAAATAATAAATGTAATAATTAAATTTTATACCATTTAAGTATAATATACATTAAAAATCTAATTTAAGTAGATTAAAATGAAATGAACTCAATGACAACCCATAATATCATAGTCTAGTGTTCATGAACACAATTATTCTATTACAAATAATCGGTCATAATAATATTGAGAATCAAGTGTCTTATAAACCTAGTTATATTTTGTATGAACATAATCTTATATTTATATGCCTGGTTAGGAGACTATATTTATGTTGATATAGTTCCTCAACTCATGGAGTCCTATGACCAATTATTTTATATCTATCATTAAAACTAGAGGCATATAACCTGATACACCAATATACATTATATTCTTATAGTAACACCTGAATCTTTAGATAGATATATTTCCTATATTTGCATGTGTGTGTGTGTGTGTGTGTGTGTGTGTGTGTACTCAAAAATATATATGGATATGGTATGTAGATGTTAATAGTCATTTAAAATTATAATCAAATACTTGATCAATATAACCTTATTAACAACCTATTACAAAATATATTAATATTTCAATAATATTAAAGAACAAAATAAATATTTCACAAAAAATCATAAAGTTAACATGAAAAGATAATACCATATAAATAGTAAAAATAGATAAGATCATTGTTTTATATTGGATTAAGTGGCATATATAATTTATTTATAATTTATCATGTTTTATCTTGTTTACTTAAATTTAAGATAATTTGATTTATAATGTATGCTTCATATAATTATAATAATTTGAATAATGTGATACATGTTCACTCTATAACAAATAGTGGCATATAGTAGTTTTGTATGTTACTTAGAACACATAATCCATTTAGATCAACTTAAAAATAGATACAAATCAAATAATGTACTATGTAATATATTAATAGACTATATACATAAAAATATGTACCAGATCATATATGTAACATCCCTTTAAACATCAGAATAACTAGTATGATCATAATCTATTTATATTTATAACTATCATTATTTCATCCTGATCATATTATGATGCATTAACATAGTTTCTTCTAAATCATAGTGACTAGGCTATGTATAACAACTTGAAACTAAATATATCCCTTTCTTGAATTATACTCAGGCTAATACAGATTGTATAATCATATCTCTATAAATTATAACCCTCTATTGGATAATCAAAGGTATAGTTATATGTTTAAATTAGGCTAATTGATTAAATTTTTTTTTGAGTAAGGTTATCTATAACCTATGGTTGTTATAAAAACATTTGACTTGCCAATATATTATCTTGTTATAATTATATGTTATAATCATTAATCAATTACCTTTCCTCATGTGTTTTAATAATCATAGGGATAACTCTAAGTGTATATTTAAATCATATGTAGATAGTCTTAATTATAATATTATAACATCAATATGTCTAATTTATATTCTACCACAATCTATGCCTCACCTAAAAGGATGATATGTTTGATATTGATTGCAAATCACCTCATATATATACAATTTCACTATGAGGTTAATATATACAGGTTTTTTGTTGTAGATCACCACATATACATACATGTTCACTATGAGGTTAATATATATAGGTTCATTATTTTAGATTGCCACATATACATACAATTTAAATATTTATATAATAGTTTGATATATATATATATATATATATATATATATATATATATATATATATATATATATATATATATGACTGTATAGTTTGCTAAACATAAATAGACACTGCCTCATAAATAAATAGTTTGATATAGTCTCATTACATCATTGCCAATATAAACTAATATTAAATGGTTAATATTAACATTGGCAATATAACTGATATAGTGGATGTTAACTATATAATCGAACTTGAAAATGCACCAAAGTTTAACTACCAAGTATACATCATTTCTAGTTAATAGAAATGAACAACAAAAAATTGTATGTAGCTGCTTCATTACACAAACTTTCTTTTTCATATCTATAATTGTCAAACTCTCAGTCCATCTACCTAATTTACATTGTTCGTAAAAATATAAAAGTGCATAGAATTTAGATATTTCACAAGAACAATGGCACCTACTTGGCACTATTCCTCTTGGAAAATATTCTCCTCTACTCTCTTCTATCGATGCTTCACAATTATCTCCCTTCTTGTATGTCATGCTTCTCTATATCTTTTTTCCTTTCTCTTACTCTTTTTTTTATGCTGCCCCTCTCCATTCTTCTTGTTATTTGAATGAGTATCTACTTTTCTTTAAATCTATCTTTTTCCTAAATATAAGCTTCCTAATTAGTTTTATTTATTTTTAATTCCTTGATTTTATTTTGTTTTTCTATAATATTTCCATAGCACTAAGTATTTTCTTCTCTCTATCTTGCCTTAAATCAAGACTTAAAAATATATTATTCTATTTCATTCTAACTTTCCTTGTTTTAATCCAAATTGCCTTCTTTTATTTATTCATTCATTTTATTTACTTAATAATAATAAATATTCATAATGAATTTATTTATTACCAACTTAGAAATTATAATAGCACTAGAATTTTAATAGTAATTTGATTAATACATATAAAATCTATTATATTCTCATATTCCAAAATGGTAAATTAAACATCAATTAAACCAATCACCAACCTAATCAGACTACAACATTATGCATTTAACCATATGCATAACATCTGCAATGCAATCACACATGATCTATTCCAAATAATAATTAACTAAGCTAACCATGTGTAAATAATTCACAATTTAACCAATCTTTAGAAATATTAACAATTCTACTATGTATCTAGTTTTTGGAAATATGATTGTCATTGATGTTAAAAGGGACATTATGAACATGTTATTAATGCTCAAAGATGAATATGGTGATCATGGTGATCCTATAAGAGGTCAAGTATGATTGGAATGCTTGTGTGCATGAATGAAATTCATCTAGTTCTTCATAATGATCATTTAGACATTTTGGGTCTATGATAGAAAAGATGATAAGGTATTTATTGATGTCATGATTACCACATGTGAATGAGTATGGGGGAGTTGGTCACATGGTTGTGATCACATTAGTCCCTATTAGTTATGCACCATATTTAAACACATGATATGAAGTGTAGTTGAAGATATGGGGATGTAAATTTGGCTACTTGGACATAATTCACTAATTTCCAACACTTAGCCAAATTTGCAAAAAGGGCTAAAAAGATCCAAGTAAGCATATTGATGAGGTCAGCTTTTTACTCACATGGAAGTGTTAGGATAAAATGACCACAAGGGTCTATTCATTTTTGTGCCTAATTTATATGTGATAAATCTTAGGTCATGTGATGTAACAAAACAAAAGATATGCTTGAGAAAAGTAAGGCTCCAAGGTATTTTGATAGTGTTTTCCAACACTTAGTCAAATTTGTAGGTTGCAAGAAAAAGTTGAGAAGGAATTTTTATGATGTCATATCTTACACATATGAATGCTTCATAAGAAAATGAATATATGTATAGAATATCTTATGTAAGAGGATCATATTCACTAAATTTTAGGGCATGCGACTAAGCATGACAATAGTTATATCTAGACAAAGTTGGCCTTCTAGGCAAGTTTGAGGCATAGCTAGCTCTATGATAGAATAAGCTCAGAAGTAGATTAATGGCATTATATATTACATGAATGAATTTTCAAGAAGAAATGAGCATATGGGTTTGCTCATTGTCATGCCTAGTTTATATGTTCCAAATTTTAGACCAGCCAGTTGAGCAAAGTAGACATTATGTAGGTGCAAAGATAACCTTCTAGGAAAAATGAAATGATCTCCATACTTATACAAAATCTGCACAAGGTCATGTAAAATTTTCATGCTTTTAAAAATATCATGTATAGACATTTTCAAAAGAAATAGATAGTAGATCTGTGATGGGGTTTTCATGTATATTCTATAAATATGGTCTACACGTTCAAAGGAGAAAGAATGATCTTAGAATTGAATTATCTTTGCTCTCAGACTAGATAGGGTTTCTTAATAAAACCCTAAGGGTTTATGTCATGGTGTCAAATAGGAACTTTATATTTTCATGGTGATTGGATATAGCTTGGACATGGTAGATTAAGTTATAACTTAAGCCTTTGTCATCATTATAAAACTGATCCCTTGACCTAGCAATTACTAGCTCGATTAATGATCAAAGGACTTAATATTTCATAAGTCTTAGACTTTATATTATGTCCCAACTTAATTAATGGGCCATGATTCATCATACATAGATGATTAAATGGAGCATAATAAATTAAAATATCAAAGGCTCCTTTGAGTAAATGTGTTAGTGACAAGTGTCACAATCATGGATCTTATTAGATACAAACTCAAAGAGCATAAGCTTGTCAAAGTTAAAGTTCAAGCTAGTTGGAAGATAAATGGTTCACTCTTAATCAAACATTAGAAATCTAATAGAGCATAATGAAGTCAAAGTGTCAAAGGTACCTCCAAGTGAATGTGTTAATGCCAAGTGTCATAAGCACATGAGTCTATCAGATAGAGGACCAATGAGAGTGATCTTGTCAAAGATAAATATCGAGCTTATCAAAAGATCTGATGGTGAGTGGGTAATTATGAAAAGGAGATCTAACAGAGTGAGTGAACTCAAAATCTATAAAGATCTTGAAATTTAGCAACTAGACATAAGTAAAGATCATGTATCTTTGAAGATATAATAACATGCAAAAGCTTGGATGAGAAATATCCAATAGAGCAAGTGGACTCAGATGGAACAAAGTAATTAATGTTTATTGACACAATGGAAAGTTAAATACCAAGTAGGTTTGAGAATATTGATGGTGTGAAATTGATCTAAAGATATAGGAAGCAATGAGATGAGGTTAAAGTGTCAAAGTTTAACAACCAATTCAAGATAAAGAACATGCATCTTCAAAGATCAAATGACATGTGGGATCTCAGATCAAAGATATCAATGGATGCATTTTAAAGATGACAAAGCTAAAATTTGGAAGTGTACAAAGATCTAATGGATAACATGATCTTATTAGAAGGTGATCAAATGGATGCATTTTAAAGTTGAGACAATTTAATAGAGACCATCAGATCATGGCACCAAAGGTAATATCAATGACTGACATTTAAATTCATGTCTAAATAAATGGTTAGTTGTAAGAACATGCAAGAACTTGTGTATAAGCTCTATTTCTTGACATAGATAATTATATTGATCAATCCAACCAATAAAATCTACATTAAAGAGCTTATGTATCAAAACTTGAGTCTAATAGATGTTATAGATAGTAAAGAGGATTATAATTATGACATGATGTAATTGAGATGCAAGAAACTTACAACCCAAATCATAATGAACTAGAGTCTCAAATTGACATGATGTGTTGCAGTCTGAGTGTGAACACATAGAATATATGGAACCCTAGATCATTTGTTTATAAATATGATATCTAGGACAAAGGAAAAAGATATTGGAACTATTATTTTTATTATTGATCCAAATCGAATACAGATAGAGGTAGAGATAAAAATCCAATGAAGTGTGTCAAATAAAAAATCATAAAGACACAAAACTAGAGGGTGTAGAGTAGAGTAGAGTGGTTGGTGAAGGTAATGAAGTGTGTTGAATAAATACATATCTAGACATGGGACTAAATGAATAAATAGCGGTAGAGAGGAAGAAAGGCATACATAGATAATGTGTAGAGAATGAGTAGTTACGGATTAAAATTGTAACAAAGAGAACAAAATTGGATTCATTTATGAATCTATTTTATATACTAGATTTTTAGCTCCATAGAGATCTGATTGGTTGGTGCTATCAAAAAAGCTAAGTTGGTGCTTAGTTAGGGGATTAGTGCCCTTAAACATTGTAACCAGTGAGGTTAATCTAAGTGGGTACTTAGTTAGGGATTTTATGCTTCCTTAGATTTGGTGCTATTAAACTAGGGGATTGGTGTCTTATTAGGGTTAGTTCCCTTAAATGTGTAATCAATGAGGTTTTGAACTATGAGGATGGATTACAATAGTATTTTCTAGTAGCTATTCTCACCATGGTTTTTCCCTTTGGGTTTTTCACATATAAATCCAATGTCATGAATATTTATGTGTGTATGATATTTGAATATTTGATTTGATTTGCATATAGATTTTAATATACATTTAAATTATTTAAATAACTAGTTTTAATTGATATACTGATTCACCCCTATCAATATCTAGTTGTGTTGCAAAAATTGGTATGAGATCCTAGGTTTATTTAAAAGAAGCTTAATCAACTTAGGTAGATCTTGGAATAGTTAACATAGTAGCTAGTCAAGAAGGATCTTCATAAAATAAAAAACTTCTCTTTGATGGATCTAACTATGTAATCTAGAGCATAATAATGGAACCATACTTATCCTCATTAGGGTTTTTATGTATGGATGTCTCTAGTAAATGGATATGCAACTCCTAATACAACTCCTATTAATCAGGGTACCAAAAAGTCATATGAGAGCAATGTTAAGGTAAATAATGTTATTCTTTGTGGAATATCAAACTTAGAGTTTGTTAAAGTGATGTAGTGTCAAAATTCTCAAGATATTTTGAATAAACTAAAGATCATCTATGAAGGTGATGACAAGGTAAAGCAGGCCAAGCTACAAACATATAGACGAATGTTTGAGAGTCTTAAAATGACTGAAGAAGAGAAGATTTTAGATTTCCTTCTCAAGTTAGATGAAATAGTCAATGCAATTAGAGGCCTTGGAGAAGAAATGAAATAATAAATCATTGTAAAAAAGGTCCTAAGATCTTTTCCATTGAGGTATGATTTTAAAATCTTTACAATAGAGGAAGAAAGAGATCTAGATAATCTCACTGTAGATGAGTTGTATGGAACCTTCACTACTTATTACATAAGAATGGGAGATTAAGATACTCTTAAGAGAGAAGCTACATTCAAAGCATCTAGGAAATCAAAAGTAGAAGCATCTACATCTAGATTTGAGGAGACTAATGAAGAGGAAGCTAACTTTTTCAGAAGACTAAAGAGAGGATCTAGAAAGTATAGAGGTAAGTTACCCTTAAAATTATTTAACTATGGTAAAGGTAGGACATTTTGTTTCTAAATTCCCTTAAGAGAAAAAGGATAACTCTGAGAAAGAAGAGGATGGCAAATGGATGAATCCGCACTATTCCAAAAGGAGGAACTTCTTTAAAAGCAATAAAAACTCGTATATAAGAGAAGATAGTGACTCATTGGATGATATTTATAGCTCAGATGATGACCATGACTATGAATTTGTGGCAGATAGAAATGAATCCCTATTCATGGCATTAGAATCAACTTCTGTAGATCTAGATCAAGAAGAAGTTGAAGAATCTAATCAAAAAGAGGAATGATAAATAGACCTAGAGTGTGAACTCATCTGTGCTCTAGATGAGATTGATAATCTGAGAAAAGAGAAATCAAGGAAGAAGCTTAGACAAAATAAATTGAAAAAATATCCAAAAGTCTTGAAAGATCTGATCAGATGATAGTAATCCTTAAGACTCAAGTTGAAAAGGCTACAATAATAGAAGATGTAGTCACAATTTAACTATAATTCGAATCTAATGAGTGTATGAGTCTAGAAGTAGAGATAGTGGCTTTGAGAAAAGAGCTTGAAAAGGCTAAAGAATAAATATTAAAATTTCTAAAGATGATAGGAGGATAAGACATTATTGATGAATTGATCATTTCTCAAAATCCATAAAAATGGAAATCTATTCTTGGTTATGAAAAAGGTAAAAAACCCATAACCAGTACATCTACTAAGTTATATGACAACTTCAAATTAAAAGGAGGATCAAGAGAAAATAAAGAGAAATATTTTTTGGATACAAAGATAGATAAAAACATTATTGATGTGAATAAGGCTAAAGGAGAAAATAAGTCTAAGGAAAGGAAAAATAATAATTAGTCCATCTCTGCAAACTCAAGAAAGATGTAGAAGATAAAGGTAGATGATTTAGATGGTTACACAAGGGTAAGTAACATAAAGAAGCAAGAGTTGAGAAGAACTCCCCATCCTACACAAAGAAAAGCTATGACCAGGTATTCCTTATTTTTATGGTTATCATTATAAATGTAATCATTTGGTCATAAGGCTAGTAATTATAGAGTTATACCTACAAGGAGAACCATTTTTTTAATAAAAAAATTAATTTCACCCTTGGTAGATACAAATATAGTGTGTTATAATTGTAATAATTCTGGTCACATAGCCAAATAATGTAGAAAAATATTTGAAATACCAAAAGTACAAAGTGTGAATAAAAGCATACCTCCCATTGTGAATAAAGGTTCACAAGTCTCTAAAAAATAAAAAAGTAAGCCCAACAAGACATGTAAGCAACCCAAGCATGTATGTAAAGTGAAATATCAAGACATGATGGAGACTGCTATAGAGGTTGGAGAGTGTCAAAAGATCTCAATGTCTACTCATGTTGAGAATGAGAAGACCAATCCAAAAGAGAAGTCTAATGTGATAACCAAGGATATTTTTGAGGTATGTATAGAGTCAAGTGAACATTATGTTGTTAATGAACAAGTTTCATGCATAAAACATTAGTCTTATATACCAAGTGATGAGATTTCAAGCCATAAATAAGATTCATCAAATGAATGGGTATTTTATGGATCCATATTGTCTCCATGTATTGTTAACTTAATCATAGATTAAAATGAGAATAGTGCAATAGATGAATATGTTACTTCTCTCAAACCTAAGAAGAAGAAGAAAAAAAAGCATAAGATGATGAAGGAGGAAAAGGAATATGAAGAGTTATGGGAAAATCTTAGTTTCACATTGTTCTAGAACATTGTGAAATAAGGTGTGTCTATATATGCTTTTTAAGAGACCTCTTTTCATTGTAAAAACAAGTGATATCTGCTACAAATGATAAATCAAGTAGGTTGTGATGATGACTTGATCAAACCAAGTCATGTGTTGTGTATGTAGTGTCTGCAAAGATAAAATGAATGTTTCAATATGACATAATTAGATTTTTGGAGTACATCTCATATATATATGGTCTAAAAATTCATTTGTCATAAGATTTTTAATGCAATAAACCCTTGACATTGTGTATCTTGGGTTGTACAAATAAGTTGGGTCACAAAACTTAGTTAACATGTGTAAAATGATGTTATACATGTGACAAATGAAGTTATAGCATGTTATAGGTAGTCCTTTGGTTCAAATATGGAGCATGGAGTTAGGGAGAGCTAACTCAGATAACATGAATAGCTGTAGAATGTATGCATAATGCAAAGGGGAGCTAGATTATTCAGTCTATTAGGATCAAGAAGGCTCAGAGTAGAAGAGTTTTTCAATTGGTCGGGTCATAGGATCAAAAGATAATAAGAGACTAAGAGAGAAGAATAGTAAGCCTATATGGAAGCTCCTTGAACACATCACTAGATACTAGTGATAGAGCATAAGTCTAGGGAGAGGATCATAAAAAATTTATTAATTCTTGGAAGAAGAAGAGATAAGGAAACTTAGGTATGTATGTTGTGCAAATTTATAATGAGTTGATGGTTGTAGATTCTTGGAAAAACTCCTTTATATTATAAAGGGGGAGAAAATTTGGACAAACAATAAGAAAGAGTCCCTTTTCCATTGATTTTAAAGGGGGAGAAAAAGTGAAAATGTTATCTATGGGAGAAGAGCATCAAAATGTTCTCTACAAAAGTTTGGAGCAAAAAGTGTAAATATCAAAGAAGAAGTAGAGCAAGTGTCTAGGTTGAGTATTAGGAAAATGTTCCATTGCCTAAGGGAAAACAAGTATGGTATGAATAGCTTCTATTTATACTCATTAGAAGCTAATGTAAGTAATGTTAGAGAAGGATATGAATATTACAAGATCAGAGTATTTAGTTTTCCATCAATGACAAAGGGGGAGATTGTTGGAAATATGATTGTTATTGATGTTAAAAGGGAAATTATGAGCATGCCATTACTTCTCAATGATGAATATGGTGATCATGGTGATCTTATCAGAGGTTAAGGATGATTATAATGCTTGTGTGATTGAATGGAATTCATCTAGTTCTTCATAATGATCATCTAGACATTTTGGGTCTATGACAGAAAAGATGAGAAGGCATTTTGTTGACATCACCATTGCCACATGTGAATGAGTATGGGGGATTCGGTCACATGGTTGTGATTACATTAGTCCCTAGTAGTTATGTGCCAAATTTGAAGACATGAATTGAAGCACAGTTGAAGATATGGGGATGCAAAGTTAGATACTTGGATAGTATTCACTATGTTCCAACACTTAGCTAAATTTGCAAAAAGGTCTAAAAAAATCCAAGTAAAAATATTAACGAGGTGAACATTTTCACAATCCAAGTAAGTTATAATTTACACACATGGAGGTGTTAAGACAAAATGATCACATGGGTCTATTCATTTTTGTGCCTAGTTTATATGCACTAAATCTCAAGTCACACAATGCAGCACGACAAAAGATATGCTTGAGAAAAGTAAGGCTCCAAGGAATTTTGATAGTCTTTTCCAACATAGTCAAATTTTCAAGTTGCAAGAAAAAATTAAGAAGGAATTTTTATGATGTCATATCTTAGACATATGAAGGATTCAGGAGCAAATGGATGTATGAATGGAATCCCCTATGTAATAGGATCATATGTACTAAATTTCAAGGCATGTGACTAAGTGAAACAAGAGTTATGTAATGATAAAGTTGGCCTTAAAGGCAAGTTCAAGGCATAGATAGCTTTGTGATAGAATAAGCTCAGTAAGTAGATTAATGAAAATATATCTTACATACATGAAAGATTTAGGAATAAATGAGCATATGGGTTTGTTCATTGTCATGCCTAGTTTATATGGTCCAAATTTTAGACCATGAGGTTGAGCAAAGCAGAAGTTATGTAGGTGAAAAAATATCCTTCTAGGAAAAATGAAATGATCTCCAGACTTAGACAAAATATGCACAAGGTCATGCAAAGTTGTCATGTTTTTACAAAGATCATCTATGTAAATTTACAAAAAAAATAGATAGTAGATATTTTATGGGTTTTTCATGTACATTATAGAAATATGGTCCATAGGTTCAAAGGAGAAGGAATGAGCTCAAAATTAAATTATCTTTTCTCTCGTACTAGATAGGATTTCTCAAAAAAACCCTAAGGTTTTATGTCATGGCATCAAATAAGCACTTTTTATTTTGATGATGACTGGCTATACCTTAGACCCAATAGCTTAGTTTATAACTTAAGCCTTTTTCATCATTAGGAAATTGGCCCCTCAACAAAAATTACCAGCTCGAGTAGTGATCAAAGGACTTAATATTTCCTAAGTCTTAGACTTTATATTATGTCTCATCTTGATCAATGGCCCATGCTTCATCGTACATATATGATCCAATGAAGCATGATGAAGTCAAATTGTTAAAGGCTCCTTTGAGTAAATGCACTAGTGATAAGTGTCACATTCATGGAGCTTGTCAAATAGATACCCAATGAGCATAAGCTTGTCAAAGTTAAAGTTTAATCTATTTGGAAGATAAATAGTTCACTCTTAATTAGACATTGGAGATCTAATGGAGTGTGATGAATTCAAAGTGTCAAAGGTCCCTCCAAGTGAACATGCTAGTGCTAAGTGTCATAAGCATGGGAGTTTGTTAGATGGAGGACCAATGTGAGTGATCCTATCAAAGATAAATATCAAGCTTGTTAGAAGATTTGATGGTGAGTGGGTAATCATGCAAAGGAGATCCAACATAGTAAATGGAATCAAATGTTATAAAGAGCTCAACATTTAACAACTAGACAGAAGTAAAGATTATGCATCCTTAAAGATCTAATGACATGTAAAATCTTAGATGTGAAATATCTAATAGAGTGAGTAGACTCAAATGGAACAAAGTGATTGATGTTTATAAATATAGTGGCAAGTTAAAGACTGAGAAAATTCAAGAAGATCAATGGTGTGAAAGTGATCCAAAGATATAAGAAGTAGTGAGATGAGGTCAAAGTGTCAAAGTTTAATGACCAAGTCAAGATAGAAAAATGTGCATCTTTAGAGATCAAATGACACGTGGGAACTTAGATCAAGGAGATCAATGGATGCATTTGAAATATGACAAAGCTAAATTTTGAAATCATATAAAGATTTAATAGTTAGCATGAGCCTATTTTAAGTTAATCAAATGGATGCATTTTAAAGTTGAGATAATTTAATAGAGACCATCAAATCATGGCTCCAAAGGCAAGATCAATGATTGACATTTAAATTCATGTCTAGACAAATAGTTAGTTGCAAGAACATGAAGGAACTTATGTATAAGCTCTATATCTCAACATAGATAATGAGATTGATCAATATAACTAATAAAATCTACATTAAATAGAATGTGCATCAAAAATTAAGTCTAATAGATGCTATAGATAGTAAAGAGACCTACAATTATAACATGATTCATGAAATTGAGATGCAAGAAATTTACAACCCAAGTCATAATGAACTAGAGTCCAAAATTGGCATGATGTGTTGTAGTCTGAGTGTGAACACATAGAAGATATAAAACCCTATATCATTTTTTTTATAAATATAATATCTAGGACAAAGGAAAAATATGTTGGAACCATTATTTTTTCTATTGAGCCAAATCAAATATAGATAAAGGTAGAGAGAAAAAGCCAATGAAGTGTGTAAAATAGAAAATCATAAAGACACAGAACCAGAGGGGGCAGAGTAGATCAGAGTGTTTAGTGAAGTCAATGAAGTGTATCAAATAAATACATATCTAGACATAAGACCAGAGGAATAGAGAGGGGTGAAGAGGAAGAAAGGCACAAAGAGATAATGTGTAGAGAATGAGTAGTTACATATTAGACTTGTAATAGAGAGAATAGAGTTGGATTCATTTATGAATCTATTTTGTATATTATATTTATATGTCCATAGAGATTTTATTGGTCGGTGCCATTGGATAAGTTGAGTTGATGTTCAGTTAGGGGATTGGTGTCTCCTTAGGGTTGGTGCCCTTAAACATTATAACTAGTGAGGTTAATCTTAGTGGGTGTTAAATTATGGAGTTGGTGATTCCTTATATTTGGTGCTCTTAAAATAGGGGATTGGTTTCTCTTTAGGGTTATTTACCTTAAATGTGTAACCAATGAGGTTTTCTAGTGAGGCTTTAAACTGTGGGGCTAGATTAGAATAGTAGTTTCTAGCAGTTAATTTCATCGTGGTTTTTCCCTTCAAGTTTTCCATGTAAAAATATGGTGTCACGAGTATTTTTGTGTGTATGATCTTTACATATTTTAACTATAATATATCTTTTAATCTACATTGAAATTATTTAAATAACTATTTTTAATTGATATACTGATTCACCCCCCTCTCAGTATCTAGTTGTGTTCTAACACTAGTATGTACTATTTAATGTGGTATGTGTAGGGTTCTAGCTATTATTATATTGTCCCCCACCATCTCCATTTATGCCACCATCTTTGATGCTGATCTCCCTCTATGAGGATCTAATGGATGAATCTATCCTACATCCAACTCATGATAAGTAAGTAGTTATTCCATAACATCATGACATATATACATCATAAAATACTATTAAATACCAAGTCAAGATGATCATAATGTAAGAATATACACTACAACTAATTCATAACAATGAAATAATTTAATTTAATTTAATTAATATTCAACTATCCCATAACAACATATAACTCATATCTTAGCTAATAATAGCCATATCAAATTGCCAACTATAAATATCCATGAATAATCAAGTAAGTTTGCTTAGTGAGGAATCAGGATGTAACAGTTGACATCCACATTATATTTTTAGTAGAATAAAATTGATGGTTGTTTGGCCAATCAAAACTATCATGGAACTTTAATGCCTTTCCCTTTGGGCCTTAACTATTAAAATTTCTAAAGTCTCTTGGATTATGAGTTTAACTTAGCACTTAAATGAGTCAAAAAATATAAAACTCACTATTTTTTACTCTTTTTGATCCAAAAGGACATACTCAATTATATGATGGGGTGGATTACTAGAAATCTTAGAAAAAATCCCTTTACGAATTATTATTTTATTAGATTTGCATTTAATTTTTTGTGCCTTAGTCAATTTTCATAGAACAATCTAGTGACTCGTATATTTATTTGAAATATAATGAATATAAATTATTCAAATACTAACTATAATTTTTAATCTATATATACAAACTCACCAAGTAGTCACCACTTATCACAATCATGGAACTTTTATTCTCTAGAAAATACTAAATGCATAGCCAATCCTTTTGACCCTCTAGATGTGTGAGATCGTGCCATATGGCATGATCCCACTTCTTTATGACCTTAAGATGATTCAAACAAATTAAATAAGAAAGGGACCTTTAGGTGAATTATATCATTTCATGTCATGAACTACTTATTCACACCTTTAAATCAAACAAGAACAATATGATATAACACAAATAAGTGATTTATTGGGATGATGCCATGTGGTATAATCTTGGGAATCTAGGACAAATAAATAATAGAAAAAGGAATAAGGGACCAAAATTATTTGATTAATGGATATGTTTTAACTTGACAAGATCTTGTTACACCATTATTCAAATAAAATTTCAAATCAATAGTAGACTACAAGTCATCAAGAAATTTCAATGTAACAAGATCCCTACACATAAAATATATGCTATCTTTTTTGAGTAGTAATAAGTGGACACATAGGGAAGTCTTCCCAAACCTAATACATGGATTTATATGAACCAATTTAGAACCTAAATTTGACACAAATTTCACCTATATAGACCGTCAATATCTAGAAATTAGATTATGAGTCCAATTGGATATAATGAATCACTATATATCTTATCACCTAGTGCAAAATATCATGGAAATGAATCCCAAATAAAATTAGATATCGAACTAGGTTAGATAGTGGCATGCACATCAAGATCAAACCAACTAAATATCATAAAAAGATATGTAATTATTACACATAAATAGTTGTCAAGAGGACCCTTCATAACTAGAATATGGAAATTTATGTCCCTACATTTAATATAATAGTGGGCAATTAAAGGTAGAAAATTTTAATTTGAGACTATGTGAGTCGAAGTCATACATTAGTCTAAAACTGCCATGTTACCAATGATCTAATGAATAAAGATATTATATTTGAAGATAAGCATGCATTTAATGTATGCCTTATTTGATGCCTATATTGAATATTTTCAACCATCTACCTAGTGGGCAAAGGCTATTGAAAGTCTATATAAGGCTAGCCATGAGACTAAATTAGGGATTGGTTGATTAGATTTAGAATAAATTAGAAGACATCTAGACATATTTTCCTTCATTTTATTACTTTTATAGGTTAGATATTCTTATAGGTAATGTTGTAGTAAAGTATTTTTTATAATTCCCCCGACTAAGGTGGATCTAATTACTATTTTTCAAGAAAATATCTAATAAATTGAAAGGAATCGAAGACTATTATTCAATATATGCACATGTATATGGTGATTTTTCCATATTTTTTCATATCTAAATTCCTTATACTCTTTCACCATGTTTGTACATGGTTGTGTTCTTACTAGCTAGGTTATAGATTAGTTCATGGAGTTCATCTAGGTTAAAGGAAGTATAATTGTTCTAGTTACAAAACAAGATTACATTTTCTTCTTTGCCCTCAACTTTTATTCTTTATATGCATTTATTAGATTAGGTAGATTAGATTAGATTTACAATCCATGTTTATAAGATTTATCTTGATTGAAAGCCCTTTTAATCATTGTTAATGCATTACTGAATCCATGTATGCAATGAATAATTATGAATCATCTATAATTTTTGAGTTTATTCTAAACAATCCCCTTGAAATGGAATACTTTTACATCAGCTACTAAGTTACCCTATAAGCCAAGACCTGACATACAAAGACCTTGGGGAGAACTTGTATCCTTTTGAGAGACGTTGGGTGAATCATTACCCTACCTAAGTTAGTGTGCCAAATGACCCACCAACAAATTGGTGTTATAAAAAGGGCTTGATTTTGAAAATTGATTTAGATTTATGAGTGGTTTTAATCTTGTGGTCATGTTTTTCATACCCTGTTATGTGCCTAAACAACACAAACATATTGATAAAATAAGGATGCATGGATAGGATAATGTCTAATGTTTATTTTTGATTTTGATCATGTTACTTGACTTTAAACCCACTTATGGCCTTGTCTTGGCTAGGTGGAATTTTTTTCCTTATGAACATTTTAGGGCTTCATGACTTGCCTAGAAATCTTGAGAAACTCTATTCAAAATATACTCATGGTGGGATTAAGACTATTGAAGATCACATCCACACGTTTAAACAATCCATCATCAAAACCTAAATCCAACATGAAAATGTGGATTTCCACTTATTTATTAGATGAATATGCTTACCATTAGTATATAGGTTTGAAAAATAGATACATCACTTCATGGATTATCTTTCAAAATATACTTGTCAACCATTTGAGTGTGCTTATTAACCTTACTACTTTATACTACCAATTTGATACAGCTTTTAGGAAGCCTAATGAATCCATAATTTCATTTAATATTCATTTTCATCAATTGTACAAGAGGTTAAAAAACCCATTCATGTAAACAAAGGTGGTGGATTTTAAATTTTATCTTCTAACATTAGATCCCTTAATTGTTATGCTTATTTAGAGGACCATGTCTGCGTTCACATCATTGGAATCCACTTATCAATAAGTTTTAATCATTAAAAAATAAACTATGCCACATGGTTATGGTGTTTATCCTCATTATTCATCAAAATAGATAGTTTTCCATGCCAAAAATACTTAGACGTATCTACCTATATTTCAGCCTATAGACTAATGTGTGCCTTATAATCAAACCTTGCCTCAAGCTTATGTCCAACCATAATTCCTTGTGATAAAAGATAAACCTTTTGTGCCTCTAAATTTGAATTATTATTAATATTCAACTCTTTATTAATAGGTTGTATTTATATGTGCTAATAATCAAGTAAATTTTGGTGATTTTATTGATTGTCATTTATTACATGAGGTGTTCCATAAGCAATGCATGGGATGACTTATGAGACTACATTTATAGATTCAAAAATTGGAGTCTATGGATGTAGAAATCTGATAGATGTTGAAAAAATCATGTTGACTGAGAATGTATCACTAAAAAGGAAAGAACTAGTACGTGATACTAGTGATGATGATTATTCTGATGATGAAGAGATAACAATAATTTTAGATGAGTTACCACATGAAGATTTAAGTATCAAAGAGTTGTGTGAACAAGATGAAGAATCAAACTATTCATATAGTCATCCTAAAGATGAAAAAAAATTTATAGTACATATATGAGGAAGATGTATGCTATACATCTAAAATACACATCATATGTTGTTGCTCCTAGATTCAACAAGCTAGATCTATAACATTAATAACATAGTCACAACCAATTTAAACACATCCCCTCATTAGAGATGGGGGAAATAAAATAGAGTAAATTTTTTATCCTTATATATGTAGACCTAAATTATTTAAATCAATAAGTACAATGGTAAAATACACTCATGAAATCTTCTCAATAACAAAAAATCAAGTTTGAGATGAGTAGTCATGAACATGGTGTCCTGAATGAAGTAATCAAGCCAATGAGAGTTGATGCTGAAAAGGACCTAATATAATTAAAATATCCACATACTTCATATTTTAATGATAAATCAAAAATATATTTGACTTGGGAATAACCAATTCCACATCTTTTGTATGGAAAAAATGATAATTTGTATACTACCAAAGTATCCATATTAACCGAAGAGCAAATAATAGTGAATTTACCACTGGGTTGTCATAAATAAAACATCTTTTTTAGGTTGGGTATACAAGTTATTTTGGTATGTATTTATTCCTACCTTTATTCCTCACCATAATTTGATGTTTGGATAGAGTTATTTCCTAAACTCTATTCTAGGTACTTCATACTAATGGAATGTAAGTTCATGCCTGAGTTCTATAATATAAATTACATTAACTTACATGAAAACATTATTAATAAGAGTTTTTGGGATAGTGTTTTTCAATGAAAATGACATCATAGATTCAATTATATGTCTTCCCTTGGTAGGAATCTAACCAACCTTCTCAAAATATTGAACATGACCTTATCCTATTTCAAATATCTAATTAGTGGAGATATCTTGTTGATTGTCAAAAGGAATATCCTTAATCCATGCTTCCAAGTTTGAAATACCTTGGAATGATGTAATTATTTTTATTTTTATTTCCTTTCCTTGCTTGTTTTGATTTTGTATTTTGTTACTTAGTTTGGAATTGTTTTCTTATTTTGTTGTTTTCCTTATTGGGCCTATTTCCCAATTATTTTGTCTTTTAGTTCCACATTAGTCAATGAAAAGTGATGAAGTTAAAGCCTAAAAGTAGGTAACACAAGTGATTTTTTTTAAAGGTGATAATTGGGTTATTTTATTACCTTAGATCCTATTATTGAGTCAGTATGGAAGGTTGGGATTGTTTTATGTATCCTAGACCTATTATTGTTAGGTAAGTTTGGGTTAAATTGGGTGGTTATTAAAGGTATCCTCTTGAAACCAAGAAATAATCTCACATAAAAAAAGGTTTGTAAGTCTACTTGGGTGAACCTACTATGAAGAAAATCTAGGGTGAAAAATCTATAGTTCTGATTTTCATTTGCCATAAGTTCACAACCCTAAACTAAGACATAAAAAGTGAAAGAGAGAAGAAAAAAAAAGAAAAAAAATAAATTTTATAAAATCTAAGTCCTAGGGATCCAATAAACTAATATTGAGGCTATGGAAACCTAGATGGTATTACAACAAGGCCTTGAGTGGGATCAGAGACAACTTTATCAGGGATATAGATTCATGGCTATAGTGAAATGAGATCTTGACACATGTTCAGATACCATTAACCTAAGGCTTAATGATAGACCTATAAAGATACACACCACCTTGGGGGCCCAGATAGATAGGATCATACCATTTGGCATGATCTTGGGCATCTAGAGGATTGCTATCATAGGAAGTATAAAGACTACCCTGAGGGCCCAAAGAAAGAATATCACATCATATGGAATGATCATGTTTTTTTCAAAGGTCAATGGTCTATTGAGGAAACTGAGGGGGCACTCAAGGAAGGTGAGGTCATGATATTATGCCATGTAGCATGATGTTAGGAACTCAAAGAGTTTTTTAAAAAATGACCAAGGAAAAAGAGTCCTAGTAAAGTGAGTGAGCACCAAGTGAAAGTTCCTTGCTTGCCTAGGGACTCACAAGGAAATTATAAATAATAATTGGTCCATAACAAATTAAATAACTATTATAATATGAAAATGTCAATTTAAAAACAAATGGTTATGACTATTTAACTAAAAAATGACTAATATCAAATAAAATTTAAATACTTAAACACTTAATTCTAGAGCCAATTGAGCCTACTTTTATGACAAATGAATAAGTAAAAGGGCAAGATTTAAAGAATTCTTAGTCATTTTAGATGAAAACACAACATAAATAAATCAAATTGTCTAGGAAAAGTAGCAACAAAACTCTAAAATAGTCAAGAAACTTGTATAAATATGAGGTGAAATAGCCTAAAAATGTAAATTTTAATGTCATTCAAAACATAATTCAAAACATATAAAGATTTATTAGGTCTAAACCAAATGCATGCAATGGATACTTTAAGACCTACTTCAAAGAGAAAAGGTAGTGCAATACCAAACCTGTAGCATGTTAGGAATTATTTTAAATAGACCATGAATAAAAAGAGACATAGACTTGTCACATCCCATCCCACTCTTTAAAGATGACATTAGTGAGGGAAGTGAAACTAATGATTAGTTTCTAATATATATATATATATATATATATATATATATATATATATATATATATATATATATATATATATATATATATATATATATATATATATATTAGAAACTAATCATTCAAAACATATAAAGATTTATTAGATCTAAACCAAATGCATGCAATGGATACTTTAAGACCTACTTTAAAGATAAAAGGTAGTGCAATACCAAACCTGTATCATGTTAGGAATTATTTTAAATAGACCATGAATAAAAAGAGACCTAGACTTGTCACATCCCATCCCACTCTTTAAAGATGACATTAGCGAGGGAAGTGAAACTAATGATTAGTTTCTAATGTGTGTGTGTGTGTGTGTGTGTATATATACATATATATATATATATGTGTATATATATATGTATATATATATGTATGTATATGTGTGTATATATATATATATGTATATATATATATATATATGTATATATGTATGTATGTATATATGTATCTATATATATATATATATATATATATATATATATATATGAACATTTATGTTATATTGTTTGATCTGTTATGATTAGAGGACATTTTCATGTGTTTATGGATACACTATATTGATTATGTATTGGAATATTGTATGGATGTGATTCCATTTTCAGATTTAATTTATTACACAATAGTCTATTTTATGTACATACTTTCTGAGTACTTTATTATTTTGTTACAAGCTTAGACTAACTACCCTTTTGTTTGACCAAGGTGTTTGTAGGATTGTCCCACACTCATAGAGTAGAACATAGGGAGAGTATCATAGGGAATAAGGATGCAAATATTGGCATTGGGGTAATAAAGAGTGACACTCACCCTGAACACACACACACACACATATACTTTTACTTTTCAAGATAAATTAAATGTTAATGGTATGCTAAGAATGATCTAAGCATTTTATTTTTTAGTTGTTTCTATGGTTAATATTAAATTCTTTCATTGACTTGAGTTGAGTTACTTTGGTATGGCATAACTACGCTGGAATGGATGTTTTTGCTAAACATAATTTGTTAATTTTTTTAATATACATTAATTGTGTGAATCTCTATGAAACCATTATAAGGGTTAAAATTTGGTTACCAAATTATGAATGGTGATGGACTTATTTGAATGCATTATAAATATTTGGACGTAGGGAATGTTTATTAAAAACTATGTCTTTGTCTGTAAATATGTAAAGACCCTTAGACTCAATTCCTACTTATTTTTAGTGGCTAGAGAAAAATGGGGCAACAAGGCATCCAAGAAATTATCTTAAAAGAATTTTTGGATACTTAAGATATCAATTTTTGGTTAATGTGGAAGATTTTAGTATATTTTTCACCATTCAAGCCAAATAAGGAATTATGTCATTATGGGAATATTTGAGAACAAAATTAGGTTTTCTATTTCCATCATTTCAAGTTGACCTTACCATTTGGATAAAAGAATGGTTTTTACATGCAACTTCCATGCCAAACATGGTTATAGCACTGTGAGTTTACTATAAGAATAATGGACATGCATTAAATAATTTTAGTTTCATTATGAATAGCTCATAGAGTTTCAAGAGGAACTTTAGGGCATGAAACACATGGTTGAGAAAGATAAAAAGAGGGGAAAATGGAAAAATAGGGGGCATGGTAGAATGGACATGAGGATTTGTAAGGGCTATAAGCATCTACATTAAAATGAAAGATGTTAAAGTAACTAGGCAAATAAGGTTTTAATTTATATGGGTTTTGATTTTTTAAATATGGACAATGTTCTATTTATAAGCAAATATCTAATGCTATCTTACTTGGGTTATTTTTATACTGTTTAATGTATATGTTGATAGTATTTTGTAAACTTAGGGTCTCACCCTTATAGAGTTATGGATGAAAATCATTTCCATCCACAAGCCCATAAAGGAGATAGTAAGACCATTACCATGTTTAAAGTACATAAATTTTGATACTACCTTGAACATAAAAAATTTGTAAAGAGGGCCATCATATAGGTATTGAATGGCTTGAATATCAAAATTACCCTTGACAATTTTATTTTCTACCTTTATTAACCTGTACATGATGAAAAACTAAAAGATAAAAAACTAGGTATTGTTGTGAATGGGATTTATTCTTCGTATATATAATGAACCTAAGTCTTAAATTTATTTAGTAGAATTGGTTAATACTTACACATAATGTGTTGTTAAAATCCATCGACAAATATCACCTAGGCATGTGTTGTTTCAATTTATAAATTCTTATAATCTTGGAAGATGCTTTTAGAACTGTTGATTTGTAACTACATGTTGTAGTATGTGAATCTGATTTAACTTTTTTGGGAATAATGGAGTTTTATTCCTATTTTAGTTAAGGGTCTAGATTAATAAATAAGTAAAAAATATATCAATAATTATAGTCTTGATTTGTGTAATTATTTGTCTTTTTTACCTTTCTAAAAATAGAAACAAATAGGAATAAATATAACTTAGCTAGAAATAGACTAAGATTGTTGATATAGAGGTTGAAAATGGATTTGCATGACTATAAAGGTGTTATAAACCTAAATATAGATTTCATTCATGAAAGGACGCGAGCATAAAAAAGTGGATGCTTTAGTGTTTAGCACTATTGTCCATTCTTGCCACTATTATCCAAACTAATAATATAGACCTAAATCTTTCTAGGTAGTTATGTTATGCTTGTGTGAGCTTGACTCTGAAAAATTGAGCACTGGTTGTTGATGGAACTTGTTGTAGAGCTAATTTTGTCTCAAAACCCTAACCCTCCATGATGCTTGATAAAATGATATTTGAATCACTTGATAAAGGCGGCGGGGGGGGGGGGGGGGGGGGGGGGGGGTTAGTGTGTAAGATGTACTAAATGTGCAATCCACACCCCTTGTGTGGGCATATTGCCTATATACCAATAATCTAAAGAGAGATCAAGCCATATATAGTTATCCCAACTAGTGTGCTTTGTGAAATAGTGTGATGTGGATGAAAATTCCAATTTTATAGTATTTGAGGTGGTTAGGGTCTGGTATGAGGATTTGACTATGTTTGCAACTATATTAGATGACTATATGTAGATAATAGAGAAGTTTGCCTTAGTGATTTGTTTGTATTGTTGCTTGCTTTGTAAGTTTGGTCACCTTCTTGTAAATGAAATTTGAGTGAAATATTATAGGGACTTAATGGTCATGGGTCAGATGTCTTCCCACTAAGTTGACCTAATTAAGGATAAGGACCAGATGAAAATGACTATCAAGGCTCAAAGTGAAAAAGGATAGAAACACCAAAAATGGAAAACTTTGGTGCCCAATGTTGTAGTCCAAGTTTAATGCTCCTATATTATAGGCTCAGGACCTAGGGGAATAAGATTGGCATAGGGAATACTATTTGTCTTAGGTGGAATCAGGGTTCATAAGGTTTTAGATGACTAGTAATGAGTAAAAAGCTATTTAGAATGGTCATAAGAGCATGTAAAAAGGACCTACGGATGGGGTATCACAAGCCACACTCAAATTACCAGTTTGGGCACTTTATATGATTACATTCCTCCCCCATTTATTTTAATGATGTAGAAAAGTGAAATACTAGGATAAAGGAAAAATAAAAGGCATACCTAAACTTACCTGTAAGGGTAAAGCCCATGAAGATGTGTGATACTAAGTGTGCATAGAGAGAGCATAGCATGAGGTGTAAATATGTAAGATAAATAAAAGTGTAGATCATTTATTACTAAAAATTCTATCTAAAATAAAAATATACAAAGGTTGGGTAAAAGAGATAGGAAGAGAAAGGAATGAATACACCTCATTGGGTATGCAAACTAATATAAAACCTATTGTGATGTTGAGTGATCTTGATTATGTGTTATAACAAAAGTAATATCACAAATAGAGCTAAGTGCTCAATTATTTAAGGGTGGCTCAAGGATACAAAGGTTGACCCTTTATCTCCATCATCACCTACTAAGTGAAGCTATGTGATCATGTGTTTGTTAATCAATGTTTGGACTGTGTGCCCAATCCCTCTAAGTAGGTGGCTTCAGAATAAAAAAGATAGCTAGTCCTTTGGCTCCATCATTACCCACTAAGTGTGAACTATGAATCGATACCGATATGAATGTGTGTCATATGAGATGGTTGATGAAGCTCATGAATGCTCTATAATCTGACAATGTGGCATGGATAGTAGAGTGTGTATTAAGAACTAGGCCAATATTGGTTAATATTAGCCACTCTAAAAGGTGGAGATTAGGCTTATATGGAAGCCACACTGAAACTAAAAACTAGGCTTATATGAAAGCCACTCCAAAATGATTCCAACCAACTATAGATTAGATAAGGCATGTAATTTCTAAGAATACTTGGGTAATACAATGAATTTAAAAGAAAGCAAATGTGCCATGGACATTACTCCAAATCACTAGTGTCTATAACAAGGATTCTAATCTAAAAGTTGTACCAATTGCCCAATCTAAAACTAGAAGTGAGAGCCATAATGTCATCCATGATTCCATCTATATCTAGATAATCTGAGTAAAACTATACTAAAACTACCTAATCTAAACTAAACTATACCTGAAAAAACTATAATTGACCTTACCTTTCTATCTATTTCTAAAAAAATTGGGTTTTTGGTTATTTGGATAGGAGAACCAAAAGGTTGACACTTTGGTGCTTGATGTTGTTTTCCAATTCTAGTGATCTTCTCCTTTACTATTTATGATGACTATTCTATATTCATCATATTTTTTTAGTCTATTCTATGTGTTTTGAACTTTAATTGTTGTTTTGAAAACTAAATTTTGACTGGCAAAAGGTAATGATCTCTGTGAAAAAACCCTTATTTATCTCCTCCTATTATGAGGGTAGGAATGAAGACACTACAATGAATTCCATCAAAATAAAGATCCCTACAAGTATGTTATGTCATGAAATACATGATATAGCAATGATAATCCAAAAAATGTCTCAAGATATAGCATAGTTTGTATTAGATATTGTTAGATCAATAGGGGTATGCCTAGATAGATGTAACAATGTAATAACATGTGCAATACACTAAAATAAAACTATAAATCTAGTTAGTTTTTAAAGAGGGATGGAGCATGATGTCTATCATGGAATCTAAGAAGGCAAGATAATGCATGATGTGGATCATGGCATTGCAAACAACTAAGAAGCAACCAAACAAACAAGCATGCAAGGCAAGAAGTAAGAAGAATAATAAAGAGGCCAAAGGGGAAAGAAAACAAGGGACATGGTCACATGTCACTAATATTGGGAAAGAAAGCATACAAGGCATGTTTAAATGCCCACATACACATACAATGGCAAACAAGCAAGATCGGCATGAGGGCCACAAGTACATACAAGAGTACAAGTAAAGGACATTGGCAAATATCCTAGGGCACACACAAGTAAAAAAATAAGAACTGAGAAATGAAATAACATCTAGCTACTCAAATAAATAAATGAAGGAATGTAAATAATATAAATACTATTGCATCTAAATAATCAAATTAAGAAGTGAAAGTATGTAAAACATGTAGTACAAGACTAGGTATATGCTAAGAAATATAAAAGTGTTATATTATAGTGAGTGTCGATATAATAATCTATGTAATCTAGTAATTAATGTACATGAACATGTTAAATAGAGTGTGTGGTATAGGAATGACGTAACTTAGATGGTTTAGTCATGTAGAATATGCCTCCAATGGGTAGACATGTTGATGTATGTCTTGAATGTAGAAGTAGGATGTTCCCTTAATGGGTAGAGTGAAGCAATAAAGGATCAAGGTGTCACTGCACACAATCAAAGAAGATCAAGTGAAGCATGGTAATGTAGATAAATCAATAAAAAATAGCATAGATTTGAAAAATTGAAGTCTAGCATGGTAGTAGAAATGTAAATCATGGATAATGCATACAGTTGAAATTTTTTTGGTGTTTTGAGTTATTTGAATGTTTTTTTATTTTGACATGTTATATTATTTTTGGTATATTGAAATATTGTATTGTTTTTGGTATTTTAAAATAATCTATGTACAAGTAATCATAAAGAAACTATATACAAGTAAGCTAAGATAAACTTTGTACAAGTAAGAAAAAAGAAACTATGTACAAGTAAACTAAGAAGAAATGATACTAAATAATGAGTCTCATAAGAGACTCCCTATCATAGTGTCTTGTATCTAAGAGAGGGATCGTGCATGATAATAAATCATGATGGAAGCGCTGAGACTATGAATCTAAAAGTTATGTATATTGTAAGTGCTCTGAAATCTCTATAGTGGAAACTGATTGTGCCCCCCCCTATAAATCTAAAAAGTGGATGTAATTATGGAGCTCTTAGGGACCCATATTATAGTATAAGAAGCTACCTAAAATTTTTATTTTTGTGTAGAGGCATGATACCTCAATGATACTACCCTAGGTGTGAATACTATAGCTAGAAACAATTTATAGTCCTAAAATTATTACTAATGTAGTGGTTACTCTAAGAGAGGCCTTCATGGAAGTGTATGAAATCTTTGTGTTGGAGAGGGAGGCCTCAACTGTGCTTGAATTTTAATTAGAGTGAGAAATGTAACTAGTGGAAGAGTTAAAACTTGTGACTGTAGATTA
The DNA here is from genome assembly GCA_037957365.1 of Torreya grandis. Classification (NCBI taxonomy): domain Eukaryota; kingdom Viridiplantae; phylum Streptophyta; class Pinopsida; order Cupressales; family Taxaceae; genus Torreya; species Torreya grandis. The sequence continues at coordinate 1,486,352 of JARHVA010002130.1, read as the reverse complement.
GGAAATGGCTTTGAAGTGTGGAGTGGTAACTCATACAAAACTCCACCAACTATAACAACCTGATTAGCATGAATGTATTCCATGCATATATGAATTATAGATGGTACTACATAAATTTTATGGATCCATGGTCAACCAAAAAACATGTCAAATACTCTTGCACTGGGAATAATAGTAAATGGTGTTGCCACATGTGTTGAACTAACCAATAGAGGAAGTAGAATCTCATCCAGTGAACTCTATATGTGCCCACTAAATCCATTGATAACTATGTTTGTCAAGGTGATATCCTACTTTGAATATCCCAAATGTTGAATTAATTTCATAGTGCACATGTTCACACTAGATCCATTTTCTATGAGAACACTATGAATGGGATGGTGATCAATGTAGGCTCTGATAAAGAGTGCATAGTAATATGAATCATCCTCAACTATTTCCTACTCTGAAAAAGAGATCAAAGGTCTAGTTAGAACTCTAAAATTATACACACCAATCATGTTTCTCAAAGGATATGACTCAACTGAAGGTGTCTGGTATGTAGCTAGTGGAGGGTGTGCATGATATGCATGGTGAACACCTGATGTGCCCTCTGTCTCATATTTTGAATGCTATGGAAAAGGATATGAGAAAATTTTTAGAGCCTTATCCTATGTTTTCTTTACATAAGGAGGCTCAACTAGAGTGCCAAGATCAATAAGGTTACCATATATTAAGTCCAATATCTTATGTCACAAATTGATGCATTTTTTTATTGTGTGGCCTAGTGCCTTATGAAAATCATAGAATGCATTCTATTCATATCCTCATAGAAGAGGCTTTGTTGTATCAACTTCTTGAATAGGAGGGAGAGAAATGATATTGCATTCCAATAGCTGTTTTAAGACCCTGGCTAGAGATACTGGTATATTTTTAAAGACTCATTGAGGAGGTGCTGATAAAATCACTCACTGAGGGGGTTTTAAAGCTGCATTAACTATAGGTTGATTTTGAATTTTTCTATCATTAACCTTTAATTTGTATGGGGCTTTACTATTACTCTTGTTTGATGTTTCTAATATGCTTATGTACTTAATTCTTCTCATTGAAATTAATTTTACTTCCCTTTATTTTAGTGTATGTCATAACTCAATGAAGGAAGAAAACTTTTTAAACATTATTGAATCATGCAAAGATGGTAAAATACTCTATTTGAAGAGATATTGTAATTCTTGATCAGCCATGGGACTAGTCATTTTAGCCAAGATAGTCTTGTATCTAAGAACATAATTTGTGAGAATCTCATTTTACCTTTGTTTTTATTGTGCAACTTGGGCATAAAAAACCTTGTCACATATGTTAATGCTGAAATCACCTAGGAACATGTCAGCTAAAATATTGAATACTTTGACTGACTAATTTAGTAGACTATAGAACCACTGTAGAGCATAATATTTTAAACTCTATGGAAATGGATTGGTTAGTAACTAGTCATTTGGCACATATTCCAATCATGTTACATGAAAAGATCTCAAATGTGCCTTTATATCACCTTTTCCATCATATAGAGTGAGCTTGGATTAAAAAAAACCTAGTGGCAAGGATGTAGAAGCAATATGGCATGTTGTAGTCATATACGATGAAAAAATTGGTAACTTAAGTGTGGATTGTGACACCTAACCCATAGGTCCCTCCTAATTTCTTTTGTGATCCTCATAGGCATCTTTTCACTGATTCCCAGTCATCCATAGCCTTCCAAACTTCATCCCAACTCACCTAGGCTGCTCTTTCCAAGATAAATAAATCCCCCTAGGTCCTGTCTACTCAATACAATAGTGTTACACTTATAATATAGTAGTGATGCCACTCCTATCCAATTTTAGTGATCCTATCTAAGTGTAATTTTGGCCCCAATAGTCAATTCATTCTAATTATCCATCCTTATCCTTGTTAGCCTAACTCAAGCACATTCAACCTATGAAAAATATTCCCTATAAAATCCCATTCAAATATAATTTAGAAAGGGTTGGTAATTATCACTAAGCAAGCAAAAATACAAGCAAGACTACGCAGGCAATCTTCCCTATTCTCTGCATATAGCCAACCAATACACTTACAAGCTTATCTAAATCCTTACACCAGTCTCTATCCACCTCAAGCACATCTAGTTTAGTATTTTTCATATTAATACACTCAATTACATAAATCACATCAAGTGGGAGAACTACATATGACTTGATCCCTCTTCAGAGTATTGGTATGTAGACAACATGCCCACACAAGGGGTGTGGATACATGTTTAGTGAATCTTACACACACTAACCCCCACTCTTTATAAAAATTGGTCAAAGCATAATGGATTATAGGTTTTTAAGATAAAATATACTCTATATGGAGTTGTATAGACTTCTAGCTATCAAAACTTCATAGATAGGGTCACACAGGCATAGTGAACAAAACCCAAAAAGATCAGATCTCCTAGATAACAATAATAAAGGTAGACTACAACACTAGTGTCACACTTTTTCACTTTATATGCTCTTATCCAATCATCAAATTAAGGTTAGATCCTAGTTTATGATAGTGTCCTAGTCTTGTATACTGAATCTCAAACCTTTTCTCAGCCATATCAATTAGTTTTTAGCTAAGTCTTATTTTTTCCCTCTTATTACTATGTTTAGAAAGGTCAAAATTGTAATATAATTTACACAAATTAGTAGATTAATTATTTCATACTTATTTATTGATTTTACTACTTATATCCTTTAACTAAATTAGGAATAATACACCAATATTCCTAAAATTATTAAATCATTTGGTGAACTGGACTTACTTCATTTGTGCATAAAAACCCTAAAGTAAATTTCCTACTAATTTTTCCTTTTTTTTTGATTTTTTACCTACATAATAAAATAAGAAATTAGCATTAAAATTTAAATTTTCATAGTAATTTTGAAATAATTTTATTTCAAGCCCTAGTTGTCCATACTAAGTCCTAGTATTTTCCCAATAATTTTCCAATACTTTTATACATTTTTACTAGCTTATTTAAATAATAAATACACTTCAAATTTCAATATTAATTTTCAAAAATAATTATTTTTCAAAACCCTAGTTACATATACTAGTCCTATTTTATCAAGCATTTTCCAATAATTTTCTAAATTTTTAATTGTATATTTCACTCAAAAACTCCCTTTAAATATCAAAATTCAATAGTAATTTTCAAAATAAATCATTTTTTCAAAACCCTAGTTGAATATACTAGGTCTCATTACTTATTGAGGTATTTCCTTACATGTTTGTGAGATTTGTATCCTTTTTATGCATATTCTAGTTCCTTATTTAGATTATATCTATTTAAACAACCAACTCATGTTCCTATTATAGATTCTACACATCCAGATTACACCAATTTCAATGAGGATGATTTTGACAAAGAGAAATATGAGAATAAAAATGATGATACAAACATCAATGTTCATGATCCACCACATCAGACTCTTGATTAGCTTCCACCAATTATTAATAATGAAGTTGTCCTCAGTAAAGATTTGATCCTACAAAGTTTTCAAAGAAAGACTCTAGGACCAACCCTAAAATCTTACTCTTATTTCACAATATATTATAGAAATAAAAAAGGATAAAAAAGTTGAGTCTTCCATTCCTTAATATCAACCAATTACAAATGACACTATGGGGGCAATTATGTCTCAATTACCCCCTATAGTAGCCCAACCTGCCTCTATGCCACTAGCTACAACTAGTACATCTTTATCTACTGATGTGGTAGCCCTTGTGCAAGAGATAAAATCTCTTCAATCTAAGGTGCTACATATTGAGTAAGGTACATCTAAACGTACACATGGTTTGGATTATTTTTCACTATTGCATATACCATTGGCATGCCAAATTATTTTTACACCCTTACCACAAGGTTTTGTTTAACCCAGGCTTAATCTATATGATGGAAAGGGTGATCTATAAACACATTTGAGATATTTTCATGTAGCATGCTCAAATTATGTACCAAATTACTATATACTTACCAAGCTATTTATATATATCCTAAAGTATTATGCTTGACAATGGTTCTATAGTCTATTGAATTAGTTGATCAATGTATTTAATCCTTTAGCTGATATGTTCCTAGCTCATTTTAGCATTAACATTGGTGATAAGGTTTCCTATGCCCAAGTTGCATAACAAAAACAAAGGTCAAATGATCATCTCATAGATTATGTTCTTTAATATAAGACTATTTTGGCTAATATGACTAGCCCCATGGCTGATCAAAAGTTACAAGATCTCTTCAAATAGAGTCTTCTACCAACTTTACATGAATCAATTATGTTTAAAAGATTCTCTTTCTTCACTGAATTATGTCACACACTAAAGGAAAGAGGATTCAAACTAATTTCAATGGGTAAACTGAAGTACATAGGTATCTCAAAAACAACAAACAAGAGTAACTACAAATTCCCATACAAAGTCAAGGTCAATGATAACAAGAGTCAAAATCAACTAATAGTTAACTTAGCTTTTGAGCCCCCTCAACGAGTGGTTTTATCAACACCTCCTTGGTGAAACTTTACCAATTTACCAGTTTCTCTATCCAAAGTTTTGCAATAGCTATTATAATGTAACATCATATCTCTCCCTCCTATTAGGGAAGTTGACCCAACAAAGCCTATTTTATGGGGATATGATTAGCATGTATTTTATGAGTTTCATAGGGCACCAGGTGATACAACAAATAGATATATTAGTTTGAGACACAAGATAAAGGATTTGATAGATGGAAATCATATTGATCTTGGCACTTTAATGAACCTCCTTAGGCAAACCAAACATAGGATAAAGCTTTGAACATATTCTCAGATCTCTTTTCATATAATTCTAAACAATAAGCAAGGGACACATCAGGGGTTCACCGTGCATATCATGCACATCCACTAACACACACACACACACACACACACACACACACACACACACACACACACAAGGCAACTTTAGTTGAGACATATCCTTTGAGTAACATGATTGGTGTATACAATTTTAGAGTTACAACTAGACCTTCTATCTCCTTCTCAAAGCAGGAGATCATCAAGGATGATTCAAATTATCATGCATTCTTTATTAGAGCTTACATTCATAATCATCTTATTTATAGTGTTCTCATAAATAATGGATCTAATGTGACTATGTGCACTATGACATTATTACAAAATTTGAGATATTCAGAGTAAGATATTACCCTGATAGACATAGTTATCAGTAGATTAAGTGGGCACATATAGAGTTCATTGGTTGAGATTGTACTTCCTCTATAGGTTGGTCTAACATACATGGCCACACCATTTACTATAGTTCTTAATATAGGAGTTTTTGATATGTTACTTGGTTGACCATGGATTCATGAACTTTGAGTAGTACCTTCTACAATTCATAGATGCATGAAATTCATTCATGATAATCAAGTTTTTATAGTTGGAGTTCCATATGAGTTACCACTCCCCACTTTAGAGCCATCTACTATTTTGTAGTCACCAGTTTTAGTTCAGCCTCCAATTCCAATTTATCCACCAATTATAGTTCCTCCTCTAGTTCTAATTCAAACACATTTGAGGCATCCATCACCAATATAGATATTTCATACACCACAACTTTAGGATTTTATATAGCTTCTAGCTACAGTATTCACACCCATGTTAGTATCATTGAGATCTCATGCATCTACTCATAGAGAACATGTTTAGAGAGATTACCTTACTATTAGATGGGTCACTAAGAGCCCTATAGTTGCATCCAATCTTAGAGTTATAGGGTGGACCCCACACTCAATTTCTACTTTAGAGATTTTAAAGTAATTTTAACATATACAACTTTCAAAACCATAGTCTTAGCATTTCCATCGTGCTTCATGATCATGCATGATTCCTCTCCTTGATATATGACACCATGATAGAGGGTCTCCCATGAGACTCATCTATTAGTATCATTTATTCTTAGTATTTCTTGTACATAGTTTCTTTTTCATTACTTGTACATAGCTTCTCTTCAAAAAAATTGTACATAGTCTCCTTATGATTGATTGTACATAGCTTCAAAATATTAAAAAAAACAAAAAAAATAGAACATACCAAAAATTCTAAAAACATTGAAATATTTAAAAATACCAAAATCATTCAAATACTTCAAAACACCAAAAATATTTTGATTGTATGCATCATCCATGCTTTACATTTCTACTACTATACTAGACTTACATTTGTTGTTTTATGCTATTATTTGTCAATTTATTTACATTACCATGCTTCACTTGATCTCTTTTGAGTGTGCATAGTGACATCTAGATCTTTGATTGCTTCACTATACCCATTGAGCGGGAATTCTACTTCTACATTCGAGACACACATTGATATACATACTCACTGGGGGCATCTTTTATATTATTATACCATCTAGGTTATGTCATTCTTACACCACACACTCTAGTTATCAGGTTGATGTACATTATTTATTAGCTTACATATATTACTATATTGACATTTCAATAATATATATCACTTGTGTATTTCTTAATATATACCTAGTATTATACTAACATCTCTTGCATACTTGTGCTCTTAATTTGATTAGTTAGATGTGATTGTATTTATAGTATGGTTACAATCTTTTCTTTCTTGATTTGTATAGTTAAATTGATTTAATTCCTTAGTTCCTATTTTGTCTCATGTATGTGCTTTAAGATATTTTCCAATGTCCTTTACTTCTATTCACGTGTATGCCTTAGGACATTTACCAATGTCCTTTGCCTATACTCTTCTATGTGATTGTGGCTTTCATGCCAACCTTGCTTGTTTCTAATTATATGTGTATGTGGCATTTGAACATGTCTTGTATGATTTATTTATAGTATGAGTGACATGTGACCATGTCCCTTATTTACTTGGCCACTTTTGTATGCTTCTTACTTTGTGTGCTTGTTGCTTGATTGATTTTCAATTGTTTACAATGGCATGATCTATGCCATGCATCATCTTTCTATCTTAGATACCATGATGGACATCTACTCCATCCCTCATTTCCAACTAAAAACTAACCAAACTTCTAGTTCTATTTTAGTACATTGCACATGCTATTACATTGTTATACCTATCGAGTCATACCCTATTGATCTAATAATATCTCATTACAAACCATGCTATATCTTGAGATATCTTGTCAATTATCATTGATATATCATCTATATTTGCAACATAACACACTTGTAAGGCTCTTTTTTCTAAGGGTATTCATTATAGGGTCTTCATTCCTACCCTCAAAAGAGGGGGAAATAAACAAGGGTTTTGTCATAGAAATTAGATCTCATAAAAGTCAAAAATCTAGCTTTCAACACACCCAAAATAGCAACCAGACATCAAACCAATCAGAACAGACTAGGTAGACAATGAAAATGTCAAAATAGTAACCATATTTGGCCTAATACAACAATGCTAAAATTGGACTACAGTGTTGTTACCACTACTATCCATTTTTGGCATTATTTTCCGAAGAATAAAAAAAATATACTTTCTAGAAGTAGACATAAAAGTCGGTTCGGCTACAATTTTGCACAATTAGACTAGTTTAAGATCAAAATTTTTTAGTACACTTCTGCTTAGAGAATATAGATATAGGGGAATTATGCATGATACGATGGCTCTTACTTCCAATTTTAGATACAATAGTTGGTATAAATTCTAGATCAAAATCCATGTTCTAGACACCAGTGATTAGGGGCAATGTGAATGACACATTTGTTTTCTTTTCAAGTTTAGCATTACCTAGGCATTCTTAGCAGTTACATACATTATTCCATATATAATTGGTTAGCATCATTTTGGAGTGGATTTCATATAAGCCTAGTACACTAGTTTTAGAGTGGCTTTTATACAAGCCTAATCTCCATCTTTCAGAGTGGCCAAGAGTGGCCTAGTTTCTAACATACAATTGGTTATCCACACCAATATTTTTAGACTTTAGAGCATTTGTGGGCTTCAAGATCCATCTCATTCAACACACATCTCATATTGGTATCAGTTTATAGTTTCACTTCATGGGGTAATGATGGATCCAAAGGACTAGTTAGCCTTTATATTCTTGAGCCACCTACTCAGAGGGATTGGATACACAGTCCAAACATTGATTAACACATACATGATCACATAACTTCACTTAGTGGTTGATGATGGAGCCAAAGGGCTAGCCTTTGCATTCTTGAGCCACTCTTGGGGAATTGAGCACTTAAATCCATTCATGATATCACTCTTGATACAAAATACCTAATATATGTAACATATCAAACATCACTCAGTATCAAAACATGTTTTGTCTTGGTTTGCATACTTGGTGAGGTGTATTGGTTCCTTTCTCTTCCTCTCTCTCTTACCTAATTTTGTATGTTCTTATTTTAGATATAACATATCTAGTAAGAACTAATCTACTCTTTATTTTATCTTATGGATTTATACTTCACAATGTGCTCTCTTTATGTATACCCAAAATCACACAAATTCATTAGCTTCACCCTTGTAAGTAAGTTCAGGTATACTTTCTATTTTTTCTTTATCCTAGTATTTCACTCTGCTGCATCACTAGAATAAAGGGGGGGGGAAAATGTAGTCATATAAAATGCAAAAATTGGTAATTTGAGTGTGGCTTGTGAAACCCAACTCATAGGTCCCTCTTAATTTATTTCATAACCCTCATAGGGATCTTTTCACTAATTTCCAATCATTTGTAGCCTTCCAAACTTCATCCCAACTCACCCAGTCTACTCAGGATAGTAGCACCACACTTGGACTATAGTGTCGATACCACTCCTATCCACTTTTAGTGTTCCTATCCAAGTTTAATGTTGGCCCCAATGGTCAATTCCTTTTTATTCCCATCCTTTTCCTTGTCAGCCTAACTCAAGCACATTCAACCCATGACCAATAGATCCCTATAAAAGTCCATTTAAAGACCATTTGGAAAGGGTTGGCAATTATCACTAAGCAATAAATAATACAAGAAAGACTAAAAACTTATCTTCCCTATTATCTACATACAACCAACCAATACACTTACAAGCTTATCCAAATCCTTACACTACTCCCTAGCCACCTCAAACACATCCATTTTAATATTTTACATACTCATACACTCTATTACACAAAGTACATCAAGTGAGAGAACTACATATGGCTTCATCCCTCTTTGGATTATTGGTATATAGGTATCATGTTGACATAAGGGGTGTGGATACACGTTTAGTGAATATTATGCACACTAATCCCCCCTCTTTCTCAAAATTGGTCAAATAATAATGGAGTACAGGTTTTGAAGAGAAAATATGCTCTATAGGTAGCTATATAGACTTCCAACTATTGAAAATTCATAGACATAGTCACACAGGTATAGAAAACAAAACTCAAAAATCTCAAATATCCTGGACAATAGTGGTAGAGGTAGACTACAATTTTTGTGGCACTCCTTTCCACTTTCAACACTCTTATCCAATCATAAAATTAAGGTTAGATCTTGGTTTGTGATAGTGTCCTAGTTCTACATAGTGAATCTTAGACATGTCTTAGCCATATCAGTCAGTTTTCAACTAATTCTTATTTTCTCCCTCTTATTACTATTTTTAGAAAGGTCAAAATTGCAATCTAATTTACATAAATTAGTAACTTAATTATTACATAATTATTTACTAATTTTACTACTCAAACCCTTTAAATAAATTAGGAATAATACGCCAATATTCCCAAAATTATTAGATCACATGCCAATGTTGTATGAAGTAAAAAAAAAGACTCTAAAGCCTATTTTGGTCTAGAGGCACCTTGATAAAGATGTATCACCTTGGATTGAAGAGATTTTATCTCTTGCATAAGGGTAGCCACATCAGGAGGTGAAGATGTACTAGCCTGACTAGTGGTGCCATATAGGAAGGTTGGGATGCTATAGGGGGTTGTTGAGACATAGTTTCCCCCATAGTGTCATTTTTAATTGGTTCCTCTAAAATAATGGAATACTCAAATTTCATATCCTTTTTAATTTCCATGATAGATTATAAGATAATGTCATGATCTTGGGGTTTTTACCTAAGTCTCTCTTTAAAACTCTATAGAATCAAATCTTTGTTGATGATAACATCAATATCAATAATATGTGGAAGTGGATCAATAGCCCCATGTGGTGGATCATGAACACTGGTGTGTTCATCATCATTTTTATTCTCATACTGCTCATTGTCAGAGTTATCCTCATGGAAATTAGTGTAATATATATGTGTAGGATGTATACTAGGAAACTAAGCTGATTGTTTATCTATGGTCTATCGATGGGTTGGAAGAATATAGGTGAATTAAGGATGGTTGCCACTAAGTCTTGCACTTCATCTCAAAGGAAAAGATGCAAGGAGCTTAGGTGGCATAAGGAAAACAACTTGAAAAATGAAAGAGAAGATTAAATAAATGTAATCTAGGATTTGAAAAACAATAAATTGGAATATACATAAAAAGGATATGAATCTCACTAACATGTAAGGTAATACCTCAAAATCATAGGGACCTAGTATATTCAACTAGGGTTTTGAAAAAAATGATTTTTAAAATTACTATGGTGAATTTTAAAAATTTAATGTGAAATTCTAATTTATATATGCAAGAAAAATTAGAAAAGTACTGCTAAAATTAGAAAGTAATTTTCCCTAAGGTTTATAGGGATTTTGTGCATAAATGAATTAAGTTAGGTTTACAAAATGATTTAAATTTTATGGGAATAATGGACTTTTATTCCTATTTTAGTTAAGGTTCTAAATTAATAAATCATTATAGAATATATAAATAATTAAATTCTTGATTTGTACAATTTTTTATCTTTTCCACCTTTCTAAAAATAGTAATAAATAAGAAGAAATATAACTTAGCTAGAAATAAATTGAGATGGCTGATATAGAGGCTAAAAATGGTTGTCTAGGATTGTGAAGGTGTTGTAAACTTGAATCTAGAATTCATTCGATGAAAGGATAGGAGTTCCTAAAATTGGATGCTTTGGTGTCCAATGTTGTTGTTCATTCCTACCACTATTTTCCAAATTGATCACAAAGACTTGAAACATTTTGGGTAGTTACATTGTGCCTGTGTGAGCCCGCTTATGAAAAATTAAGCACTAGTTGTTGATGAAACTCATTATAGAGCTTATTTTGTCTCAAAACCCTAACCCTTCATGATGATTGATAAAATGATAGTTGAATCACTTGAGAAATGGGGGGGGGGGGTTAATGTGTAATATGTACTGAACATGAAATCCATAACCCTTATGTGGGCATGCTTCTTACATACCAATAATCTGAAGAGGGATCAAGCCATATGTAGTTCTCCTAACTAGTGTGATTTGGGCAATAGTGTGATGTATATGTAAATGCCAATTTGATAGTATTTTATTCCCAAAAAATAAGAATAAAAATCCATTAACTAAAATAGGAATAAAACTCCATTATTCCCAAAAAATTAAAATTATTTGGTGAACCTAACTTACTTTGTTTGCACATAAAAACCCTGAGAAAAATTACTTGCTAATTTTAGTAGTAATTTTCTAATTTTTCCTGTATATATAAATAATAATTTCACATGAAATTTTTATAATACACCATAATAATTTTAAAAATCATTTTTTTGAATTGTAGTTGAATATACTAGGTCCTTATGGTTTTGAGGTATCACCTTACATGTTATAGATATTTGTATCCTTTTTATGAATATTCCAATTCATTATTTTTCAAATCCTAGATTACATTTATTTAATCTTCTCTTTCATTTTTCAATTTGTTTTCCTTATGCCACCTAAGCTCCTTGCATCTCTTCCTTTGAGATAAAGTGAAAGAATTAGTGGAAACCCTCATGAATTCACCTAGATTCCTCCAACCTATCCATATGCCATGGATAAATAACCAACTCAATTTCCTAATTTAGATCTTATACATCTAGATTACACTAATTTCTATGAGGATAACTATGAAAATGAGAAGTATGAGAATAAAAATGATGATGAACACACCAATGTTCATGATCCCCACATGGGGCTATTGATCCATTTCCACCTATTATTGATAATGATGTTGTCATAAAAAAAATTTGATTCTATGGAGTTTTAGAGAGATACTTAGGGGATAACCTTGAGATCATGCCATTATCTTACAATCTATCATGGAAATTACAAAGGCTAATCAAGTTGACTCTTGCATTCCTTCAAAACAACCAATTTCAAATGACACTTTAGGGGTAACTATGTCTCAATAACCCCTATAAAAGCCAACCTTTCTATATGGCACCACCAGTTATGGCTAGTACATCTTCACCTCCTAATGTGGCTACCCTTGTGTAAGAGATCAAATATATTCAATCCAAGGTGTTACATCTTGATCAAGGTACCTCTATACCAACATAATATTTGGACTCTTTTGCTCTACTTCATAAACATTTGGCACACCATATTGCTTCTACAACCTTTCCACTAGTTTTTTTCAACCCAAGCTCACTCTATATGATGGCAAAGGTGATTTAAAGACAAATTTGAGATATTTTCATGTAGCATACTTGGACTATGTGCAAAATGACTAGTTATTAATCAAGCTATTTCCATAAATTTTAAAGGATTATGCTCTACAGTGGTTCTATAGTATACTAAATCAGTCAGTCAAAGCATTCAATCCTTAAGTTGACATGTTCCTAGCTCATTTCAACATTAACATATGTGACAAGGTTTCTTATGCCCAAGTTGCATAATCGAAACAAAGGTCAAATGAGCATCTCAAAAATTATTTTATTAGATATAAGACTATCTTGATTAAAATGACTAGCCCCATGGTTGATCAAGAATTATAAGATATATTAAAACAGAGTATTCTACCATCTTTGCATGAGTCAATAATGTTCAAAAAGTTTTCTTCCTTCACTGAGTTATGCCATACACTAAAGGAAAGGGAATTCAAATTAATTTCAATGAGAAAAATCAAGTACACAAGCATATCAAAAACAAAAAACAAGATTAATAGTAATGTCCCATATAAAGTAAAGGTTAATGATAGTAAAAGTCAAAATCAACCTATAGTTAATGCAGCTTCAGAGCCCCCTTAGTGAGTGGTTTTATTAGCACCTCCTCATTGAGTCTTTACAAATCTACAAGTATCTCCAGCCAAAGTCTTATAGTAGCTATTGGAATACAATATCATATCTCTCCCTCTTATTCAAGAAGTTGATACAACAAAGCCTCTTTCACAAGGATATGTCTAGAATGCATTATATGATTTTCATAGGGCACCAGTCCACACAATGAATAGATGCATAAATTTTTGACACAAGATACAAGACTTAAATATGATATCCTTATTGATCTTGTCACTCTAGTTGAGCCTCCTCAAGCAAAGCAAACATAGGACAAGGATCTACAATTTTTCTTAGATCCTTTCCCAAAACATTCTAAATAGGAGACAAAGGGAACATTAGGTGTTCACCATGCATATCATTCACATCCTCCACTAACTAAATACCAAGAACATTAAATTGAGTCATATCCTTTGAGTAACATGATTTGTGTGTATAATTCCATAGTTTAAACTAGACCTTCAATCTCTTTTTTAGAGTAGGAGATAGTTGAGGATGATTCAGAGTACTATGCACTCTTTATCATAGCCTACACTGATCACCATCCCATTCATAGTATTCTCATAGAAAATGGATCTAGTGTGAAGATGTGCACTATGAAATTAATTCAATAGTTAGGATATTAAAAGTAGGATATCATCCCGATGGACATAATTATCAGTGGATTCAGTGGGCACATACAATGTTCACTAGGTGAGATTGTACTTCCTTTATAGGTTGGTCCAACACATGTGGCCACACTATTTACTATTATTCCCAGTGAAGGAGTCTTTGATATGTTTGGTTTACCATGGATCCATAAAATTCATGTAGTAACATTTATAGTTCATATATGCATGAACTAAATTCATGCTAATTAGGTTTTTATAGTTGGTGGAGTTCCCTATGAGTTACCACTCCCCACTTAAAAGCCATTTCCTACTCTGTGTCACCAGTTTTAACTCCACTAGTTATAGTTATTCCTCCAATTAAAATTTATACACAATAAAGTCCTCCCTCACCAACACAGAGAGTTTATACACTTCCATGAAGGCCTTTCTTAGAGAGACCACTACATTAGCGATAGTTTCAGGACTCTAAATAGTTTCTAGCTACATTATTCACACCCAAGGTAGTATCATTGAGGTCTCATGCCTCTACACATAAATCAAATTTTTAGAGAGATTATTATACTATCATATGGGTCCATAAAATCCCCATAGTCGTATCTACTTCTCAGAGTTATAGGGGGACCCCATAGTCAGTTTCTAATACAAAGATTTTAGAGTACTTACAATATACACAACTTTTAGAGTCATAATCTCAGCCCTTCCATCATGCTTCATGATCATCCATGATCCCTCTCCTTGATATAAGACACCATGATAGGGATTCTCTTATGAGACTCACTAGTTAGTATTATTTCTTCTTAGTTTACTTGTACATAGTCTCTTTTTGCTTACTTGTACATAGTTTCTCTCGGCTTACTTGTACATAGTTTCTTTATGATTACTTATACATAGCTTATTTCAAAATTCCAAATAAATTAAAATATTTATAAAAACTAAAAAATATATAACATTTCAAAATATAAAAACATTCAAACAACTCAAAACACCCAAAAATTTTCAACTATATGCATTATCCAGGCTTTACATGTATACTACCATGCTAGACTTATATTTTGTTGTTCTAAGCTATTGTTTATCCTTTTATGTACATTACCATGATTAACTTGATCTTATTTGAGTGTGTGTAGTGACACCTAGATCCTTGATTTATTCACTCTATCTTTTAAGGGGGAATCCTAATTCTACATTTGATACACACATTGACATATCTACCCACAAGGAGCATCTTCTACATGATTACACTATCCGAGTTATGTCATTCCTACACCACACACTATAGTTATCATGTTCATGTACATTACTTACTAGATTATATAGATTATTCTATTGATAATCACTAATACATATCACTTGTGTATTTCTTAGCATCTACCTAGTATTACATTACATGTTTTGCATACTTTCACTTCTTACTTTGATTAGTTAGATGCAATAGTATTTCTAGATTTTACATGTCTTCTTTTCTTGATTTGAGTAGTTAGATGTGATTGAATTTCTCATTTATTATTTTTTTACTTATGTGTTCCTTAGGACATTTACCAATGTCCTTTTCTTTTACTCTTTTATGTGCTTGTGGCCCTCATGCCATTCTTGCTTATTTTCCATTGTATGTGTATGTGGGCATTTGAACATGCCTTGTATGCTTACTTTCCTAGTTTGAGTGACATGTGCCTATGTCCCTTGTTTGCTTGGACCCTTGGTATATTTTGTATTCTTCTTTCTTCTTACCTTGCTTGATTGTTTTCTTGTTTGCTTCTCTATTTTTTCCATTGCCATGATCCACATCATGAATTATCTTACCTTCTTGGATGTCAAAACCTAGAATTTTTAGAAACATATAGAAAGGTAAGGTCAATTATAGTTTTGTTAGCTATAGTTCAGTTTAGATTAGATAGTTTAAATATAATTTTACTTAGATTATCTAGATATAGGGGGAATCATGTGTGGCATGATGGTTCTTACTTCCAATTTTAGATTGGGCTATTGGTACAACTTCTAGATTAGAATCCATGTTACAAACACCAGTGATTGGGTTCAATGTGCATGGCTATTTACTTTCTTTTATTTTTAGTTCATTGTATTACATAGGTATTCTTAGAAATTGTGTGTCTTATTCCATATATAGGTGGTTGGAATCATTTCAGAGTGGCTTTCATATAAGCCTAGTTTTTAGTTTCAAAGTGGCTTTCATACAAGCCTAATATCCACATTTTAGAGTGGCCAAGATTGGCCTAGTTCTTAGTATACACTCAGCTATCCGTGTCACATTATAAAATTATATAGCATTCATGGGATTCATCATCCATCTCATACGACACATGTTTATACTGATATTAGTTCATAGCTTACACTTAGTGGGCAATGATGAAGCCAAAGGACAAGCTAGTCTTTGTATTCTTGAGCCACCTACTTAGAGGGATTAGACACATAGTCCAAACATATATTAACACATGCATGATCACATAGCTTCACTTAGTGGGTGATAATGGAGATAAAGGGCCATCTTTTTTATTTTTGAGCCACCCTCAGGGAATTGAGCACTCAACTATGTTCATGATATTACTCTTAGTATAGGACATACTCAACATCACTCAATATCATAATAGGTTTTATATTGGTTCACATACTCAGTGAGGTGTATTCATTCCTTTATTTTCCTCTCTCTTTTACCCAACCTTTTATACATTATTATTTTAGACATAATATGTCTAGTAATAAGTGATCTACTCCTTGTTTTCTCTTGTATATTTACACCTCACACTATGTTCTCTCTATGCATACTCAACATCACACATATTCATGGGATTCAACCTTGCAAGTAACTTCAGGTACACTTTCTATTTTTATTTTATCCTAGTATTTCACTTTTTTACATCACTAGAATAAAGCAGGGGGGGGGGGTAAATGTAGTCATATAAAATGTCCAAATTGGTATTCTAAGTGTGGCTTGTGACACCCCATCCATAGGTCATTTTTGCATGATCTTATAACCATTCTAGACACCTTTTTACTCATTACTAGTCATCTAAAACCTTCTAAACCTTGATTTCACCTAAGCTAGATATTATTCCCTATGCCAATCCTATTCCCCCAAGTCCTGAACCTATAGGATAGGAGCGCCAAAATTGGAATATAGAATCAGGAACCAATGTGACCCATTTTTTTTACTCCTATCCTTTTTAACTTTGAGCCCCAATGGTCATTTTCATTTGGTCTTTATCCTTAATTAGATCAGCTTAGTGTGATGGCATTTATCCCATGACCAATAATTCCCTATAAATTCCACTGAAAGTTCATTTACAAGGAGGTGACCAAACTTACAAAGCAAGAAAGAATAAAAATAAAACACTAATGTAAACTTCCTTATTCTCTACATACAGTCACTTGACACAGCTACAAACATACTCAAATCCTCATACCAGTCCCTAACCACCTTAAGTACTATCAAATTGGCATTTGCATCCACATCAAACTATTACACAAAGCACACTAGTTGGGAGAACTACATATGGCTTAATCCCTCTTTAGAGTATTGGTATGTACGTAGCATTCCAACATAAGGGGTGTGGATTAAACATTTAGTACATCTTACACACTAACACCTCCTTTTTCAAGTGATTTAAATATCATTTTATCAAGCATCATGGAGGATTAGTGTTTTGAGACAAAATTAGCTCTACAGTGAGTTTGATCAATAACTAATGCTTGATTTTTCATAGGTAGTCTCACACAAACACAATGAAACTACCCAAAAATTTTCATGTCTCTATGACGAATTTGGATAATAGTGGTAGAAATGGACAATAACATCAGATACCAAAGCATCCACTTTTTAGTGCTCCTATCCTTTCATTGAACAAAAGCTAGATTCATTTTGACAACACCTTCATAGGCTTAAACATCCATTTTAGCCTCTATATCAACCATCTTAGTATGTTTCCAACTAAGTTATATTTCTTCCTAATTATTACTATTTTTATAAAGGTGAAAAAGATAAACAATTGCACAAATTAGGACTATAATTATTATTATATTCTAAATTGATTTATTAATATATACCCTTAAATAAAATAGGAATAAAGATCCATTATTCCCAAAAAAATTAAATGAAAAACCAATGGGTTATACTTGAGAAAGTAGCATGTCATTTACTACCATACTCTTATAACCAAGTTGTAGGTGTTTATTGTTATTGGAGATACCTAGTCCTATGTGCTATATATATGAACTATAAAAAAAAATGAGTCTTGAGCTCAAAATGATAGATGATATCCTCTTAGTACTTAAGTGAGATATAAATATATATTAAAAATAAAACAAGATATTACATTTTTGTGCAGAAATAATTGCATGTATGTAGGAGCTATAAAATTAATTGTACTTAAATTATTTTTTATTAAACTTGGTGTGTGTGTGTGTGTGTGTGTACACACACACACACACACACACACACACACACAAACAATTGAACATGTATCTAAATATTAAGACAAGAGGGTATATCCTTGACACTCCAGTTAGCTTAGAGACTTAATTAATAAGGAAAATATGCATAGTTTTAGGTAACTAATAGAACTTTGGACGTTATTATTTTGTGTTGGCATAATTGGGAAAAATATATCTCAATTGATGATGTTCTAGTTACAAAGGAAAAATGAGTAAAAATAAATATTAAATGGATTTATATTCATCAAAAGATTCACATTGGTGGTTATATTTCCTATATAAGGGATATATTGAAAGTAACAAAAAGTATAGAAGAATGTACATATAATATGCATGAGTGTGAATTTTCATTTACAATAGTTTAATTACAAGATTTACCTTGTTATAAATTGAAAATAAACAAGATGGTTTAAAATTTATTAGTTAGCAAACATGAGAATTAGTTTAATTGTACTTAAATTATTTTTTATTAAACTTGGTGTGTGTGTGTGTGTGTGTGTGTGTGTGTGTGTGTGTGTGTGTGTACACACACACACACATACACACACACACACACACACACACACACACACACACACACACACAAACAATTGAACATGTATCTAAATATTAAGACAATAGGGTATATCCTTGACACTCCAGTTAGCTTAGAGACTTAATTAATAAGGAAAATATGCATAGTTTTAGGTAACTAATAGAACTTTGGACATTATTATTTTGTGTTGGCATAATTGGAAAAAATATATCTCAATTGATGATGTTCTAGCTACAAAGGAAAAATGAGTAAAAATAAATATTAAATGGATTTATATTCATCAAAAGATTCACATTGGTGGTTATATTTCATATATAAGGGATATATTGAAAGTAACAAAAAGTATAGAAGAATGTACATATAATATGCATGAGTGTGAATTTTCATTTACAATAGTTTAATTACAAGATTTACCTTGTTATAAATTGAAAATAAACAAGATGGTTTAAAATTTATTAGTTAGCAAACATGAGAATTAGTGGCCTAACTTAA
The DNA here is from genome assembly GCA_037957365.1 of Torreya grandis. Taxonomy (NCBI): domain Eukaryota; kingdom Viridiplantae; phylum Streptophyta; class Pinopsida; order Cupressales; family Taxaceae; genus Torreya; species Torreya grandis. The sequence goes on along the minus strand of JARHVA010002130.1, from coordinate 1,467,090 downwards.
TCTAGTAAGTAATCCTTGGTTATGTGTTCATGAGCCATTTAGTACTCTATCGATTTATTACTTAAGCTATATAGTGTTAAAAATATGATAAGGGTGAAATTGATTTGAGTTGGAAATTAATGCATTTATTACTTGGATTTTTATAACCTAGGTATGTGGTTATGCTTAATTGGAAATTATGAATGTTAATGGATGATAAGACTATGTATTCCTTTGATGTATTAATAATAGTTATGTCATGGAAAGTAATGTGCTTTTATATATTATATGGGTGTTCATACCTTATACTAAATAGAGCATGTAATGATTTATTTGAATTTATAAGTGGTTGTATGTTACAAATCTATAGTTATTATGCCTTGAAAACTAGTTTATGAGATTATACCATTCATGCTTCTTTTGATAAAAAATGATAGGTAGATGAGGTTATTGTCATGTAATGCATATATATATATATATATATATATATATATAATCATTTGTTATCCTATAATATATTGATATGTATTATCATAGAGTACGTGTGTGTGTGTGTCTAGAATTGAATCGGGTCTATGTGATACCTAAATTTTATAATGAACACTTTGGCCAAAATAATGTTACAGATGAGACATTGTCATTCCACTATACTTTATATTTTACATGTGTATGTGTAATTTCATATTACATAGAGTATTTTTTTCAATGGTCTATGTGACTATTTCATGTATTAATGATTGTAATACACATGGGTTCTAGTTAAAATTTTGATATCTACATTTATTTTATCTCACCATCTATTAAGGGAAGGGATGATTTTAGTGGGGAGGTGTACAAGATACTAGTGATATATGGTTGGAGGAAAAACACCCTGATGATGCTCTCCCTCTCTTCAATTGATCAACCTTATTGAAATCATACTCATGTTTATTGTACTGATTATGGAGCTGTCCTAATAGGATCAAATGAACTATTGTACTTCCAAACATGTGTTATTATGATATTGTATAATAAATATAAATATTATACATTCAATATTATTATTATTATTAATAATTACAATAGTGGATGTTCCCTTGTACATGATTATGAATACTAAAAATAGTAGAGCCTATAAATATATGTTTAGCTATAAATATGGATTATTTTAGTGTATTTGTGTAATTTTTAGTTTGTTATATGTTATGAGAATAATTATATATTTTTTATTATTCTATTATATTTTAAATTTAAATAAATCACATCTTTACCAGTGGGTTAGTTATAGTTATGCACTTACTATTCTAGATGTATTTAGCAGTCAAATAGTAGTACATAATGATAGTTATTAAGTTTATTTTTAGTAACATTTGTAAAAAAACTTATGTAACACTAACTTTAACCCATCAGGGATTTAATAAGACTTGATTAGGCTGGAAGACAAGACTACACAGAAAAGGAGGTTCCATGATTTTAGTGATGAAATTATAGCATGTTGTACAAGTAATAACAAGTACCTTATAAAATAAATAAATGTATCCAATACATTCATGATAACATAATGGTCAAAATTCAAGGAATATAATTTGAATATCATTTGAAAAAAATGGTGTTTACTTATTTTATATAATAGTTACCTAGTACAATTATTGAGAAAAATGTTAATGAAATACTTTATTAAATAATTCAATAACATGATTTATATTTTTCAAATCATATTATATTTTCATTCCATATTAATTAACATGAGGATATTAAAAAAATAGTTTTTCATTTATTCATGAGAATGATATATTTACACATGAGCATATTACATTTATTTCACAAATCATGGTAGATTATGCTAAGCAAAATGTGGCACATCAAAGTAGGTATTCATCTCCTGAGGTGAAATAAGTTATTCAAATAGATTCACCACAAGTACAAGAACAAGTTGTTACATATTCTTATCTTCCAGATGAATATATATGTTTACATGAGCATATGAGTAGTGATTTAGAGGGTTATATTACAACATATGGATCCTATTCAGATTCAGAGGCATCTACAATTGCCACTTCTATATCAAAAGACTTCATTCCTTCATATCATACCATGGGTTATTCATACATGATCATAAATAATATCATTGGTTAGATACTTAAAATGTCCTTGTACATAGATTATTTGTTTTTATTTCACTACTATATTATTCTATCCCTTATCCAATCATTCTTATAGCTAGTGGCTTGATATTTTATTTTAGTTTGGATTATGTAGATGATATTTTTTGATTATGTATCACCTTATTCTTGTTCACTTGTCAATCTCATGACCTTGGATATTCCTCTTAGTTATACACATGCCTTGCTTTTTCAAGCCTCACATCTACTCTATCTTATGGCCCTTATCCTATTTATTAATCCAACCAACCTTATATTGATAACATAAGCATCCCATCTTGACCAAAATTATTAAAAAGTACTTATCTTATACCTCTACATGTTTTGAGCTTGTCCCTACTCTCCTTCTCCTTGGATAGTAACATTTGGGTCAGATAATAGATCAACATTAATGTCCTAGCCTGATGCAAGTGTCTAGTTCCCTAAAGTAATCCAATTTACAAATGAAATGTATTATAATGGTTAACTTAAGTGATTTGATTAGGGTTATCACCTGATAAGATTGGTATAAAAATAATATCAACCCTCATTCATTCACCACCTACATACACCTAACAATCAGACTAAAAGAGCACTCAAGAAGAATTCAAGTTACCAAAAGATTTCTTATTCTACCTTATTTTGATATTAGTCAAAGAGGAAACCCAACTATAAGTCTGAAGTACTAAAGGAGTAGTCAAAAGGTCATATTTTCCAATTTCTATGCTAAGTCACTATTGTACTTGATTTACACATTACATAATTCACACACAAGCCAACACATAGGGGAGAACTAAATGAGTCTAAATCCCTCTTTTGGAGTATTGGATATGTAAGCAATGCCCTTTAAAAATGGGGTCATTTTAGGTCAACTTGACACCATGTGCCCACTAACCCATTTTACCCCAAGGTCACATTGAAGATACAAAGATTGGGTCTTTCCATTTTGCCAAGAGAAAAAATACATGAACCAAATATAAATACACTAGAGCAAAGGTGAAGCCAAACATAGAGGTATCTAGGATCTAGGTGGTCATATCCTATTTGAGAACATATTCCATACATGATACTAACATCAAACTTAAACACTAGTGTCAATGCTACTATCCTAGGTTGACATAACTATTCAGAGAGCCAAAGGTACTAGATCTAGAATCTAACAACTAATCTAGAAATATCTTCCTATCTACTTCCCACCTGTACCAAATCTAATAGTATATTATCATAAAAATATCTAAGTAATCTTTTATTATGTAATTTGTATATCTATCATAGTTTTACTTTCCATTAATAGCCTATCTTATCTTTATATATTTAGCATATGGTACATATAAGTTTAGCACATTAATTTACTTGATATAGATTTGATATTCACCTTTGTGCTCTATCATTTATATATACTTAACCCTTTTATAATTAAGGATCCACATCTAAATTAGGGTTAAACATTTGGTGAACTTAATCTTTAGGGTTTTCAGATTTATTTTCATTTTGTTGATCCTTAATTGATAAATATTACAATCATGTTTTCTATAGACACATTGGTAAATTATTTCCTGGTTAAATACCTTAAATTTGATATGGTTTGCTACATTACTTATATTTTTCAAAACTATTAAGAAAATTTATTCACATAATGAGAGAGTGTTTAAATGGAGATAACTTTTGATATCTCTCCATAAGTCCTCTTGTAATGATATAGAGCTAGCATCTAGATGCCAACATGCATGCTCTCAACCATTTATTCTATCCAAGCCCTACTCGAGTAATAGTTACCATACTACATCCATTATTTACCCACAACTTATATTGGATCATACATTCTATGTTGTTACTACTTAAATAGGTAAGGTTGTTCAACCTACACAACCACCTTTTAATATGCAACAAGTTCCCCATAAGCCTAAAATTGTGATTAAATATAAGGGTTATGACCTTCTTGACCAATTTAGAAATATACATGCTAAAACTTAAATACTTGAGCTCTTAAGACAATACAATGTTTACAAGGAAATATTATATGAGACATTGCATGAAACTTAAGTTCCAAATGATATAGACCCTACTTATTTTGTAGATATCATGAAATATCTCAAAAATAATGCCAAAATTATCACCTTTGTCTCAATTGACTTACCATATAAAGATATTACTGATCAAAAGTTACCTTTGTTCATACAAGTGATAATACAAAATAAAGGAATCAAAAGGGTGATAATTAATAATGGATTATGCCTAAACATTTTTAGTGTCAATTTATTAACCACCATGGGAATTAACACCAATTTGATTCAAAAGTTAATTATGCATATGTAAGGGTTCAAAAATTCACATAGATCTCAAGTTGTTCAAATTACATTGGATGTGACATTAGGACCAAAAACTAACCAAAAACTATTTTAGTTTATTTTAGGTAATGTCTCAATCACTACATTATAATGTGCTTTTGGAAAGATCTTGGATACATTCAATGGAAACTGGCACATCTACACTTTAATAATGTGTAAAATTCATACATGATGGGACTTTATTAACAATTCCCACCGATAATGAACCTTTAAAATTTTTCAAAATGATAAAATTTAAGGCATTCCTATAGTATTACCACCTAAATAATGCATTCTTACTGAGCACATACACACTTATGAAATAGGTGAGTCAAGTATAATGGATCCTTCATATCTAGATAAAAATAAGGTACCATATATTAAGGTGTACATAGATTCACATCAATATCAAGATCCATTACCAAATAAACCATTAAAACTGGATAAGCCTCCTTCATTTGAGCTTCCTTTATTGGTTAATACTGAGCACAATGATGGGAATGTTTTTTTATTACTATGATAGTGATGATGATATCAATTATAATATGAAAAATTAAAAAATACATTCCCTAAATTTTGATCCACTTGATAATATTTCACATAATTCATTTGAACCCATAGGTCCTGGTACATATAGAATCAATCCACTTGTAGAAGACATAACACCAAATATAGATAAGGGGAACAAAACCACAATGGATGAACATGTAAATGATTTTTACTCAATTCACCCCTCTTGGTTAAAAGTGTTGATCCAACCTTATAAAGGTTTAAATCAATTATACCATGTGAAAATGTGGAGTTTTTACTAGAAGATTCACAACCAATCAAAAGGCTAAATCCTTCCTATCTTTCAAATGAGCACTATCTTTCAAAGTGACCAAAGCATGAAGAGTTGACTATTACTACTAATATTGATAGGGTATATTGCCACCATCTCTAGTTTGATATGAACAAGTGGGATATAACTTTTGGAAATGCATTCCTTAAACACTTAGGACATACTAAAAATGAACTCATATACTCTCCATTGATGTTGGAATCCTATGGATATATTCAGTTACTGATTTCTTTGGGTACATGTGTGGTGACCATAACCATATGTATACTAGACAATGATTTCCATTTGAAATTAAATCTTGCACAAAATTAGATAGATGAATGGAAAGCCAAGTTGGATACTAAAAATATGTGTATTACTTTTATTGATATGGGTATAAATATTTGTATACCACATGATGGATAAGATTATCTACCCACATTGTTAGCTTTAGGGAAGCCATTGGACAAGTATATTGAAGAAGAGGCAATCCATAACTATAATAAATAGTTAAAAAATATTTTTAAAAATGGTCCCACACTTTTTGATGATGATGAATTCCTTGATTGAAACTCTTAATATTTAAAAAATACCAAAAAAAATCACCAAAAAAAATCCAAAAATCCAAAAACACTTTTGGCACATACATGTTCTATTGGCTCCTTGGCATCTATGTGTTAGTTCTATGTTGAGGAATATCATATCATTTATTCATACATACACATACATAGGTATACAAAAATACATGATACACTTATGGGTCTTGGGCATTCCCTCTATTGATTTCATTAGGATGGTGGGGTCATCCATCTTCTATGATGTTGATTCACATATGTTATATGATTTGATGATCAATATACACTATCATGTTCAATTTTATGTATGTACTTACACATGCATATTATCCATGATTATACATTACATAGGGTACTTGATATTATATGTACTTTAGATTTTTTTCTAAAAAATTTAACCCATGGGACACTATAACATGTTAATGTTGATTGATTATGATTTTCCTTTACACACTTCTTTAAGTGTTTTGCCTTGATTTTATGAGCATTTGAATATGCTCCATTGTATGTGGCCCCTGTTCCTATGTTTGATTTATTGGACATTTAAATATGTTACTAATTTTTGTATGGACATTAGAATATGTCATTCATTTCTTCTTTGTAAACTTTACTAAGTCATGTCCTTTTTATTTTTTAGCATTTAAACATGCCCTTTCTTTGTAGTTTCCTTGGACCATTACTTTTTGACTTGCTTTTGAGTACACTTATGTGTATGATTTTTGTATTTTTGAGCTTATAATATATACATATATATATATATACATATATATATATATATATATACATATATATATATATACATATATATAGATATATATACATATATATATATATATATATATATACATATATATACATATATATATATATATACATATATATATATACATATATATATATATATACATATATATGTATATACATATATATATATATATACATATACATATATATATATACATATACATATATATATATATATACATATATACAAATATATATATATATATATATGTATATATATATATATACATATATACATATATACATATATATATATATATATATACATATATACATACATATATACATACATATATATATACATATATATATACATATATGTACATATATATATATACATATATATATACATATATGTACATATATATATATATACATATATATATATATATATACATATATATATATATATATATATACATATATATATATATATATATACATATATATATATATATATACATATATATATATATATATATATATATATTTCCATGATATTTATAATTTATATTAGGCCTACATGTGATCACATAGGTTCTATGCACTTCAATGTTACATCTACCTAAACATATTTCCTTCTGTATACTATATAGTTACATTCGCAAAGTTATAGTTGTCTTACCATTTTGAGGTGAGCTAAATACTAGGTATTATTTTTTCATCACCTAAAATGGGGGTAATATTAATGGGGGTATGTTATAGTGACATGGATTCCACATTTTCATAGATTTGAAATTCAATGGTGACATACTTTGGAAGCATGTTCTCCACACTCATAAAGTATATGGTAGTTACACTAGTTTACAGATTCAGTGGGGGTATGTCATGATGATATGGAATCCACACATTAAAATTTTTAATATTTAGTGGGGGAATTCTTTGGAAGCATGTTATCCAAATTCATTTAGTATGATACTTATAATTCACCTATTTAGTGGGGGCATGTTTTGAAAGCATGTTTTCCACACCTATTAAATTTTTATCATATCCAATTTATAGTGGGGGAATTTTTTGGAAACATGTAATCCAAATTTTTATTTATATAAGTTTCATATTTATCCATATATAATGGGATAATTCTTTAGAAGCATGTCATCCACACTTACACAGCTTTTCAAATTGGCTAAAGCACATAGTTATATGATTATGATATACATTTGTGGCATAAATCTATACATGGTGCCATTATATATATATATATATATATATATATATATATATATTTAGCATGATACAAATATAAGATACATTTACTATGTAACATATGCCTAATATTACAAAATATAAATTAAGTTTAGATTCTAAAACTATTTCATGTATTGATACCAAATAGACTTTTACAAACATTAGTGAGCCAATCTACTTTAATATTTGGTTCACCTTTTGGTATGGTTTGGGTAATTAAATCACTCAATCTTGACAAGATTTTTATTTTGGACTTGATCATCAAAACTCACCATGTTACAAGTATCATTGGGTTGTACGGTTGAGCTAATCTCAATTGATAGCTGGAAAACCACTTTTACTCCAAAGTTGGGGGCATGCGCCTTCTAATATCTCTCTCTATATATTTGGATATATAAACTTTAAATTATTATCTATATTTATACTAATCTTAGTTTTATATCTTTACAATGATATATATTTTACCAAAAAAACATGCCAATAAGAAAGGTGGTTACATAGACATATGGGTGTACTCCTAAACCTTGTTATTTCAATTTCAATATATTTCATGTACTTTTGACCCATATTATATACATTGATTATAAAGTAACATGATCTTGGTCACAATTTAGTCACAAATAAAACACTCAAACCTACCTCCAACATAGTACTTAAACTCAACTCAAGTAAGACAAGGTGTGTATACACACCCAAGTACTTATTCCTTTCCTTTAAACTAGTAATTTCATTACAAGATTAAAAGAGAAGGGGAGAGATGATATTTTATTATTATGTATCACCTTATTCTTGTACACTTGTAAAAATCATGGCCCAAGATATTTATATTAGTTCTACACATACCTTACTTCCTCAAGCCTCACATATGCTCTATCTTATGCCCTTTGGCTAATATATTAGTATAACCAACTTTATATTTATGACATAGATACCCCATATTTCAAAAAATTCTTTAATTTTTTTTTATCTTATACCTCTAAAAAATATGAGCTTGTGTCTACTCTCCTCCCTAAACTAACATCTAGATCAGATAATATAATCAATATTACTATCCTATCATGACATAAGTGTAAAGTGCCCTAAAGTCATCCACTTTATAAATGGAATGTATTATAATGGTCAAAATAAGTTATTTAATGTGAGTTATCATATAATAGGATTGGTATAAATATAATATCAACCCTCACTCATTCACCACATACAATCACCTAGCATTCATACCAAAAAAGCACTCAAGTTACCGAAATCTTTCCCATTTTACCCTATTCTAATATCAGTCAAATAATAACCTAAATACATGTTTTAATTACTAAAATATTAGTCATAAGGTCATATTTTCCAAGTTACAAGTTAGTTCAATGTTTTACTTTCTTTACACATTACATGATTCACATAAAATCCAAAACATAGGGAACAACTACATGAGTATGAGGCCCTCTTCTAAAATATTGGCTATGTATATGGTTCCCTTTAATAGTGGGGTCATATGGGTTATCTCAACACCATGTTCCCATTAACATATTTTCCCCCAAGGTCACATTGAATATGCAAAGCTAGGGTTTTGCCATTTCATTACGAGTGACAGCCCATGACCCAAATTTGATTACACTAGAGTGAAGGCAAGGATAAACCAAAAGGAATATTGATGATCACATATTATTTTATTTCATATTACATACAAAAAACTAACATCAAACTCAGACACTAGTGTCGATGTAACTATCCCAAGCTAACATAAATGTCTAGAGAGTTATAGGCACCAGATCTAGAATCTAACAACTTATCTAAAAATATATTCCAACCTATTTCTCACCTATACTATATCCAACACTTTATTATAATAAAAAACATCTAATTAATCTCTTATTATTTAATTTTTATATCTATTATAGTTGTAATTTCCATTAATATCCTATCTTAGCTTTATAAATTTAGCATATTGTACATATGAGTTTAGCACATTAATTAACCCAACATAGATTTGATATTCACCCTTGTGCCCTATCATTTATAAATACTTAACCATTTTACACCCAATTAAGGACACACATCTAAATTATGGTTAAACATGTTCTTACCCTCTTATTTTCCAAACTGATTCAAATAATATAAAACACTTCTCTATATGGCATTTCACTTGCTTAATATTACACCCTATCAACTCACATGATATCATCTTGAAAATTTTTACATAATAAAATCTAGCCTCTTCCCCATTTTAGGAGCATGTACATTCCTACTTATCTTGCTTATTTACATTATGTTTCTTTGATTCAAAGTTATGCATACACAATGGGGGCACATTACTTTCCTTCTTTCATATCATACTATGATTTCTGAATATTGTTGAGGGGTTTTCAAATCCCTACTTCATCTAATTTCAACACTTTTTTACTTAGAATATTTTAAAAATATCTTTATCATTCAAATATTTTCAAAATTTTCTTAAAAAATGCATATATTTGAAAAAAATACAAAAATATTTTCATATTACTCAAAATCAGGACCTAAAGCATTTTTAAATGTTATTATCATACTTATTTTTCATATGTTTTTTTATTTTATGTTAAGTAGATATAATATTCTATATTTCAATACACAATGCTTCTCAGAAGGTACTTTAGTGTGATACATGACATACTTTCACATGATTCCTTGATGTCATGCTTCCCTTATTACCAAAAAACCTCGCTAAGTTGGGGGAATCTATTTGGTCTCCATGAACACTTTAATATGTTGTATTTATCCACTTTATCTTTCCCATATTGAGATACATATCATACACATGTTTTTAAAGTCACTCACACTTTACAAATATATGACATGAAATATGTTATATACTAATAATGACACTCATACATGTGAAAGATTTATATAATTTTATTTGATACATGATTTTCTTTGCAATCTTCCTTTCATACATGATAAGATATAATTTTATATGCATCCCTTGTTATTTCATGTTAAAATTCATGATTATATGGCATCAACATGCCATTTTTTTATGGACCTTGGCCTTGTGTGTTATATGACGTTTACTTGTCCCTTATATGTGGCCTCTTGGGCCTTATGAGTGACATATTTGTTAGACACCCAATCAATGAGAGTGGGGGGGGGTATGTATCAATGAGATAAAATATTCCAACTTCAATTTCAATCCTTAAAAACTCTTAATTAGTTACCACAAGCATTTATGAAGTATACACATCATTCACAGCAATGAACAAGAGAGACAATGTAAGATCAATCACATAACACATGACATATGTGGGAAACCCTTTTGGGGGAGAAAACCCATTGAAACCTATAATTGGACTAATGTAAGTTTTGTAAGGTTGAAATATTTAAATATTAGCATATTTGAAATCATTTTGAGTTTCTTTCAAATATGTGAAATAAATGAACAACAAAAAAGAATACATTTATTTCTTGGTTTTAGAAGAGTGTTTTAAAAAGATATGTTTAAAATTACATAGTTTTATTTTGAGCTTTATAAATTTGAATGCATGATTTGGTTTGAATCATATTAGTTAAGTTTTTTATTTAAAAAATTAAATATTGTGATAATATTTCAAAACTATGAATAAATGAAACAAAATAAAATGGTATGGGCATAGTATTTGAAGACAAAATTATGAAGAATAGATTTTTTTTGGTTTATTCATGATGTTAGATCATGATAGTAAATGGGAGATAAATAATGGGTTTTCATTTGATTTTGAAAATTGGTTAAATTTACTTATTTTGTAAAAAAATTTGCAAAATAATCACTTACATAAATTTTTGTGATGTTAAATTTGATGACCAAATGACCGTCACCACAACCTAGAAATTACGCAGTTTGATGATCATTTGAACGTCAAATTTAATCTAGGTAGAAAACATATTAAAATATTTATTTTTAAAAAAGTGAAAGTTGTTTTATAGACATATTTGGTTCATCTTTCATGTGATATAATTGAAATATTTTTACTATCAAGGTATTTTGTAAAAATAATTGTTTTCAAAAGCATGGTGTTGCATAAGGAATAAAGAGCAGTGAAGCAAGTCTTTAGAGATTTGATATATTGTTTGGAAGTAAATTGATTATATACATGGTATAATTCACCTTGATACATATATTCTTTAATTTATATGATTTTTATGCAAAATAAAATTAATGTAAATAGGAATTTCATTTAAATATGATTTTATCATTTTATTTATTGATTAAATGTTATTATTGCTAGTTGACTAGAAGGTCCCCACATGTTAAGAAATAACTGATCTAAATTCAAATATTTGATCTCTCAAGACCTTTTAAAAGTCTTAAATTATTTTAATTTGTAACTGTGAAATTAATTAAATTTTAAAGTTAATTAATAAAGTTAACAAATAACTAACTAAAGTTAGTTATAACTTCCATTTCAACCAACTTCAAAGATTTAAAAAGAGAACAAGGATTCATTTGAGAAGGAGGAATAACATAGGTATTGAAGACTTATATTCTTGTAAATTCAATAATTTATCTTTCTCTTTTATATGAAATTTCTATGAGATAGCATGACTTTTGCAAATAGACCAAAGGTACTTTCTCTAATGGTTGAGTATACTACTTAGAAAATGTAGGTATATTCAGTTTTATATTATCATTTATAATTGATTATTTGAAGATTATCAAATTTAATATCTTTTGATGATTGAAACTTATAGTATTATGAATAGAATCTAAATATTCAACCTGAATAATGATTAAAACATCATTGTTTATGACAGATTGTTGACCTAATTGATTGTAAAAGTTATCTTTTGAAGCTATTTTATATGAAATATGTTGATTTCTCAAATAAAATAGATCATATTTGATAATATGACTCTTATTTATTAAGACTCACAAATTTTCTATTTTATTATGTATTTTATTTATTTGAGTATGATTTCTAGTTTAGTTTTTTTTAATTAATAGTTGTTAGTTGTTAAAGTTTGTCTGCCTTCTTGGTTGTCATTAATTACTTTCATCTTTGTGTTTTGAGCATGAACATAAGATACACTTTTCAACAATCTAATTTTTTTTCCTTTAAGAGATCATCTAATTCATAGACTTTAATTTATTAGATATGTTATATGATAGTTTATAATATATTTAAGATTGAATTATATGATATTAAAGGAATGGTTAGCCTCTTGGATCTGAGCATTGTTTATGAGTAATCTTCTTGATGTAGTTGATTTTCATGTTGTGTTTGATTGATTTATTAAATGTTTGTAAGATTGATTTAGATTGATTATTGAACATAATAATCCTCAAAACTTTAAAAGACCCTTTTTCACACCTTATGACTAATTTTCATCCATAGGTATTTTATGATTAAACTAGTATGATTTCATTTTGGCCTTCATGATAGGCAAACAGGTTGATTCATTGGTATGACATTTTTATCCATCAACATAATTTCCAAATATAAAACTTATTAAACACTTGGAGACACCCAAAACACACTTATAGACTAATATTTGAGCTTCCCAATCTTTATGAACCCATACATCCTATAACCCATTTATGACTTGCATATTCTTAAGCATAAACTAAGAAACCTATGAGCAAACAAAAAAATTTCAATTTGACTTCAACATACCTTTAGACCATAAAAACATTTGGATCATGATATAATAAGGTCAACATACCTTTTTATGCAAAAATATCATCTTGATAAATCATAAATCCTCCTTTTCTATATGTGAACCTTTAATCTCACCCTACAAACTATTCCATATATAGCTATCAACATCATGGCATCACCACATCATATATTCCACTTGGACGTACCTGCTCCAAATGAAAACACTCATAACTAAACTTTTATAACCATATAAAGAACATCATATCAACATTTGATTATCCACATGAAATATTTCTCTTAAGAAGCATAGGTAGAAACACCCTACTTCACAATGTCCTAGAACAATGTGAAACCATGAGTTGCCCACAACTCTTCATATTCCTTTTCCTCCTTCATCATCTGATACTTGTAGTTCTTCTTCTTATTCTTCTTCTTCTTATACTTAAGAGAATCAACATGCTCAACCACCAAAACATTCTCCTTCTCTTCTAAGATTAAATTGATAATACATGGAGACAACAAAGATTTATTAAATACCTTTTTATCTAAAGAATCCACCTTGCAGTTTAAAAACTCATCACTAGGCATAGATAATTGATTTATTTTCATGATACATGCTCAACCATAATAGGATGTTCACTTAGATCCATACTTACCTCAGAAATAGCCTCAACTAGTACCTTGGTCTTCTCCTTGAGCTTGATCTCTTTACTCTTAACATGAACAGATAATGAGATCCCTTGACACTCTTCAACTTCTAAAGTATTCTCCACCATAGCAAATAAATTACTTAAACTTGTAGTCTCATCATTACTCATATTTACCACCTTTGGTTTACATGGGTTAACTTTCCTTCTTCCTTTCACTCTAAGAGCATGATTGAACTCATTTTGACTTGATGACCTTTACTTGTAAAACCTAGCAATGTGTCCAGTCTTCTCATAGTTGTAGCAGACAATATTCCTTGATGGAAACACAATTTGTCTTATCATGTTTGGATATAAAATTGAAATATGTCCTTTGTCATGACAAACAAAATAACCTCCCTTTTTTGAAGAGGATTCACCTTGTCTAATATTATGTGGACAATGGTTAGCAAAGTGTTCCACAACAAGATAGTTAAAGCACCTAAATTTGTTCACACCTTTTGAATAAAGACCTATATCATATTTCCATGAAAACTTATTTCTAACAAGTCTCTTGCATTCTCTAGATTTATGCTTAAATTGATAACATGTGAAATAATAACCATTGAAACTTATATACCTCGTGGCATTTGATTGCTTGATCTGATTTGCCTTTATTCTTCTAACACTTTCATTCCTTCTCTAATGATTTGTATTTAAATACTGATCCATCTTTCTCTCATTTAAATTCATGTCAACTTGAGAAGCAACAATGGTTTCTCTATTAAAATCCAATCCAAATATGTCACTAGCTAAATTTTGAATCTTTAGGAGATCATCCAAATCATTAGAACGTTTATCAAACTTGACAAATGATTTCACCTTGTTTACAAAATTCTCTAACTCATCTTTCAATGACATATTTTCAGAAACACACCTTAAACATTCCTATTTTTTAGCTTTTACGCTTGTATATAGGATTTCTAATTGACAACTAAGATGCTTGACTATATCTTCATGTTTTTTTGTATCTTCATTCGTTCTTACCTCATACACACTGAATTGATCCTCATAGTTTTTGATTTGAGACTTTATCTTATTATTAATCTTCATCTTAACCTTTAGTTATTCAAGAGCATTCATCAATACAATCTCATAGTCCACCTCATCTTCATCATCATCTGAATCACTCCAAGAAGACTCATTTTGATGTGAGAAATTACTTTTAGTAGCCATGAATAGGGATTCATCTTAAATAGGACCATTATATTCATGATCACACTCTGAGTCACTATCTTCACTCTCATTTGATGAGCTACAATCTTCTTTGGTGTAGAGACTTTTCTTATTCTTGAAGGACTTCTTCTTATTGTTATACTTTCTAAATCCTTTCTTTATGTATGTCTTTTTATCTTCATCTTGGTCTTTGCCATTATATTCATAACCATTCTTCTCATGCTTATGAGATCACTTACGAGTAAAATGTCATATCTCTCCATAGTTGTAATATTTCAAGGGTAGTTTACCCTTATACTTCCCTAATCTTGTGTTCAATTTCTTAGTAATTAAAACAATTAGTTCATCCTCATCAATGTTAGATATGTCATCCTCTTTAGGTATCTTAGATTGAAAATTCTTCTTAGGATTCATATTTGTATTGAATGTTACTTCCTTATTTGGTGGTATATCATAATTTACTCTCATATCATAGGAATTAAGGGTGCCATGTAATTGATCCATCTTCAACTAAGTAAGATCATGAATTTATTATATATCAAATACTTTTGGATCAACCTTGAGGGATAGAGAGCTTAATACCTTTTAGATTACATAAGCATCTTCAAGATTCTCTCCAAGACCTCTGATGATGTTCATAGTCTCATCAAATCTCTATAGAAAGGATACCATATAATCTTCTTCCTTCATCTTGAGACTTTCAAATTTCCTTCTATGAGTTTGTAACTTAGCAAGATTGACCTTTGAATCTCCTTCATAAATGATATGTATTATATCCCATATCTCTTTAACATATTTACAATGGATTACTTTGGTGAACTCAGTCTTTGTAATCTCACAAGTGATGGAATTCATTTCCTTAGAATTATTTTCAAACAACTTCTTGTCTGCAACACTAGATGGAGGGGTAGTAGGAGCAACATAACCATCCACAACAGATTACCATACATCAAACCTTAGGGAAAAAATGTATGTCCTCATCCTTCCACTCCAAAAATCATAATTAGATCTATTGAAAATTGGTGCTTGTTTAGTAGAGAAACCTCCTTGATGACTACCCATATTTTACCTTGGATCACCTTAAAACTATCAAGCCTTTACCAAATGACCTACTTTGATACCAATTGTTAGAGGTGTAATCACTGAGAGGGAGGGGGGTGAATCAGTGAGCCCAAATATTCCAACTTCAATTTCAATCCTTACAAAATCTTAATCAATTACCACAAGAATTCATGAATCATACACATAATTCACAATAATTAACAATAGACAATGCAATATCAATCACATAAAACATGACATATCTGGGAAACCCTCTTGGGGGAGAAAACCCACTAGAACCTATAATTGGACTATTGTCTTATAATACAAATAACTAATTTAGACTAGTTTCAACTGATCAAGAAATTATCATCCCTTATTTTAGTGATATTTCAATCCCATAAGTAGCTTCTACACCTATCTAGATGAGCTACCACAAGAACTAGACCTTTAGAAAATTTCACCTTGTAAGGAGGTTGTAACCCCCTATATGTTGAGCTTCCATAACAACATATAAAAACACATCCACCTTTGTAATGATGTATACAACACCTGATGATGGACCTCTACTTATCAATCTTCACCTTCACTCACACTCAATATTAAAATCTATAAGATCACTACTATGACATCAAAAATATGACCTATAGGTCATACACATAGTCAATAATCTTCTCTGCTCATCAACTAGGCACTCTACCTCTATTTTGCTCCAAAAATCTCACATGAAACTTGTGTATGGGATTGAGGGTATTGATGTGTTTTAATTAATATCAAGTGGCATTGGTGATGACAAAGTGGCATGAGAGTGCTCTTGATCTAATATGCATGATCTTAGTGCTCAACTTAGTCTTGGTTACTAGTGAAAGCTAGTAGAAGTAGTTAGAGTTGTTGGTTATAGTATTTTAAATGAGTGGATTGAATATATGTAAGGTGATATGATCTCAATGGATAAGTTTCCAAGTATATTCAAGAGGCAAGTTGGTCTGGTGGTTCTAGGCCTACTAGGCAAGGTGGGCTAATGAGGTCCTTGTGAGTAGTTATGAAGAGATTTCAGTTAGTAGAGCTCATGTAAGCATGGTTTGTGGTATGAAATGGTTGGTTAAAGGTATTGACCAAGTTTAAATCCTTGAGGAGGAAGAGAAAGAAAGTTAGCTCATTGGGATGTATTTTGTGCATGCAAAATAAAGGTTTCCTAGCCTGAGAAGAAGTTTGTGATACTCATTGGCACATTTATACTTTGATTTGGGACCTAATCCTTTTGGGAAAGTTGGAACATAGACCTAATAATCCTTTAAAAGTATTTTTTAGTGGATTGAGGGATAGAGCTTTATGAACATTTGTTAAGAATGTAAACTGCTCAGAAACCCTTTATAAACCCTCATAATGGAGTGATTAGAGAGATCTTGCTAGAAAGGACACAAAATGGATTAGTTGACAAATTTTTACTATTAAAAGGTATAGAGGACTCCTTTGGACATCTCTAGGTGGTATTGATGTGTCAGGGTAGTGAGAAAAAGGTAAAGAAATATGCTTATTTCTAAATATTTTAGTGTTACAAGCAGGGTTGACTAAGTCAATGAATAAGACTTATTGGAGCTTGAAGGACAGGATTTGTTTTGAAAAGAAATAGTCACTATTTCAATTATATAAGTCAATTAAGTTGACTAATTGTTAGAGTGGAAATGGAGCAAACAGTGAGCAAAAGCCAATCAGAGTGAAAACCTATTTAAGGATTGATTTCAAGTGTTTAAAAATGGAAAAAATGGTTTGGGGTATTATTTAAAGACATATACCTCCTATTTAACCTATGTTTAAGTGTTTATGGTGCATATAAAATATCTATAAGGAGCTCACAAAATGACTAGTCTATGTAAGACAAGATATTGGAACCCATTATAGTGAGAATGGTTTGTAGTAGAAAAGTGGCCATTAAAGCATATGAATTTGTGATTATAAATTTTATGAGGTTTTTTAATGATCACATGAATTCATTTGAATATCAAGGAAGTGTATTCACGAGTGTTAGATGTCATGTTCATCATAATCAATTTTTGGAGCTTGTAGGCAGTCTAGAGTGGCTTATTTGAAGAGGCTACTTTGAGTTATTCTAAGTAGAGTTTGAGGTGAGTGATACATTTTTGGTATTATATGAGTGTTATATATTATTACATGGATTTTTATTCATATTTTTTCTCTATTTTTTTTGGATTAGTCAAATATCTTTGACTGAGTTTCTAGTGTGCATGACTAGTTTGAGTAATTAGTTTGTTTGAGTTGGTTTAAAGAAATTTTGATTATGTGATGGTGAATAATCAATTAAATGATGTTTTTAAGGTCATATATGACATATTAATATTTTTTTTTATGATATTGTTTTATAAAATCATCTTCATGCTTTAGTTCTTCTTGGCAGTATTTTTTAGGTGTTTGCAAGACTTGGAGTGAGAGAGAGAATGGCTTAGATGGAGTAGTGGTTTAGAGTTAAAAATGTTGTTGAACCATGTGTGAGTGATAAATTATCTATTGGAGGTGGTTTTTATGTTTTTTAAGCATTTGTGAATGATATTATTCATGGATATGGTCATATGTGGTGAATGAGCTATAAGGTCTAATGTATTAAGCCTAATTGAGATCTAAAGGAGGATTGAGCTTGTTTTTGAAGTATGGACGACCTATAGAGTGTTTGAGTTATCTTGATGACATGTATGAAGAAATTTTATAATGGTAATAAAATAATTTGAAGTATCTTGGCTGACCAAGATGGGTTAGATGAAAGAGTAGTATATATACTAGGTCTATTTGGCCTATTTTAAGGGAGTGAGAGCAGAGTGTATTTAAGCAAAGGGAAGATCTTAGTAAAGGATAAAATATGGGTAATTAATGACCATGAAATGGTTTATAGTATAATTCATGTTTTTATAATCAGATTCATGAGCTAACAAGTCATTATACCTAATAGTCTAAAGGGTGACTTGGTTGAGCGAATGAGGTAGGAGTGCTTGCTTAGAGAAGAGAAGTAGTTTATAGGTGTAAGAGATTTAGAAGGTCATCATCAGATGTATAATACATCATATAAATGGTGAAAATAATATTAGAGGTGTTTTAGTGGGTGATTAATCACCTATGGGGTTATATCCTCTTTGTTAGTTGGAGCTAGCTAAAGGTCTAGTTAGAGTTGGACTAAATTGAGGGGTGGATGCTCCTTGATTAGTTAGAGCTAGTCTAGAGTCTCATTTTTGTATTATAATTATAGGAATGTATTCCATTTTTATAAGGATTTAAAGTGTGTTTTCTCCCCCTATAGGGTTTCCCACATAAATGATGTCTTCACATGATGTATGCTCTTGTTCATGCTTTGGATATTTAAACTTTCATGTTCATATTGCTAGATCAGATTAATGAATAATGAATGGGTTTTAGAATTTAATGTACATTGTTGTATATTGATTCATACCCTCAATATTAGTATCTACTCTCAATCATTGGTAATAGATCAGGTCCTTCTTGAGGCTTAATCAGCTTGGAAGGTGATCTTGTGAGTAGCTTGGTTGATGGTGTTTGCCTAGTCAGCTTGTTGATAGAGTTGATAGAGTTGTTGATGATCAGTATGGTATCCATATTAATATAATGTTTATTCATGTTTTATAAATTGTGAATTCAAGGGTTGATGAGCTTTGATAGTTTCTTTGATAAGATGGATGTCAAGAGTTGGATTATTCTTCAAGGTGAGTTGTTTACTGCTACAGATGGTTCTTCAAGCATGAGAATTTGTCAAAAAAGGTATATGGAAAAGAAGAAAACATATACTAAATCTAAATCCAAGACCAAACCTATGTTTAATGATAGATCTTATTGAAGATAGTCTCTTAATCAACTAACATGAAAAAAAGAGATAGCCAATGGTCTGATTATAAGCTTGGAGTATGAGACCAAATTGAGGTCTATTTAAATATTATTTAATTATGAATGTATGAGCATGTTATCTTATTTATAGTTGTTTTAAGTTGACAATATTCAATAAAGGAGATCTAAAATATCACTTGAGGTCATGATGTGTTTGCCTTGATAAATAAGTTAAGAGGATGTTTTATGAGTGTATGATAGCTGTACAAGTCTTTGAGGACATGGAGAATAATATGAGAGGTCATATGAGGTGTCAAGAGTTCTTAGGGAACTTATGGAAATCAAAAAATTTCATTAAAGAAGTTTTTGTATGAAAATATGACCGTTGGAATTTGAAAATTCAAGTTTATCAAAAGGAAACTAGTTTACAAAAAATTGGATTATACATGTCATGGATGAAGTCAAATCAAGATAAGGTAAGAAGAAAAGTTGAATCAGACTCTGTGTAGTAGATCCTTCAAGTGGTGGTTTGATTTAGGTGTCCATACAAATGTAATAAATGTAGATCAAAGTTGACTTTGTAGTTAATGTTTGTAATGAGGAACCCAGTTTGAGCAAAAGAGGATTAAGACTCATCTAATGATCTAGTTTTAATATTATAATAATTGGATGGTGTTTTCAACTCATCATAGTAATAATACATGCTCTGATAGGGGTCTGAATATGCTCATTTGAGAAAGAAAATCTTCATGGAAGCTGACTATGTATGATGGTATCTATTGTTGATAAATAAGGGTTGCTAGCTTTGTTATGGCATATGGATCTCTATGTTCATTAGGTAGATGGTCTGTAATAATTTATTTTAGTTGTTATCATACTTGTGATGCATGGTTGATCACAAGGTAGTATCCAAGATGACAATTACAAGGGTCTGTGAGCTAAAATTGAAGAAATTCTGAGTTTGCATGAAGATAAAGTTGGAGTTGGCATAGTTGATTATGTTCCTTGTCATGAAGATGAAGATATATTGGTAAGCAGGAAAATTATCCAAGGATAATGTATTTCATTAGTTCATATTGTCATTTTTATATTTGGCTCAAAAATGGGTCTAAAGTACAAGATTCAGAACAATGGGATGAAACTTGAGAAACATTGACAAACTGAGCTGACATGTTTATAGTGATCACTATCCTATAACATCATAAGGTTATTATTTTATTAAAGAGGTGTTTTCATAATTATTCATGAAGGTATGTTGTTATTATCATGAAAATTATTTCATAAGAGACTCCTATAGGTGAAGAATCAAGAATGATGTTTAACAGGTATGTTCAAGTCTCTTGGTCCTAAAGTATCATTTTGATCATTTTTGGATGCTTAGTATGGGTTTTGATTTGAGGAAGGATTATATAATTAATTTTATGGGAGAATGAAGAAGGTTGGCATGTATCATTCCCAGGTGGTCTGAGTTCTTGATGATCTTAGATGTGAGTTTTGTGGTCAAAAGTCTGAGTTGACCAATTTTGGTAGTGATGACTACCTAGAGTGTGTCTAATGTGCTCTTTTG
The DNA here is from genome assembly GCA_037957365.1 of Torreya grandis. Lineage (NCBI taxonomy): Eukaryota > Viridiplantae > Streptophyta > Pinopsida > Cupressales > Taxaceae > Torreya > Torreya grandis. The sequence goes on along the minus strand of JARHVA010002130.1, from coordinate 1,445,361 downwards.
ATGTTTTATTGAGGCTATAAGGTTGGAAAAAGTTTATTAAAATTGGGTTTGACATGTCAAATAATAATAGGATGTTTGATGATGTCTAAGAGGTGCTCAAGTATGTGTTTGACCATTTGGTCAAGATGGCTGCTATAAGTTGTGGCCTATATGCACAGATTGCTTGATTGCAAGGGTCAATTTAAGTTTGGATATTTTTCGTGAAGTATTTTATGTTAAATAAGTTCTACACATATTTTTGAGACATGATCTGGTTTCATAGGTTGTTGAATCCTTTTGTGTCAGGTGGAACATTTTGTGTGGTCACTAGCTTCTCTTATCAAGAGCATGTGTTTATTGGCTTAAAAGAAGTCATAGTTAACAAAGGTTTAGAGGATTTAAATTTGTAATTTAATTTATTTTTAATGGTCTCTAGGTGTGGTATCTAGCTTAGGTGTTTTTGTTAATCAAAGGTTAACATTTGACCAAGGTTTAATTTGAAGGCCTAGTCATTTAGACATGATTGAAAAAGTGGTCTATCTTTGGAGTTGGAGGCTAGAATATTAAAATAAACTAAATGGGCCAAATTAATAGCTAAATTTTTTTTATAGTGGTTTAAAGGTAATCATTTTTTAATTTATTCAAGTTTTGGTCTTCTAGGAGGCCTAATTAGCTAGTAGGCTAAAGAAGGAAGTCTAGTAAGGAGGATGAGTTGGGAGATAATTCTTGGCATGTCTAAGGGAGAATGGTAATGGAATTTAGATATAGATTTTCATGACTTTAAATTACACACACAAAGAGTTATGAGGTCTGAAGTGGCCAAATAGGGTTACAAGATGTCTAAATAGGCCTAGTGAAGAAATTAAGTAATTTTATGATATCTTTTCAAAGAAGGTTAGCTTTGTTAGTTATAGATGAGTAGGTTGGTATATTATAATCATGATTAATGTATGTTTCTATAATTTAAGTTCCTTTGGTGGTTTATAGGGTGCCTTGAGTGCAAAGGTGTGTGAGCTTGAATAGTGATATAGTGCTCTTATTGTTGTTTAAAGTAATGGTAGCTATTCTTGGAGGTCCTATAGGTATGTGTAGATTGTATAGACTGAGACAGATCCTTTAAATTGGATTATGTTACTAGGGGGAGCTATTTTAATATGAAATTGGTGATAGGTCCAAGGATCTAGGTAGCTTGGGAGAAGGACTGAGTTTAAGGTATTTAGTTTTTCTTAAGAAGATTTAGTTGTCTGATCAGATCTATTGAAGGAAGGGAATATGATTTAGTGTTTTCTAGGTCTATTAGAGACTTAGAGGTCTGATTTTAGTGTTTATCAAAGGGGAAACCTAATTTCTTTATTTCTCAAGTGATAGTGGTTTGAGGGAGAGCTAGAGTGCTTTCCTAGTGGTCAAGTCCAAAGATCTTATAGGTGTTTTGGAGCTATGACTTGAGTTGGTTCTTGAAGGGAGATTGGTCTAAGGGGGATCACTATGGTTTATTTGTGATCTTTTATTGATGTTTGGTGTGCTTTGAGTTTTAAAGGATGAGAGATAAAGGTATGTGCTCTTGGTTGTGTTCTTAATTTTCTTGATTAAAGATAGAAGAGCATGTTTGGTAGATGAGTCTACTTTATCATTTTGGAAAGGGGGAGAGAGAAAAAGAGTGTTTACATCAATGAAAAATGGGGATATTATTGGGATATTAGTGGTATTAATGTGTTTTCATTGATTTTAAGTGGCATTGGTGATGATAAAGTGGCATGAGAATGATCTTGGTCTAATATGCATGATCTTAGTGCTCAACTCAGTCTTGATTGCTAATGATAGCTAGTGGGAGAAGTTGGAGTTGTTGGTTCTAGTATTTTTCATGAGTAGATTTAATATATATAAGGTGATATGAGCTTAGTGGATAAGTTTCCAATTATCTTCAAGAGGCAAGTTGGTTTAGTGGTTCTAGGCCTATTAGGCAAGGTGGGCTAATGAGGTCCTTGTGAGTAGTCATGAAGATATTTTAGCTAGTATAGATCATATAATCATGGTTTGTGGTATTAAATGGTTGTTCAAAGGTTTTAACCAAGTTTTAGGCCTTGAGGAGGAAGAGAAAGCAAGTTAGTATGTTGGGATGTATTCTATGCATGCAAAATAAAGGTTTCCTAGCTTGAGAAGAAGTTTGTAATACTCATTGGCATCTATAGAATTTGCATGGAGACCTAAAATTTTTGGGAGAGGTGGAAAATATACCTAATAATCCTTTTAAAGTGTTGTTTAGTGGATTTAGGGATATATCTTTATGAACATTTGTTAAGAATGTAAACTAGTTAGAAACCCTTTATAAACCATCATAATGAAGTGATTGGTGAGATATTACTATAAATGACCAAAAATGGATCGGTTGAATAAGTTTTAATATTTTAATATATAGAGGACTCCTATAGGTGTCTCCAGGTGGTAATGGTGTATCATGGTGGTGAGCAAAGGGCACAAAACTATGCTCATTTCTAAAGATTTTAGTGTTATAGGCAAGGTTGACTGAGTCAATGCATAAGAGTTATTGGATATTGAAGGATAGGAAATGTTATTTAATTTCATAGAGTTTTTTCGTCAAGAAACAATCACTAGTCGCTAGAGTGGAAATGGAGAAAATAGTGAACAAAAGCCAATCAGAGTGAGAACCTATTTAAGGATTGATTTTAGGTGTTTAGGGATGGAAAAATGGTTTTTTATCTTATTTAAAGACATATACCTCTTATTTAAATTATGTTTAAGTGTTTATGGTGCTTATAAAATAGCTAGAAGGAGCTCACAAAATGACTAGTCTGTGTAAGAGAAGATATTGGAACCCATGACAGTGAGAATGGTTTGCAGTAGCAAAGTGGCCATTGAAGCATATGAATTTTGTGATTGTAAATGTTATAAAGTTTTTTTAGGATCAAATTAATGCATTGGAATATCAAGTAAGTTTCTTCACAAGTGTTAGATGTCATGTTCATCATGACTTATTTTTAGGCTTGTAGGCATTCTAGAGTGGCTTATTTGAAGAGGCTAGTTTGAGTTGTTCTAAGTAGAGTTTGAGGTGAGTGAGACATTGGTGGTATTATATGAGTGTAAAAACTTTATTACATGTATTTTTTCTTCATATTTTGTCTCTATTTTGGTTGGAGTAGTCAAAGATCTTTGATCGAGTTTTTGGTGTGCATGAACAGTTTGAGTAATCAGTTTGTTTGAGTTGGTTTGAAGTAGTTTTTATTATGTGATGATTAATAATGGATATTGTGATGTTTTTAAGGTAATATAAGACCTATTCATGTGATTTTACAAGATATTTTTTGAGAAAATAATTTTCATCTTTTAGTTTTTCTTGGCAGTATTTTTTGGGTGTTTGCAAGACTTGGAGTGAGAGAGAAAATGGCTTGGATGGACTAGTGGTTTAGAGTTAAAAATGTTTTAGACCCATTTTAGAGTGATAAATTATATATTTTAGGTATTTTTTTATGTGTTTTAAGCATTGGTGAAGGCTATTATTCATGGATATGGTCATATGTGGTGAATGACCTATAAGGGCTAATGCATTAAGCTTAATTAAGATCTAAAGGAGGATTGAGATTTTTTTGAATTATGGATGACCTATGGAGTTTTTTAGTTTTATTTAAGACATGTATGTTAATATTTTATAAGGTTAATACAATTATGTGAAGTATCTTGGCTGACCAAGATGGGTTAGATGAAAGAGTAGTATATATACTAGGTCTATTTGGCCTATTTTAAGGGAGTGAGAGAAGAGTGTATTCAAGCAAAGGGAAGATATTATTAAAGGAGAAAATATGGGTAATTAATTACCATGAAATGGTGTAGAGTATTATTCATGTTTTTTTATCAGATTCATGAGCTAACAAGTCATTAGACCTAACAGTTTAAAGGGTGACTTGGTTAAGTGAATGAGGTAGGAGTGCCTGCTTGGAGAAGAGAAGTATATTGTAGGTTTATGAGATTAAAAATGCCATCATAATGTGTATAATAAATCATATTAGTGGTTAAAATCAAATTAGAGTTGGTTGAGTGGGTGCTTAATCACCTAGGGGGTTGTAACCTCTTTACTGGTTGGAGCTAGCTAAAGGTCTAGTTAGAGCAGAACTAAATTGATGGGTGGATGTTCCTTGATCAGTTGGATATGGTCTAAAATATCATAATTTTATTATACTTATAATAATATATTCCATTTATTTTTATGTTTTAGAGTGGGTTTTATACCCCTAGAGGGTTTCCCACATAAATGATGTGTTCACATGATGTATGTTCTTATTCATGCTTTAGATGTTAAAGATTTCATGTTCATATTAATAGATAAAATTAATGAATAATGAATGGGTTTTGGAATTTAATTTAATTTTTTGTCTACTGATTCACCCCCTTCTTAGTATCTACTCTCAACACCTTGTACTAGTCTCACTACTTCATCTAGAAACCAACACAGTTGGTTTCACTATTTATAGAGCATTCATGATCATCATCATCTTGGTCAGCTAATAAGCATGCCTTAAACCTTAAATAATATATATAATCAATAAATATCTTAATAATATTCACATATGTCAACCATATCACCCATGGGTCACCCTTAAGTAACTACATCTATCAAATAGACCCTTATAGCCCTTCTAAGTCTCATAGAGACCTATTCACCAATTTAGCACTTCATCGAGAAAAAAAGAGCATAGGACCAATTTAAATTACATGGGTCCACTATTTATGTCACCTTAAACATCTTAAAATTATAAAATTCAACTCTTCTCATCTCTATGTATTCTCAAATAAATCAAACATTGACCTGGTGCATAAGAACATCATAAATGAATACATAGTCAACTTCTTAATATTTTTTAATATTGTATATGAATGTTTAGAAATTAATAATACACATATATGGATATTAAATATTATAAAACACTCTAAAATATATTAATCATAAATATATATTGAAACAACATCAAAATAAGCTTGAATAATCTTCTCAGGTTACTTGCAAGACATACACAAAAACATAGTCAAATTTAAAGCTTAATAAATTTGATTGTACTAACAATTATAACTTAAAATTAATATTTAAAAATTATCATTGAAGTCATATACAAATTTTATTTTAACTTCATGGTCAAATTCTACATAGATTTAAAGTTATGGCTCAAAAACCAGACACTAGTCATTCCTTTGTTAAATTCAAATATTTGAATTCAAATGGTCACAGTTAAACCTTGAACACAAGTCCTCATATTATGTCCTTAAAACTTATATAAATCATGAAAAATTATTATTTTTCAATATTTAATTCATATTACACCAATTACCAAATTCTAAACATCTAAAAGTTGACCTCATCTCATATAATCTTACAATGTTGACTCAACATGCACCATCGATCTATACGGATCAACCAAGTCTTTATTATGAAACATGCATCATTATATCAATATATAATAACACCCACTAAAAATTTGATCCTTATAATTTACCTTTTATCAATGTTAAACCTCAAACACTTTTCCTCATCTTGTAGCATCCCGACATCTTGGAATAAACACACTCTATCGATCCTTTTGTAATGAGCTTGATCTTTACCTAGTTTAAACATCAAACACCTTGACCTCTTTGAATTTATATGAACCATATATATTGATTTATGAAATCATTCACACAATTTTATCTCCATTTGGTCATGAAATTTAACTTCATACAGATTCGGATAAGTATGGGGACCATAGTTATGTGCTTGGAAGGCCAAATTTGGACCTCAATAACTTTTACCTCGCTGAGTCATATGATCTCAAATTTGGACCATATTATCTCCTAACATAGGATAATCCATCCATATATCAAAATATTATTTAAAACTTAACACATATGAGATATAATGAAATTAAAATTCCTCTTTAGATTTATCTATTCATAGAGCCAAATATGTCAAGAATTATCTAGAAAGACCAAATTTGCACATGTATAGATTTTATCACGATTGACATAAAAGTTAGCATAAATCAACTAGGAAAAAAATTGAAAAAACACATATGATCACCTTTTTATGAAATGTCCACACATGAAAGATATGCTACCATCAAAATGCCTACATAGCTTTTCTTATCATATTACAAATTTGGCTAAGTATGGGAAAACACTATCAAAATGCCTGAGAGCCCAAATTTGCACTTGAATATCTTTTGTTACACTTTATCACTAGACTTTATACTTTTCACATAGAAACTAAGGACTAATTTGATCAAAACCATATGACCAACTCCCCCTGACTCATCCACACATGATAATGGTGACATCAATAAATTGCCTACTCATAATTTCTACTACTAGGCCAAAAATGTCTAGATGAAAACAATGAACTACCAGATGAAATCCACTCATGAAAAAAGTCACTCAAATCATATAAAACCTTTTATATGACCATTTTCACATCCTCAAATCACCATACACATTCCTAAATATCTCTAACCATACCAAAATTGAAGATCAACTAAGCATCTTTCAAGCATACTAGAACAAGCACATTTCACACTTTGTCATGCTCACTTAGACTACCAAGGCACTTCATCCACTCACCTAGACACCTCCATGACATAATTATGACATCATTGAAAACTCTCCAACAATATTATACAATTACATCAAATTTTATGGCATTAATTATTTAATAAGTTGTTACTATGATGCCATGATTCATATCATGTACTATATTCATTTTACTATGGTTTCATTATTCATGTCATGCATCACTTACATATTCTATCATTACTTAAGTTTCATGATACATATTATGCATACATTGATTCTTTGATTTAATGATATATATTTCTAACACATTCTTCATATGAAAATATAACACTATATTCAATACTATGATGTGATTAGTTTTAAATATTAAAAGTACTAATATATAAATATATATTTCACATATGATTTATTTTGAGATAAGTGACTTTCAATATATGTCTCTCATCTAAAAATTGGGGTATCATAATGGGCTTGCTTATAAAATTCAAGCCTCATGAGTAAATTTTTTAGATTTATGCAAATATAAAATTTTCAAATGGTATTATGATTCAAAAATTTCAAAGCATGAGGGTATGTGGCATGTGTGTGTACTCATTCCTATAGTTGAAAATTATGGGTTTCAAATAGTTTTAAAATCTTTTTTAAGTTGTAAAGTTGCAAGAAGTTTCAAAAGTGGTAAAGTTCAAAAGTTCAAATATACAAAATTACAATGGAATTTCAACATATATATAATAGATATATTGGGGGGAATGATATTCATTCATGTTCATGTTTCTACTATTACATTTTCAAAACTCTCAAATTTTAATTTTCAATGATTCAAAGTTATAAATTTTCAAATAGAATCTAGATCTATCTAAAATGATACAATTTCTCTTCATGTTGCAAGTGGGCCATGTTAGAGTCTAGTGAGACTCAACATCTATGGTTTCAATTTTTCAAATGTAGTGAGCTATAATTCATGGTTTCACATCTTCAAGTATTTTACATAATACATTATATATTCAAATGAGAGTTACAATATATAATATTTTTAACTTACGATAATTTAATGGTTTTTAAGATTTAGACTTGATCCATCTCAATTTGCCATAGTTCAACACTTCTCCAAACATCCCATCAAGGGGGCATGCACTTCAATATCTATAAATTATAGGGAAATTATATTACATAATCTTCATCTCTTTTTCAAATTAGGAATACCAAATTTTTAATTTTGAAAGTTCAATATGAATAAAATTACTTTCTGTAACATTATTATAAGTTTTAACATAAAATCATGATGCACAATCAAGTTTTGAATCCAAAGACAAAGTGTGTATACATGCTCAGGTTCACATTTATTACTATAATAATTTCAATTTGTGCATCACTATAATAAAGTGGGGAAAATTTAGATAAATAAATTTAATCAGTAAGTGTTTGAAAGATTTTATTGACATACTTACCCTTGGTATATTTACCATTTCATTAACTTACAATCTATAAGAGAGCCTTCACTATATTTTAAACAATATAAACATCATCCATACATCCCTACTCAGCCCACAAGCTCTTTTTAGACCTATATCAATAATATAAGGTCTTCTAGAACAAGTGTGTGCTAATTTAATAGGGGAAAACTATGGATTTGTCCCCTAATGGGAAATTTTCATCCCTTCTCTAATAGTCATTTTTTATAATCAAGATATTTCAAAATATATCTCCCACATCTTTGGTGAAGTTTATTATCAAAATTATTCCAAATATTATTCTATAAAATCACATCAAGGCTACTCATTATTCCTCTATTGGATATCTCTAGAAATTACATTGCACATTGATAAAAAGATCACTACTTCTTCCTATTTTAATTCTTAAATATTCTAACAGTCATAAGCCAAGTCAAATATTATTTATTATAGGTCAAAGAATCCATTATCAAACATTTTAATCAATATTATAGATATAGTCATTCTAGTTGCATAATCATGGATCACATAATCACCCTAGAAGGGAAAACTACGTTGCCTAATGCTCATTTTGGCTAAGTAGGTAGTGATCAGTTACAAGGGGTTTTTAAGGCTAGTTTGGCCTTCCTCCATAACCCATTTTTATTTCCATTTGTTATATAATTGCTATCTAATACATGTGAAAGAATAAGGTTTTATATTTTTTAGGTATTGTGTGTGATAACATAGAACACATGATTCATTAGTCAACCCTCGTAGGCAGTCACACAAACCCAAATCAATAAATCAAACACAAAGTCAACCAATACAAGGCCATAATAGATAGACAAGGCTATAGTGCACTCTTGTCAACCTCCCACAAACTTGTCCCAACAAACTAAGAATTATTGGTTTATAATAAAACTCTATTTTAGGTCATTTTACACAATTTAAAACTACAATATGAACGAATAATTAACATTTGATCTATTTTAGGGAGTTTTTCACATACTTAGAGTCATTTAGTATTTTTAGCAAGTTTTTAATTTTTATAAATTCTATAATATACTATATATTAATATCATATAAATACATATTATCATTTTTATTTAAATAGTTTAATTCCATTAGTTTAATATAACTTAAATTAAAAGGGTTAAATAAGTATGACACATAATAATGATCATATAATGTAATAATCACAAGCATAAATCATGAAAGAGGAAAAAATGCCAGTCCATAGAGTCATTCAATGCCATCATATAATATAACAAAACATAATATCCATAGGAAATAATAATATAAAAATATAAACAATACCAAGTCATGTGTACTAGTATCCTATTATTAATGGACTAGTATAGAATATGTAACTTGATAAGTGTGAAAGTATGCCCCTAGTGTAGGAATGCCCCCAATGTAGAAATGTTGTCCCTACGTGTAAATAATGCCATACATCTATATATCAATGTATCTATTTTATTTGATTTTTGATTAATGTATATGAATAAGATAACATTATAGAATAATTGTATTACATAAGATATAACTAATCCATGTATATTATTTAATATTGTCTCACTAAAATTAGTAGCCACTCAAGCCTTCTCACTTATCTTGCTGATTTTGGCCTCCTCACCTTTGCAACATATCAAATTAAGTAGAAATTCATAGGTTAATGTGCATCAGTGAACTAACATGTCATTGCACTCTATATAACTCTTTCTTTCCAAGAAACTATCCTGACACTTAGTGTCTACTACTAAGTCCCATGGTACCTTGGTGCCTTTGTACACATATTATATGAAGACCCATGACTACTATACACCTTATTTACAACACTCACAACTTTAGTAGTCTTGAAAGTTTCATGCCACAATGATCACAAATTTTGTATCACTATGCATCAACATGTTTCATGCATATCTCCTATGATATTTCAAAACACTTCACAATTATCATATCTTACATCAACATTATAAACACATTCAAAGTACTCTAACACATTATCATACTTGTGTATTGATTATTCACATTCCAATTATCATAAAAATTATATAGATAACCATTACACTTTATTTTTTCCATCAACACTTAGATTCCTACACACTTATAAAAATGTTAGATCATAATTTTGATGCATTATGTCATACCTATCATGTGATTAGGGAAGATGAAATGAATGAATAACCATATTTCTTATAACAATCATCAATTGTAAGTTTCATATTCTATGCTATATATTATATTTATACACATACACACACTAAAGTGGCTTGGATATTTATCCAACATTTTATCATAATATATTATGTATTCTTTCATAGTAGTAGAGATAATAAGTAAGGAAATATTCCCATTCTGATATAGGATCATGACCTCTTACCTTAGATGTTACATTTGTACACATATGTACTTCCCATATTATAAATTCTAAATAGAAATTACACTCCTGTACATCATCCTTCCACTTAAATATAATGTGTTAGTATATAATAGTAGGTTAGTATATACTTATGCATCCTATTACCCATTACTTGTCTCCATGTAGGGCTTGGTCCAACACATAATTGGTTATGGGAAGCATTATGTAAATCAATAAAAATCCAAAAATAAATATGTGTAACTAGTAGATTATTGTAATTTAATATTTATACAAACACTAAAATAATTACATACTTTTCTTGTTTAGGATTTTGTTCTACGTTATGTTCAGTCATAGTCATCAAATATGATCTATAGGGGACATTGGCTTATATAATAATCATGTTATGAAAACTAAGTAGGATAATTCCAGTACTTGTTGGACACATGTAGTAGGGTAGAGTAGTCTACTAAGGATTTTATCCTTATGTTAAATATACATAAGTCTATGATAATTTGGATCACTACACCTACGCCTAAAAGTGACTCTTGTATATTTAGATACCTTAAATCTCATACTTATTGCTTTGTTTTACTTTTCCTTGATTCAAAACCCTAACTTGTTCTCTTGAGACAAATGAGCATTGAAAAAAGGTTAGTGGGTTAGGTTGGACTGACCTCAACCAATCCATTATGATTAGTTGAGAATTTATACATTTACAATACTCAGAAGAGGGTTCAAACCACATGGAGTTCTCCTACTAGTGTGTATGTGTGAAAAATCATGTGAAAGCAGGTCTAATTGTAAATTTGCCTAGGTCCTCCTTTAGTAAAAGCATGAAAATAAATATATCCAATATAAAATTAATATTTTTAGAATAATAATAATTTAAATGGCTAAGTGCTCTAAGTTTACCTTTATTAATCAATGAATACTTGTCCTAAAATGCCTCAAAGGGATTTGTAGATACAGTTCTTAATTTTGATATAAGGAACTATTGGCATGCAAAATTTTATCAAAAAAGATCCAAATATTCAGAATAAAACACCTAAAAGGATAACATGACGCAAATCAGACCCAAAATATATGCTTAGACATCTTTAGTTATCATCAAAGATTTTAGTAAATGAAATTTTTCTATGATTACTAGATTTGTCCTAAAGCTATAGAAAATAAAAGAATAGTAAAAAAAGAATAGGTATCCCTATGACAAAGTCAAAAAAGATGAAACAATTAAAATAAGATATTGTAGAATCAAGTAAAGTAGAGAAGGAGATAAGATATTAAAAAATGTGCCAATAGTGCCTTGTTTTCCATTAAGAGTTTATATATGTAAAGTCACATAAAATGCACCAATAAGTGTCCTATTTACATTTTTAGTCTAATTTATTTATTATATCACTTTGATACTCCAAATCTAAACCAATGAAAGAGTCCTAATGTATGCCCCCCTTTTGATAAGAGGGATTAAGATTGCAAGCTATTCATATAAAAATACCCACATAGGTACATAATGTAGTGTAATATAATTCTAAACATGTCAATTATGATCCTTCACATGAGAAGACATGCCATCATATAATAATGTGAGCATATAAAAAATGCACATAACAAAGAGAAATCCATAATAAATGATATAATCATAGTGAAATATGTATATAGTGTGTTGTAGAAGTGCCCATATAATTAATTATTGAATGTGCATTATCAATTTTTAGTATTGATAAGTTCTCTTGAAAATTTGGGAATTTTAGATTTAGGAGATTTCCATTTTAGATTTAAGTATATCTATTTCCACCAAGTGAGCAAAGTAATATATCAAATAGTGAAGTACCAAAGTTAGGATTATGTTGAATCATTAGAGGATTACCATATGCAATGTTTGTTTTAATTATATCATGTGCATTTATTTATTCCCAATCATGAGGATTAAGGAAAGAGTTAGTGTAATGCATATACCTTAGAGGTATTCATGTAGAATATTCACTTTTTAATAAATAATTGAATTACTAAAAAAGTATCACTTTGTGGAAGATCTTGTTTCATGTTTTCCAATGCAACTAAAAAGAACAAAAAATAGATATGAGTCTCAAAATATTATGTATACCATATTACAATGTATTATTATTAAATTGGAAATTTTATACCTTTTAGCACAAAAATAGCTTAATGTAAATAGAATGAATTTTTAATTTCAAAATTCATTTGTACTCATTTATATTGATTTCTAAGCTATGATTATAAATATTTCATTGAAGTAAGAGGCTACCCCTACCTAGTTCAATAAATAAGAGACTACATTACAAGTTAATTTGGCAGTAACACTAGTATGTTTTGAAAATATTGCTCTTTTGACTAATTTTTTAGAATTTAGATTTTTTTAAAAAATTTCATCACATTTTGGGAAATTTTAGAGTAGTTTTAGTGTTTTTTGGAGGCATCTCATCTTTCACAGAGATGTATAAATTCTATCAAAATTGTATTTTTCATTGTTGGAAATGTTAGTGGGTGGGGTCTTTTCTATGATAAAGGCAACTAAACAAAATATTAATTGTATATTGTAATGTTTTGATAACCATAGTTAATTTTTTTAATAATTTATGAGGAAACCAATGTTTTATTTTAATAAAATTATAGAGTGATATGTGCATTATGGAATCTAGATGTGGTCAATGCATGGAAATTTTACACACCGTACCTTTGATTCACATGGAGAGGGCCACAATAAAGCATATAATCTTAGGCCATGTGGGTTTTCTAGACCTAATATTCAAACTAGATAATGTATATCAATAATCATAGAAAACTTAATGTTAGCTATGATTTATTATACATGAAAAATATAGAAATTGTAAATAACCTAAGGGATAAGAAGAACTTAATTGGATATAACACTGATCTATTCATTATGTCCTATTTAAATTATCAAATATTACCTATAATGGTCATGTGTATATTTATATCTAGTAAAAACTATGAAAATGATATGGAATTTATAAGTGATACATATATGTTATGAATAATGAGGTCATCTACTATGTGTTAGACTTGTTTGATATTACTAAACTAGTCTATTACTATTTAGACATATGCACCTAGTTCATAGTGTATTTTATATGTTTTATCACCTTTGATCCTACACATATAATCATGTATTCCATCTCTTTGATCCAAAACCTTAGATTTGTACTCTTTTGATCAAGGAAACCTATAAAAAAGGGTTATTGGGTTTATCCAGTCCCTAGTGACCAAATGAGCATTTCCTACATTACCTACTCTTTAAAGAGGGATCAAAACACATGTAGTTCTCTTTCTAATGTGAGTGTTTGCCAATTTTTATAGATTAAATTCTATGTTTTATTTCACCTAGGCCCTCATTTGATACAAACATGTAGAATAGATATAACCTTTGGAAACTTTAGATTCATATAATATTAGTGATCTATAATTAATGTACACTTTGTAAGTATTTTTGAAATAAGAAATGATTTTACTTAAATGCCTATAATAAAATTATATATATTAGGCTATAAATTTTCAATTGGGGAACTATTTCCATGTAAATTATGACTAAATAATATCCAAATGTGTAAAATAAAGTACCCCAAAGGATAACATGAACTAAGGTAGACCTAAAATATATGTTGGGATGTTTCTAGAATATATGGATGCTTACATTATCCAAATCTATTTGTAAATACAAGAAACATCCCAAAGCTATGGAAAACTCATAAATAAGAAAATAAGACCTAAGATCCCTATGATAGAATAAATAAAATTGAACATAGTAAAATAGAATATTGTGCATTCAAGTAAAACAAAGAAGATGACAAGAGACTAAGTAAATGTGCTAATAAATTACTTATTTTTAATAGAAGACACACACACACACACACACACACACACACACACACACACACACACACACACACACACACACACCCACACACACACGTAATTCACATGAAAAACATCGTGTAAATAAGATTTTTACCAAATTATAGTATACAAAATTCCCTCATTTAATATATTATTTAAGTGTAACTATAAATACTTGTTTAACAAGATAAGGAGAATGCAAACCTGCATTATCAATCTTCAACTTAGGCTTTTCATTATCATAATGGTCGATAATGTCCATATAAATGTATAATAAATGGCATACTTAATCAAATAGATTAATTTTAAAATAAAATAAAGTACAATCATAATAATAAATCAAAATATAATCAAAGAACATCTATAATTATATGTACATGGTACTATACCACTGACATAGTATGTTCATTTTATGAGTAATGGAGATGTCATGGGTTATAAAATGATCCAATACATGTCAAGAAGGTGATTTTAGTATTTTTATCTTATTGTATATATAATTGAATAATTTTTCAAGCATTTTATAGAGAAGTGGAACTATATACCATGTTTATGTGCAAAGGTGCGACCTCTATATGAAGGATCATATGTAAAGGTGTAGCCCTATGCTAGGGATTCCATGTGAATACTAATAGAATCAATAAACCATTTTATACAAATTTTATATTTATAATTATACCTTTAATGCCTTTATTACTAACTTTAAAAATAGAGAAACTATAATAATGTACGCATGAAAAATTTTCATGCCCCTAATCTAATCTAATTGGTGCTAAAACATGATATATAATGACATAATTTTTAATTCAATATAATAAATTAAAAAACCATTATGTAATACATGTGACTTACAAATTACATACTCCCCAATCTATACAAACATCTATATATCTGTATTTAATATGTACCAATGTATACCATGCATATCATGACATGCTACTATTTGTATGTATTTGTCTCATAATTTGACTCAATTTGAACTATATGAATAATGTAATCTTGTATTATAACCAAATTTGAATTTTTTTACCAATATAAAATAACTTAACCAATTTGAATATATATAATAATTGAAATATCTATATTAATTTGAACATTTGTATTGATATAAACATTTATACCAATCTAAACATTTGTACCAATATAGACAATTGAAAAAATCTGACCCAATGGAGAAAGCCTAATATATGACACCTTTTGATTTGAGGGATGAAGCTAGTGAATCAATCATGTAAAATGATATATATATATATGAATGTGATCATCAAAAAAGTGTATGCAACCATTGGTCAAATATTTAACACTGGTGATAATTATAGAATTTCACAATAGTGAAGGAGGCAAAAGTCTCTCCTCTATTTGGTGGGGAGGTTCCCTTTATTGAAAATAGGAAAATATAATATAAACCTATTTAAAATATTTAGAGGTTGAATAGGGTGTTGATTTTCACTACTTTCAACAAAAACAATAAATAAAAGAAAGAAAGATAAAGGGTCATGCAGGGATAATAAAATGTTGATTTTATCCAAAATGTGCCAAGATGTTTTTTCAAAAAAGTAATATTCTCATTTGAGATTAACTCAAGTATCAATTTAATTGAGAGATATGCATTAACATAGGAAAAATACACATCCATAAATACAAATAAAGACATATTTTTTTAATTTCCCTTGTGTTCTTAGATTGAAGAATGAACACAAAGTTTCTTTCTACTTTATTTCAATTAAAAAATAAAATAGAAATCAAACACCCCCTATATAATTTCCATTTCTCCTATTTATAGAGATAGAAGGAAATGGACTGACTCTTCAAATTATATGTGACCTTTGGTATTCATATTTTCATCTTATTCTATTTCACTAATTTTATGATTTATATAAAAGGAAAAAAAACAACTTTCCCAAAATAGAAAATTGATAAAAATAGAAACATAACTTGTGACATCCTAGGATGTCTTCTTTGGGGTGGTAGTTGGTGTCTAAAAACATGGAACAATGGATTTTTTTAAAACCTTTTCCTTATCCTAGGAAACTTTGAATTTTATGAAATTATTCACTGCCTCAATGATTACACTCCCTTTAGGGACTACTACATGTTTGCATTATGTCAACCATCTTTTGGATACCAAAATCACGAAATTTGTGACTTCTAAGAGTTCCACTAGTTATTTATTCATTTATTAAAGTGAAACATGGGTTTAAATGAGACATCATTAAACCAACATTGAAATCTTTTTATTTGAATAACTTTTCTTTGATAAACATCTTGAAATGAGCCTTTACTTCATCTACAATAAATTATGTTGACAAATCCTCCTTTAATAGATCATAGTGAAATTATTCTAAGTTAGAAGATAATTATTTCTACCTCTCTCTTCCAATTTGTAATTGATCTCATAACTCACCTATAATTTTATTTATAATTTCAATCTTCTAAAGGATACATTATGACCATTTTCAAGAGGTATCATCCTAAGCCTTGTTAAAGATTCTAGCCTCAACCATCACATTAGTTCAATGTTGATCATTTATTAAACATCAACTTTCACATTTTCCCATACCTTTAATTATCATGGGTTTTGATTAATAGATTGGCATTGATAATATCAACATCAATTACCCCATGTAGCTTTATGACCTCTTCAATATACTTCATACCATCCAAGATCAACTCTTCAACCCATGATTATAGAGTATTACCATAAATTTTTTATCTATTGATGGTAGTTATGGCATCCCTAATATTCCCAAGAACATGAACATGAGCACCCGCTTGAATAACTGCTAGTGCCTCAACTATATTGAGAATATAGTTGATTTACCCAACCAACTATCTCACATGATCTTTCAATTGTTCTTGAGTGAGTTCATCCTTACATATGTATCATACACTAGGATTATCATGGTCATCCCCATTGATACTCCATCTAATTTAGCCATCAAAGACCCACTGATTGTTTTTATTTATTAGGTATTTAATCTGTAATACCATGCATAAGAGAATACCAATTTAGAACACTATACCAAAGTAGTAAAACCAAAAGCTTTAGGTAGACCACTCTCAATTAGGTGAATAATTAAGGTACTCATATTTTACACATTGAGTTACTTATGGAATTATTATATATTGACAAATCCAATTTGAGAATCTCTAACCTTTGGAATGTTTCTATCTAGAAAAAACATCAACTTGAAACCCATATACTTATACATCATATTTGTTTCTTTTACTATTTGAAAGGTTAATTTGGTAAGGGTCTATAAATTAATAAAACTAAGAGGCAAAATGTGTTGATGCAGTTGAAATGAATAAAATGTAGTGGTAGTGACATAATTTATATTTTTTTTGAAAACCCCTAAATTAAATATGCTAAAAACCCATAATACTATAATACTTTAGGTAGAACAAAGTTCCATTTGACTAAAACTTGATAAAAACATGAACTAACACTATTGAAAGCTACACCACTATTAAGTATTATGAAATTTGAAGGTTTTGGTAGTAATTTTTCATATTTTTTTCATTAGAGATAACAGGATCTATTATGAGTTTCAAATAACACTAGGATAGATAAATGAGGAAGAAAGAGCTATTGAATAGCTTATATAAGCTTTTTAGTCATAAATTGACACATAGTATTTGACATGTTTCTCATTCATGTGAATAATCACTCTATTTATGTGGGTATGATGGACATAAGGTTTCATATATGCATGATTATGGACATGGTCTCAAGTCCTCTACATCCATGGGGATGGGTGGGACATCTACAGAGGTGTGGGGCATGTAGGAATGTAGTTATGAGCTACCCATTTTCACATCTATACTTCTTGGGGATTGGGGAATCTTGATCCTTTGTCCATGTGAGGCATGAAAAAATTCCTCAAATTTTTTCAAAGTTTTTATTCTTTAAAACTATTTCAAGCACTTAGGAATTGTATTATCATGTAATTTTCTAAAAAATTACCTTTGAAATTTTGACATCAAAATTTTGATGTTTTTCATGACAAACAAAATTAAATAAAAAATAGAAATGATGTGTGATTTATGTCAAGTGAAAAAGTAATATAAACATTAGATATAATAAACTCATCCTTAAATATGGTATTTTTTAACTATTATTTAATTTGACAGGTTCATCAAAATGTGCAAAATTTGGCTTATATGTTTGTAGCTTGAGATTGTTATTTATTTACCCTAGTGAGTAAGAAAATAATATAATAAATTATTTTGTAAGTATGCATTTTTTGATGTGTGTAAATTATTTCCATAAGAAGTATTGATTATTTTAAAATGTAGATGTACATTTCTCATGGTTCATAAGATTAGGGAAAGACTAAGTATAAGGAAGATATCCTAGATACAAGTGAACATAAGTTTTGTATTAACATACCACCATCATTGATCATGAAAAAATTACCTTTTGGAAAAATGTATTGCATGTGTTCCAATGAAATTGATGGGTAGTGAAATCAACATACAAGGATCAAGATATTGCACATATTGTTTCAGAATAGATTAATTAACAAATTATTTTTCTTACCTTATAATATAAAAATTATGAAATATAAATATGTTGAACTTTTTTATTTTTATAATCATTTTAAATTTTCTTAATTATGATTTTGAAATTTGAGTGTCAAAATTACACTACGATGGGAGTTTATCATAATGTGATTTTAATGGTTAGGGAGTGTAATGTAGGGTGAGTATCCATTGGGGATAGTATGTTTGAAGATATCCTTTTTTGAGTTATTTTCAATATTTTTGTTTTTTAAATTCATCAATATTTAGGCATTTCTAGATAGGTTTAAGGTTTTCCAAAGGCATCTTGACTTTGACATTATTGTTAAATTCTTTCCAAAACCATATAAATTGATGTTATAGGTGTCTCCTTTAGGGGGTATAGTATGTTCCAAAAGAGTCTAAGAGTGATGAAATTTTGTGTTATGATATATTTAATGGTTATATTTATTTTTTTCTTGATATATGTCGGATCTGATGTAATGTTTTATATTTTTATAGAGTGATATGAATGTGAGGGAATTTTAATGAGTTATACATAATGAGGATTGTCTCTTATTGATGTAGAGAAATAAATAATCTACAAGATAGGGTTAGGCCATGATGGATTCCTTGATTCTATGCCCTATGATATGCACCTTATGATTACATTAGTTGTGAGGTCGAACAAAGACATTTGTACCTTTTGTATTTCCATAATAGATATCATAGTGACCCTAGAGGATGTTTGAAATATTTTGATATTGATAGTGGTTGGAACCTAGGCTATTATATAGGGTGCTAAGTGATAGGGTGAAAAAGTGCATGCTCACCAACACATGATCATAAATGCTTGATGAGCACACTATATGTCAAGCTATCTACCATTTTATTTTTATATATTATGCTATCAAATGCTTTGTGATTTCAAAATTATTTGTGTGATATGTTGTAATCTTTCATATCTTTAGATGGAGGTGGTGTGGCTATCTCATACTATATGCATAATATTATTTAGGATATCGAGGAGTATATGACTAAGTATTCTTGGGGGCACACTATGTTAGCCAACTTGTTCAAATATTTATACTAGTTTAATAGAAAGGATTATATATGGCACTTTGGATCACCCATTCTATTGCATTCATGGGCCTACAAAAATATAGTAGTCACACACCTAATGGGGGTTCCCCATGCAGATTGGGATTATCCATAGATTTATGCTCAGAGGTGGGTGGGAGGTGAACATATTATTTGAAGTGTGATGGATTATAAAAATTTAATTAACCAATTGACACCTGCAATGATTGTGTGGATCCCATATAATGGGTTTATAGGTTATCTTAAGGATGTAACATAGTTATAACATATGAGAGTTATATTTTGATTACATGATAAGTTTTTTTGGTGTGTATGAGAAGTTTTAGTATATATATGTCACATGTCAATTTGGTATTAGACAAAGTGTGTTCTTACAAGAATATGGTTGGACACAAACTCAAAGTCCAACTAATAATCCATGGAATAGATCTTGACCTAATGCCATAAATCTAGCACCATTTGTTATGGGGGAGGTAAATTCCACATTGGTATAACTAATATTGATGGTAAAAGATTTTTCAATGAGTACACACAATGGTGGAGCTAAGATGGTGATTATTTTTATTATTTAATAATGTATATGATAAATAAATAATTAAACTTTAGGCACATGATGATATGAACATGAGTGATGGAAGAAGAGTAGGGTAGGCAATTGAATAGATTGATGAAACTTATATAGATGGATGTAATTTTATATATATATATATATATATATATATACATACATATATATATATATATACATACATATATATATATATATATACATACATATATATATATACATACATATATATATATATATATATATATATATATATATATATATATATATATATATACATACATATATATATACATATATACATACATATATATATACATACATACATACATACATATATATATATATATATATATATATATACATATATATATATATACATATATATACATATATACATATATATATATATACATATATACATATATATATATATATATATATACATATATACATATATATATATATATACATATATATATATATACATATATATATACATATATATATACATATATATATATATATATATATATATATATATATATATATATATGCATTTGGTTTATTATGTTATCATATTTTATTTACTAGTTGCTAACACATTTTTTAATGTCATATGACCTTATAGGGGATGCCTTTTGAATTGTGATGATTGATGCATCAATTTTCAAATTTATGAGGCATATCCCTAGTGATGCAATTTTAGGTGAATTTATTAAGTGAGCAAATGATATTATAGGTGTGTATGTGATTTTATTTTATTAGGTTTATATTGATACTACTATTTATGTGGTTAATATGTGTGACCAAGATGACCTTACAGAATAGTTTGGGAGGAAACATATGCATCTAATGTTGGTGGTAGTGATTTTGGATAAAATATATTTAAAAAATATGTTTATTTGTAGAGTGAGCATGCAAAATTATAAGCTAAGTTAGCTATGTATGAGGATCAAGAGAGATGTATTGGATATCAATCCTTAGGTCATTGTGAGGATAATGGTGTTTCCTCTTATAGTGGATCAAGGTGAAAATATGATAAGTATTATTAATTAGAGAATATCCAAGGTTTAAAGAAATCATATGTTAACCAAAATTAGATTAGTGAGTTTCTTTACTCATTTGCTTGTCTTTTTAACTTGGAGTCATTTAGGAGCTAGATTTTTGAAGTCTTCATTTACTTATAGTTTTTGAATGAATGGATAGACTAATTAAAGATTATAAATTTGACTATAATCACTTTGTGGGAAATTATAATCTCATTACCTCAGAATTAGTGAAGACTAAAATCTGGTTTGGTCTTGGGATTTTTCGATGTTAATCGAGTTTATCATCCCTTATTAGGTCTTAAAGAAAAGTTTTTATATTCAATAATTTTAATTGGGTTGTGAAACCCTAATTTGGTTTATAAAAGTATTTATTGACAATGTATTTTATAATTGAAATTCACTTTATTGATTAGGTCTTGGAAGGTTTCTTTTATTCTTTGTAATGATAATTGAGTGTCACTTTACCGATTAGGTCTTAGGCAAATTTATCCATGGCATGTATTGTTAATCTGATCATAAAATCTAGGTAAGTCTTTAGTGTGTTGAACATAGGATTAAAATGATAATAAAAACAAAACCTATAATTAGATTGTGGTTGTTGATGAGAGGAAATACCTATGCTTATCGGGCCTAAAAACTAGACTAGGTTGTGGTGTTTGTTGGTCGAAGCCTACAATGTTATTTGGGGTCAAAATTATGATAGGGTCTATGGACCTTATAATATATTATTCGTAGTTATAATTAAGATCCAAATCCTACACTTAAAAATGGAAATTCTTTAGAATTTTTGAATTTATATTCAAGGTTCAATGTCTTGACCAAATAAGGATTAAGGATGCCTGTGTATGTCATTATAAGTAGGGAAATGAAGGCTTGATTAGGTTGGTATCATGTTAAGTTTGATGGACATAGTTATAATAAAACTTGGGAGCTTGATTAGGCCTGTGTCTATTTAAAAAAATTAAATTATTCAAAATAAGCCTGACCAAGTCTAGTTTTATAAAAAATATGTTTTCATAAGATTTTATATTCTAAAAGACTAGTTAGGTCTACCTGAGCATGAAAGTCATTTTTTTGGTCTTATCTTAGATACATTGTCTTGATATTAATTTTTAATTTCATTGAATGATAAAGGATGTTGGGTTAAGTTAAGGGGTTAGTATATTCCCATATTAAATGAAAAAATGACATTTGTTTTGGGATTACTCTAATGGAGATTATTTTTTTGAAACTGATATTACATTTTTTATCCTCTTGAATCGGTGAAGAATTATGATACCAAAATTTTAATTTAAAACTTGTCACTTAATCCTTTTGTATTTAATAATACCAATTATGGCATGAAATGAGAAAATGTGTTCCAATGTAATGAATGTAATAAGTGATCTTTATTTGTATGAGTCAGGTGTTGTGAATTGTGTGAATGTGTGTCCATGAAATGGTGAACACTTGAAACATAAGTGTTAATATATGTACTTAAGTTTACATCCTACCCTATGCTTTCACCAAGTGGTATTAGAGTGAGGTATTTTCCTTATGGGTTATGTGCACAAAAATCCTATGTGAGTTTTGTTTACATTATGAAAGATAGGTTTTCTTGAGTGTGCTATAATTTGTGAAAGAGAAGCTGAAATTTTTTTATTATAGGTGTGAGATAAGTCCAAAAAGTTGAGAGGGAGTTTGAGAGGATATATTCTAAGTCAATTATAGGTTGTCAAAGAGAAGACTATTAATTATGGTGAGATATGGCACACAAGATAAGAGAATTATAGGTGGATGAATTGATAGAGATGCTAAAAATATTCCATGAAAAACTAATATGATGGGAATGAATTAAAAAAAATGTGTTTTTGTAGCTAAGAGTGAAGATGGTGAAGAAAAGATATTTTTGGGGTTGATGTGCCTAAAAATTAGGTTGGATGATTTGGAGAGAGGATAATCAAGTGGACAAATTATTCTCTATTTGAAGAGTCTAAATTAAAGATATTTTATAAATAATGTGCCATGTCCTTAAGATCCTAATAATGTTTATAATTTATAGGTATTTTATTGATATCAATAGATCATATAGTTCATGAATATTTATGTTACTTTTGAGTCCCAAATTATTGATGAAAAATAATTTTACCCAATGGATAAAGGAGGATTTAGATATGATGGTATCATCCAAATGATATAATATATGATAAATAAAGGAATGGTTTCATTACAATAATTTTTTGACATGGATCAGCAAGCTAAGAAAAAAATAATCCAAAACAAATGAATGGGATTTTCATGAATTAACTTATGAAGAAATGAATATCCCCAACATGTTAACACCTAATTGAGTTGTTATAAATAAGAGAGATAGGAACAGAAAGAAATTTTAATAGATTAAAAGGATGTTATTTCTTGGTCATATTATTGTTTAAATATTTTTGATCTTAGGGTCAGAACACATACTATACCACTTAGAGACGTACACAAAAATTATAGGTAAAGATAGAGTCCAGTTAATCCCATCACATAAACCCTTATTCATAAGGAATTTTTGAAATTAATGGATGATAAAATTATGTTTCCAATTAGACACTCTACTTGGGTTGTTAATATAGCTCCTATGAAAAATAATAATGGTAAAATTAGACTGTTTATATTTGAGAAACCTTAACAAAGATTTATAAAAGGAAAGTTATCTAGTACCTTCCATAAATTAGGTTATTTAGATGGTTAGTGTATATGAAATGATGTATTTATTAGATAGATTTTTAGGTTATAATCAGATGTTAGTATAAAATGATGATCAAATAAAAAATTCCTTCACCATCAAATGGGGAATGTTCACATACAAGATAATGCCTTTTTGAATAATCAATACAAGTGGTAATTTTCAACATGTCATTGAATTTTAATTTCAAGGACTCATTGGTAAGTTCATAATCATTTATATGCATGAACTGAGCATCTTTTCCAAAGATATGATAAATAATGATATGCCATTGCATAAAGATTTTGATAAATGTAGATAGTATGGAATCTCATTAAATCCAAAAAAGATTATTTTGGAGTCATCAAAGGTAATTTCATTATAAATTATGCCAAAATCATTTAGAAATGACATTAAAGAGTGAATTATTTAATGAAAGCAAATAAAAATATTACCTCTCATGGAGAAAACCAAAAATGAGACAAATTTTTAAAGTGGGAAACTAAACATATTAGAGAAAACCCCACATGATCTTATTATAAGGCTTAATACAAAAATCTCCAAAAGTATAATATAAAATCAAGAGAATAAGATAAGAAGAGGGCGATATATATATGAGATTCTAGTGAGGAAAAAATGATAGGAAAGGATATTTTATAAAGAAAGAGGGAAATAATGGGAGTTACAAGGAATCCCATGATTACCTTATAAGCCTCCTATGTATGTTCCACTTATGGCTTATTCCCTTAGAGAGTGGGGGGAAGTGTATGCCAAGTAGGAAATGGGAGTTACATGCAAGTAACTCTAAATCCAACAATGAGAGTATGGATGTGAGTGACACATCATAAAAATAGGAATAAAGTGTATTTATAAATATACTAAATACACACATAATGACGACTTAGGATAAACCTATAAACCTAGGAAGGACTCAAATAAGGTTAATTCTCAAACAAAGTAACTGGTAGATGTTATCATTATATAATGTACTTCCATTGAACCTAAATATTACTATTTATTTAAATAATTCTATATCCTAATAGTAAAAAGGAGCTCAAATATTTATTTGGAAAGATTAATTTTGTTTGAAAAATAATTTTTGGGTTTTTAGAGATCATAAAGCCATTAAATGCAATGTTAAAACAATATGCAAAGGTATGATATACAAAGAATAAGAGAAATAATTTAATGATACCAAAAGTTCCATTTATCAATCCCTTATCTTGATTATCACATTTTTTTACCAAATACTTATTACTATTTTCATTTGCATTTGAAAATACTATAGAAATGAAACTTAATCAAAATATTCAAGAAATCAAAAATCCTATTGCCTTAATGATCACTAATCTAAAAGATGCATAATTAAAATATGATATGATCAAAAAAATATGCTTTGGTTAAATCGATGAATAAATCCAAAAACTACATTTTTCATTAAAAAATATTTCATAGTCCTAGATCCATCCATCAAGCTCACATTTAGAAAAACTAAGTTAGGAGAGTGAAGGGGAAAATGGATGGATAAACTACAAGAGTTTGATCAATAAATTAGGGATGCTAAAATGGTATGAAGATAAGGAATATTTAAACTAATCATATAAAATAATCCTTACATTTATACTATGTAATAAAATTAATCTTGAAGGGAAGGTTATGAATGGTACAACTAGATGATTCATTATCTACTTATTGAACATGTCCCCCTGAATTGACCATAGAGCAAAGGAGAGAACTCAGATTCAAAATAACACATATCATGATTTAAAAATGTAGTGATATATTAAAATAAATATGAAGGTATCTACTTAAGGTGAATTTCTAAAAAAGAAATTGAATACATCTTTGATAATTTTCATCAAAAGATATGAAGCTTACATCTATTAAGTAATTCCACAACCCATGAAATTCTAAGAATGGGATACTATTAACCTTCTATTTTCAAATATTCACAAAACCATGTCAAATGCTTCCATTAATGAAAAGTATTTGAAGGTATATACAACTATTACTCTATAACTTGTGGTTGAAGGACACCATTTTGCACAATGAGGTCTAGATTTTATCAGTGTCATTAATCTCAATCCATCAAATAGACATAAATTCATACCAATAAAAATAAATTTATTTCACTAGATGGACCTTATTTTGAGAACCAACTAAATAAATTGAAATCTAATCTTTGAAGAATACAATGTATGTTTTGGGTACTAATTTTCTTAGTATGTGGCAATGATCTTGATTTTCAATCAATAAAATTTACTAAATGGGTGTGTAATAAATTGATTAGTGTCATTTTTATTCAAATTACTACACATGGAAATGGATTTTTTGATTCCAAAAATAATAATTTGATTGATGCCATAATGAAGTCTATATAAAACAAACCAATAGAATGGGAATTGTTTATAAAGTATGTATGACAGACATCACAAGACATAAGCAAGTCCTTAAAGTTTACATTTCCTATTAGTATATGAGAAAAATATATTTTACCCATTAATCTCAAGTTGATAATGTATCAATTTATGTAATAATATATTGAGGATGATGATATGATTCATTATATATTGATAGAATATTCACAAATGGAAGCCTTGTATAATTTAAGTAAAAACTAAGTTTTTTCAAAAGATGGTTTGACAAAATATCAAAAGTCAAAAGTTTTCATAATTTCAAATTTAGTCCTATTATGGGATAAAGTACATGATAATAAAGGACAAAATCACAAGTTCACTCTATTATGGATTGGACCATATCAAATTTTTGGAATATTTGGAAATAATGTTTTTTGATTTAAGGATCTCCAAGATAATGATTTAACTTTTCCAATTAATGGGAACACATAAATTATTATTTTATGGCTGGTCCAATTGGGATCATCTCAGAATAACTATGAGTTTTAATTTAGAGGTAGATTATATTTATAGCTTTCCTAGATTAGATTTCCTACTTTTCTAGATTATACTCCCTGGTTTCATAGATTATAATCCATTCTTTTTGTATATTATATTTCTTTCTTTCATGTATTAGATGATCTAATTTCCTATATTATATTTCCTAATTTCACATATTATATTCCATACTTTCCTAGTTTATATTTATTATTTACTATATTAGATTTATTTATTTCATAGATTAGATTTCAATTTATTTAGTTGGTTCTCAAAATAAGGTCATTACACCATTCATATATAGTTTTCCCAAAATTTCACATGGAGGATAGTTGTTCACACTTATGGACATTCATGCATTGCTCATGATGTATTTAAATTTGGAATCAAGGTACATGTCATAAATATATGGAAGATATTTTTTAAACCAAATAAGCTTATTATATTGATGAAGCTACATTTATATTTTCATGTAAATTTTAGAAAGGCTTCTCAATTTGAAATATAAATTTCATGTTTACATGATTAATACTTGTTTTAGGGATAATAAACATTGATAAATACAAATTTTGAGTTAAATATATGATCTTTAATGAATTTTGTTCCTACACATCCAAGCAATGGTGGTTCCCAACTCTTATTTCAAAAAAAAATCATAGATGGAAGAAGGGTGATTCAAATAATCTCTACTAGGGTTATGGATGACTAGCTGATAATAGATAAATACTTAGATTGGAATCAAAGATATATATATTTTTTCAAGATATGAACACCTTGCTAGAAGCTGAGAAATGCTTGGTCTCCCATAATATTGTGATTAAAATATAAAATAAAAATAATAAGTATATAAGGAAAAGAGACCTCATATCTATGTCTAATATTTATTAAGATTCTTATAACAAGAAAATAATTCAAATCTTTATTTTGTTTATTTATTCCTAAAAAGGTTTGAAATTTTTTATTGTAGTTAAACTAAAATTTTGGGTTCTCAAATACACATAATTATTTTTCTATTGAGTCTCGTTTTGTTATGGCCAACACTCCTAATTTTAAGAATAAAAATAGGGAACCATTTATTTCTATAAATCCAATACTTGGTCATGAATACTAAAATGGAATGATAAATTTATTATAAATTGGTTTATTTATTGAAAAAAGATAACCCTTCTATGATCAAGTCTATTGGGATTTACTTTATAGGAAAACTTTGTGATTTTCCATAATTATTCTTCTTTACATGGAATTGGAAAGACCATTGATTCCTTTAGATCTCTAAATAATGAAAAAAAATTATTTTGGATTGGGTACCCATAAAATTTATATGACACTTACACTAAAAATAAATATTCAACCTTTACATAATTGTGACAACATGACTAAGTGAGATCATACCATGGGTCTTCATATAAAAACATTATAGATAAAAATACAAAACTCTAAGTTCAAAATGAATGTTACTATGATACTAAGAGATATTATTCCATATGTCATCATCCTGTAACATTATATACCTTATTCAAAAAATATAAGTCACTACTATTTGAGACTATTAAACTAAGAGAGGTTGCACCACATGTTTTCATCTCATATCACCATAGGATGATAATAAAAATTACTAATAAATGAATCCTTTAATAGTGTGAATAATATATATCATACCATGTGTCATCATTGCATATATCCATATACTTGTAGGGTTATACAATGATCAAAAACATATTAAATGTCCAAGTGAGAGTTGGCATGTGTAACTTAGTGACATAGTAAATAATAATAATTAAAAATCATTAAACCCATGCATATAAATGTGAATTAAGACTAAAGAGACATTCCACCATGTTCCCTTCTTAACACAATCAATTGCCAATATAAAAATAAGCATACGAAAGTGAAACATGATCAAGTGGTATAATAATAATTGTAATAGAAGATAGACATAATAAATCCAATGGATGTGACTAAGCTCATAAATTTGGTGATAAATTGACACCTATAAAATAAATCCTTGTTAAATAATAGGTAATAAAATCAAAATAAAAAAATGGAAAGATAGTTTACATAGAATGCTAAGCAATAATTAATTTTCAGGATGAAATTATGACTGATTCAATTTTTATGCCAGACCAAATATTTTCCTAAAATAAATTTTTATATTACTTTAATTTAGTTAAAATGTGAATTTAAATTTATATCCCTCTATTTTATTCAACCTAATAATAAAATTCAACACTAAGTTTGATGAATTATTAAAATGGTAGTAGAAAACCGAATTCATGTTCCATCTTTATTTTGTTTTAGAACCAAACTATATTTCAAAGACACCAAATTTTTATTTGAATGCTCTAGGTGGAATGTTCCCACATTATTTTACATATATTAATAGGTTCAAAAAACAAAAAATTATAGTAATAAATATTCTTGTCTCTCCATAAAATGGAGTGCATAAATGACCTACTTTCCATTCAATTAGTTGTACTACATAAAGACGAAGATAATCTTGAGGTAATTCCTTATATTGACACCCTCTTTAATTTATTCAATATTATAATGTGCATTAATGATATATTTCACAAATGATGTAGTAAATTTCTAGTATCCTAGATAACTAGAGTTTACATTGAGAGGTAATATAAGTTGCCCAAACTAGATACTATTTACAAGCAAGAGATAGTCCATGAATGATTTCAGAACCATGAGGTAAAGGATACTTTAAAATATTGGCCATCTGACCTCAATTTTCTTTAAAATATGAAAATTATCTCCATCCCAATCTCATAGTTTATACCAAGTGTAAGGATTGTAATTTATTTATTAAATAGATTTCATGGACTTGCCTCCATTTCCCATGTCAATGAGGTCTAACTTCCCATCCTATTCATAATACTATAAGAAAATTGTATCCCTATAGTTTGGGAGATAATAATCTTTAATTTGAAATAATGAAAGATTATTAAAGGTAGGTTAGATGGGAAATTCTATGCATTATCAAATTTATTTTATTAGTGTGTGTCATTTTAAACCCTAGAGGCTCATCTATATGGATGAGAATTTAAAAAGATCTAAATTGGGCATTCTGAATAATATTCCACTCAACATAAGTAGGACATAGTTTGAACAATGGGTATAGTTCATAATATCTTCTTGTCATAGGTATTATTTCAATCTAAAATTGGCAGAATTTTTATATTGGGATCCTAGGGTAAAGTGGATAGTCACATAAAAATATTATAGGTAGGATTCAAATCCACATATGTATAAAAATTATATGAACATGATTACATTTTTACTAATGTTGATGATGACCTTTAGGTCTACATTAGGATAAAAGCTTCCTAGACGACTATGGAAATTGCACATAAATACCAACACGATCCTTTTATTATAAGGATAGACAAGTTTTAAAGGGAGTAGATTAAGATATAAAATACCATAGAGGAGAATTATGAGCAATTTAAAATGAAAATTCTCAAAAATCTTCCACAAAAAATAATATATGGAAATGAATATATCCTATGGACATGGGTGGACCTCCTCTTATTTGTAACATTGCATTTATTATTACCACTATTACTTTTAATTAAATGGGCACATCATAAGTGTTGAATCAACCACATTATCCTCCTCCCATGCATATTGTAATAGGGCTTCCTATGGTCTCTTAGATTTGGATAACTCTATATAGTACTCTCCAAGGTTCAAATATTACATTAGAGGAGAGGCCATAATATCTATCATAGTTCTAATGAGTGTCACTGAACATAACTTATTCATTAAGTAATGAGTAATATGATTTATAGGATGATCCATAAGGGGAATATTCATCTAATGTATTTGAAACAATTCCTACATAGGTAAATTTTTGTACCTCTAGAACCAACTCTTTTCTTATCTATATTATAACTGAGGCAACAAAAAAAATGGAGGAGAAAGGTCCCATTTAAAATGTGTAAAAAATAAAGGAGGGCATTCCTAATGTCTCTTCAGTCAATATTATTTATATTCCCATTTATACCATTATTTTTTTAATTGACACTTGAGTTTAATAAAATACTACTTTTGTTATCACTTCATTTTCACTACTCCAAAACTTTCAGTTGATGTCTCTGTTGCTTCCACTATTATTCATTTGATTAAACTACCAACTTTTTTTTCCTTAAATTAACATTAATCCAACTATTATAATATTTATTCTAATTGTAAAAGTTTTACAAAATTTAGTATACTTTCCATTACACACCCTATTGTTTATTCAACTATTTTTGACATCACACTAAAAAGTGCATATGATGTTATATCTTTTTCTTCCAAACCTCAATGTTTGAGGACTTTTTTTTGATTCCAGGATTTCAAACTATCCACTTCAAATTCATGTTTTAACTCAGTTGGGACTACCAATGTCTACAATCACTATATTAACATACCAATTGGTAACCATCATTAAAGACTCTCTCAATGTAATAAGTCACATAAACAAGATCCCAACTCATGTTAAGGTTTATATAGAAAGGATGGTTGACCCATCATTATCTACATCTCCAGTTCCCACATATCTAAGATTGATAAATTCACTTGATCCCTTGACACTCATACCACCTCCACAATCCACTTCATCCCATTCTTTTTCATCCCCTTATTCAACCTCCCTTATTGGACTAATATTTTTATTTCCATCGATGTTAAATATATAGAAAAAACATTAACTAGAAAAAATTTGGTTATTATTGAACACCCAAAAATTATAATAGAATTTGAAGAGACAATGAAATAAATAAAAATGGTTATAATGAGAAAGAAGTAAAAATTGGGCAAACATATTTAATTATGAAGAGATCAAGAAATCTTTAGGCCAAACATGAAAATAACAATACAACCTAGAGAACATGATGATTTAAATAAGATAATATATTTGTAGTTGATGCTTTATGTGGGGTTCTTAATATAATTTTCCTTAGTCTATAATAAATGAATAATATATTAGATTCTCAAACTAGGATTAAGGAACCCAAAGATACAATAAACAAGGTAGAAAATATATCCCATCCTCTCTATACTATTATAATTTTTATAAATGGATATAAGATTAAATCATAACTATAATGGGGGAATTTGATTAATTTCAATAAATATTTGAGGCTCGTATATTCCAAATTATATAATAATGTTAAGTCAATAAGAGAGAGGTCCTACCCTAAGCTCAATTTGTTTTCACTCAAATATATAAATATAGATTAGAATTATATAAATAGAAAAATATATGACCTCATGGAGTGGTATAATTATATTAAAGAGATATTTATATAGCTAACATCCTAAGAGAAGAAATAAATTAAAATATTGGGATATATGCTTATCAATACCATATATAGACCACGTGTTCAAGTGGTAAATAATTTTTTTGATAGCCAACTCTAGTCCTTCATGATGGATTTCAAAATGAATATTAATAATGATACTCAAGGAGGTAGTGACCAATTTATTGACTTTATTACATTGGCCAAGGAAAAAATAGACCAAGCCTAATTTTTCAATGAGTCTTTTTAAGTTTCACTAGGTATACATAGGATATTGTTGGGAAAAATCAAGGTATTATTCAAAGTTCCCAATTTTAATTTTGAAATGGTACAATTATATCATAAAAAATGATCAATAACATATATAAGGATTAAATATCAAGAAAATTTTATAAATAGAAGTAGTTAGCTACCTAGGTAGGAGTCCAATAATGATTGGCTCAGTCATCAACAATTGTGTCCTTTGATCTAGTATACACATTGGTATAAGTTAAATTTTACTTGTGTTTACTTAATTTATCTTTATTTTAGTTTCCTTACATGCACCCTCAGTTTATACTTCAATTACAACTATAGTTGCATCTTATTCTATAGCTATGTCAACTTCTACAATAGTTGCCTCTTTACTAATTGTAAGTAATAGATCAACAATGGATTCTACTATGTAATAAAATATTATTTTTAGTTAAATCAATCATATTAATTTAATTATAGTTTCATATATTTTAAGTCAAATCATAATGATCACTTCTACTCAAATGCTATAAGGGGATTATTTGTCTAATTTTTGTATTGTATATTTATAAGATATTTTATTATATATCAAGAAACCTGTTTTTAACATGAGCTTTGAATATGAGGCCATGCCCATATAAACCATCTATATACATGTATTTTATTAATTTTAAAGAGTGGAAATATTTTAAAAAATTAATGCATGTGATAAATTCATATGACTATAGTATTCTTTGGAAGACAATTACCATTAGAATATTGTTATTTATATCATGGGATCTAACAAGACTATATGATAAAGGTTTTTATACCATAAATTAATGTATGACACATTATTATATGAGTGGATGAATATGTCCAAGGAAAAATCATTAGTTAATTATTTTTTATGAAATATTTTCATCAAATATACTCGTGGTTGATATATATCTTTTTTACTTATTCAAAAATGAATATGCATGTGTTAAACTTTTGATATGGGCATCACATGGATACCCTTAGTATTTAGGATCCAAAAAATGGTGACATATTGGATCTAAATAGGGATGGTATTTTTTTAAGACCATATTAGGCATATACCATATGGCATGCACCTCATGGTCATCATAACAAAGAGTTGGGATGCAAATACTTATACATTTTAGCTTCCTATAGGAGAGA
This sequence comes from Torreya grandis, assembly GCA_037957365.1. Taxonomy (NCBI): domain Eukaryota; kingdom Viridiplantae; phylum Streptophyta; class Pinopsida; order Cupressales; family Taxaceae; genus Torreya; species Torreya grandis. The sequence goes on along the minus strand of JARHVA010002130.1, from coordinate 1,411,666 downwards.
TGGCAAGGATGTTTGAGGATGTCTGATGTATATTGAAATTTCCTATCATTGGTCCATGAATTGTAGTGTAGTCTAAAATTTGACATGGTTATATTTTGCATGCACATCATTATATGACTCGTAAAGCAAAAGTATACTAGTATCATGAGGGTAGTATCAATGTATTGCTATCAAATATTTTTCTATCTGATATTTTAAAATTTAAGAAATATTTTTGTATTTTTATCATATTTAACTATCATGTATAGTGTGGTTGTGTCTATTTCATACCACATGTATCACATTATTTGAGTAATTTAATATCATGGGATTATGTACTCATGGGGGTACACTATATAAGCCCATTGGTATAAATATTAATATATTTTTTCTTTGGAGGGTCATTATTTATGCCTTGGTTATGTGACCTTTTTGAATATGTGGAAACATGATTTATTATTGTTGTTTGACCAATAGGGGACTTGGTGGTGAGTGGGCACATCCACATATTTTTATAGAGTGATGAGTGTTGGAGAGATATAAGATTTCAACCATGATAGATTATCATGTGATTTATATAGGCTCACTTCTAATAATATTTTTTGGATCTCATAAATATGATTTTAAAGATGAGTTGAGCTTGAATAAAAGTTATGACATATTCATGCTACCATGTGGATACATTACCAATTTACTCTTAAATTTAATAGGTTTTAGTTTGAGAGGTTTATGCATTACTTTGAATTATAGTATGATGCTCCCCCAATAATATACCATTGGACTCATAATTATGTATCCACTCATCATCATAGTGAGAGGCAATGTCTTAGTCCTAAATATCAAGCTCCTTTACCTATTAGAAATGTACATCCTTCTATTATGATTATGGATTTGGGTGATGTAGGATGTATTGAAAAATATACTTGATGGTGAATGGATATTATCTATCCCATAATTTTTCCTATTACATTATATCCTAGTGTCATCCCCTCATCTAAAGGAGGAGGTGATGTATGAAATGTAGGAGTGATTCAAGCTACAACACAACCTTGTCTAAATAATGCAATAGCTATTGTTGTGTGTGTGTGTGTGTGTGTGTGTGTATAATTTATATTTAAGTTTTGTTTTTTTATAAGTTTTATATTATCTTTTGTATTCACTCTAATTTTATTAAAAACCATGAATACTAGGTAACTATGCTAGATGCATCTATTCACATTTTTAAAAATGGGATTCTAGATGATGTCATTAGAAGAGGCCTATTTGACCATGTCATGGATATTTTAGGTGTTTACACACCATTTTTTTATTGAGTTACTATTATAACCATAGCTTACACTATATTCACAAGAGAGAGAGATGACTTGGAGGGTATCCAATCTAGAGATTAGATGCCTCCACCGGCTACTACTCGTGTTGATTTAGGTAGAGAGTTTTTAAGCCATTATGTAAAATTTCAAGTTGAGCATGCCAAGGAATTTCTTAGATTAATAGTTTTGGGGGATTATGAGAGAAATTGTAAATATTGATGTTGAATTCTTATGGGTGATATGATTGAATCTACCTTGATCACTAGTGATATGGATGATTCAGATGATTAAGGGTATGTTTTCCCAATTATTTACTAAATTTATTATCTTATAAACATTATTTTATATATTATGTTATCTTTTTACGCACTTTATTTTGACTATTATTTATTTAATATCTTTCATATTTAATTAATTATTGGATATTATTTCTATATTTAATTTACATATTGGAGATGTGTTGAAGAAGATGATATGGAGTTTTAGTCACATCATATATGTGTAGAATTTATTTTTTAGGCTCATTGGAATGAATCATTGGTGAAATAATGAAACCCAATAAGAAATAAAAATTCAAAATAATCATGTGTAGTTGTTTTTCCATCATTTTCAATTTGAAATAATTCATCTTCTTTATTTTGTTTTACAACATGGCTTATTGATTTTATCTCTTACTCATGAACAACTTGTTTACCTTTTACTACCCATACATGATTTGAAGACTATGTAATTTTATTTTTATTTATGTTATATTTATAAATTTAGTACGTATGTAACTCATCTTAAAAATTATAATAAATAGTCTTATTAATAGTGTCAAATTCCCCCCCAAATATTTTAAACATGATTGTCCCAATGCAGTATTTCATTATAAAATATCATCATAGATATGTACTATTGTATCTATTTTCTTGGGACCTAAATATATTGTAATAATATTTTTCCATATTAAATATCTAAATTCATGTCCAAAATCTCACTCATTAAATCCCAAGGTCTTAATAATTCTAATTTTACACTTAATACATTATTCTTTATGATTTACTACAATGCCTTATCTAGGTTCACCTGCAATGAATATTCAAAGGACCATTGGTTTTTCAGGATAAAATTTATAAAAAATAATGATCTTCCTATAATGTGATCTAGAATAAGATACCATATTACTACTATTATCTATAGGAAACTGATGGATCATTAGCTTCTTTGTAGGAACACCCTCAAAAATTTGTCTTCATCAAAAAATGAGAATGGTAAGATGGAAAATGGTATCTCAGTTATCTAGTGTATAGTTGTCCAAATTTAATAACCCTTTCATCCAAAACATGATCATTTTTTTTCAACACATAAAAATGGTCATCATTTTTCCCATTCATATGATGATAACTACAAAAGTGTTTGGTTTTAACTCATTTTAAACAATGATGAGGGTAATTAGAATTATAAGGCACATTAATTATTATATTATCTAATAATGTTCAAAAAAATATTTTTGGTCAATATTATAAGATATAACATTAAATTTATTGATTCCTATTTGGTCCATGTGTCTTATCTTTAACCCTTTCCTTATATATGTTTTTTATTGGTTCTTATTTTTTATAGAGGACTTTAACTAAACTTTTTATTTTAGGAGAAGTGGCATCAAAATTTACATCCTTATGAGTGGATTCCTTCTCATGTGAGTAAGGTATAAATTAATTTTCATTAGTATCCTTATGTGATTCCTCATTGATATCACATCCATAATGAAATCATATAAGTACATATTATCAAAAAAAGTATAGAGATTATGCATTGCTCATTCTTTGAGTGGAGAATGAAGACCAATATTAAATATTAAATATTTTTATAAATATTAGGGTTGATACATTAAATTATGTAAGGTGATTTTAAATCTCAAAATATAATATAAAATAATCTCATCATTTCATTGGTTTAAACTTTGGATATGTTAGATAGGTAGTTTAAGCACTTTAAATTTGTTAAAATCAACAAAAGAAAATATCTTAGAGGTTCTTTAAATAAGTTAAATAACCACTAGGGAGGATATAATACCAATATAAGACAACCAATTATAGTATTTGATAAAATTATAATATTAATAATCATCCATCATTATTATATTTCAAAAAATAAAGTGTATCCACAAGCAATTATAGTATTTGATAAAAGGATAATATTAATACTCATCCATCATTATTATATTTCACAAAATAAAGTGTATTATTGATTTAATGATCCTAAGGATATCTATTACCATCAAATAATTTGAACTTAGGAATAACCAGTTCCTTGGGGTAATGAGATTCCAATGCCAATTATGCAAAAGGTTGAACAATAATTATCTATTTGAAATAGTGATATCAAGCACTTATTTCTATATGTCCCTTATGGAAGGCATCATAAATGAAATTTGAATATTAGTAATAGTAGTGGAATCACTCATGGGTTGTGTAGACACATAAATTAACATTTATTGATAAAATGATGTACTTGTGACCACTTTATATATACACTTATCTCATGCCTAATTCCATGATCCATGGTTGTCCTTCCCTAAATTTTTATGTGGATGATTATTACCTCTTAAGAAAATTCTAATTTTTATGTTCCTATTCCAAATTCCAAACAACCTAAACTCACTTTTAGATTGGTACACACTTCTATTTTATGTCTTTTCTCTCTAGAAAAGACCACCCTGTTTGAAATACCCCACTCTTAGGTATTGTCTAATTACACCAAATCCATCTTCCTACCAATAAAAACTAGTTTATTAAATTAAAACTCATGTAAGGTGTCATTACACATGTTTATCAAGATCCATTTGAAGAATCCTAATTGATCACTATAAAACCACATTTTTAAAGCCATTTTTTACAAGGGGTTCATATGATTTAAAGGTACCTAAACATTTAACTATGAATTGAGATAAAATCACATGTTTTTATCAATATAAAACAATCATAGTATCCCTAAGATAAGTTGACATACATCTCAAAGGTCACAAGTCATCATTTAATCACTTAATCACACAAGGATTTTGCTATAATTTAGAATTTTTCACTAGTATTTCACACACAACACCATAACATCAGATAACTACTAGGAGTTTCATCCCTCTTCATATTATTAGTACATAGGTAGGCCTAACATATGGGGTGGTGAGGTATAACATAACTTCAACTACTAACACATTTTTTATTTTTTATTTTTATAATTTGTGGTCAATTGATCTAGGATTACAAGTGAAAATGAAGGAACACAATGACTTTTATGATATAGAGAGATCCTAAATACTCAAAATGAACATAAAAATGAAGCAACATATCATATTTATCATAAAGAGAAAACCTTCATAGGACATTGACATACCCTGAGAACAAGAACATGAGCCACCCCTATCTAATTCCAAAAACTTATCCAAGATCCAATAAAAATACCATTATTCATTCAAAACATCATTACAAATCACAATTTAAATTTCAAAGTTGCACTTATTGTCCTATATTCCTATTTTTTAGATAAGTTATTTCCTTCTAGCATTTTATTTTTTAACATCTTTCCAAATTTAGTAAGTTCTAAATCATGTTTGTGTCATTTATTACATACCTATATTATTCTTATTTATGCATAAATTTTTCTATGTATGATCTAGCATCTCTTATTTCAAAAAATTGATAAAACATATTGGTGAACCTGCTTGTTGAACATTTCCAAAACCCTAGTTTTCTTTTAGGGTTTCCTCCTATTTTTAGCATCCCTGATATGGTTTCAAATTTAAAATTTTCTTATTTTCAGCATGATCATAATGTCTGAATATATCTATTATTTCATGGTTCAAAGTTTCTTGGTGTTATTTACATGTTTCTTTCCCATAAAATGCAAAATATAGTACATGTATGTAAGACCATAGACACATAATTTATAAGAAGATATAACTATATCAATTAATATATTAATAAGGAAAAATTACATGATACTATTTATTGTATGGATCATTTTGAGTTTACACCTATTAATATTAGACATTAGAGGGATTAAATTGTTCCTTTTTCTCCTATTTCCCTTAGGCCTCAAAAATATATTGACACATATGCCACCTATATTATTATTCATAGGCTTATAGTATACCATATAGTTTGAGTTTTTATCACTACATGAGTTTAGGTTCCTCATTTGGCACAACAACAAAAAAGCAATTCCTCCTCATCCTAAACCTGATCTAGTGGGACTATTTAATCAATTTAGAGGATATGAAATTTTTGATTAGTCACGGAATATACTAATATGATTTCCATATTATTTTACTCTAGAAAGATAATCTTTTCAATGATATTTTATACCAAACATTAAATCAAGAATTTATTCCCTGTGACACATAAAATTATTACTTTGCCTCTATTGTAAAATTTTTAAAGGATATTGAGGATATTATATGTTTTGGTAATGATGAATTTAATTCACAATCAAATATTGATAAAAATATACCTTTATTTATACAAGTTCAAATCAAAATTACATCAATAAAAAGTTTTTGATTAACAATGGTTTAGGATTAAATATTTGAAATCTCATATAATCAATGTCATTGGGTATTAACATGGCTTATATTTAAAATACATATAATAATAAAAAATGATTCAATGATGTGCCTCACCAAATTTTAGGTTTTATCACTTTGGATAATCCATTTTGGCCCAAAAGTTTATCTATTCACTTTTAATTAATTCCAAATCATTTACCCTATAATTTTTTATTTGGTAGGCCTAAGATACATGCAATGAAGTTTGTACCTTATAATATAAATAGATGTGACAAATTTTTATATGATAGATACTTATATACAAGCCCAACCAACAACTAAGCATTCAGATATTATAAGATCATAGATTTTACAACTAAGAACTAATCACAATTAGGGTCACCTCAATATAATATCATGCCACCAATATAGGTCACACCTATAGATAAAATATACATATATTATAGTAAAATTTATCAAAATTTATAATATATAGATATCCTAGAACCACAACACTCACACAGATAAAATAAGTGGAAAAGGTACAAGAATTACCTTTGATAGTTAATTCATAAGATCCATATTTCATATCTATAAAAAATATTGATGATGATTTGAATTCTAATTTTGAAAATGATATAAATTAAATAGTAATGAAGATTGATGATTATTTATGTGGTTTTTATTTCTCACTAGTTTTTCCAAGTGAATACATAGATTATTCAAAGGCAATCATTCTAGTGAACACATATAAAGGACAAAGAATGATTTTAGATGTTGATAAAGGAAATAACATTTATTGCAATGTATCTACTACACATCAAACTTATTTTTCATGGGTACCATGGACAAATTATATTTTAAAATAAAGAATTTATAGATAGTACAATCATAATACATAGATCAATGCATTATAGGTACCAATAGATCACCATTTACATATTCAGTAAATAATGTGGAACTAATAGATATAAAATAAGCTATTAAAATCTAGGATAATAATGCACAAGATAATAAACTTGATATGGAATTAATTGCTTTCCTAATATTATGGAAAATATTTACCAACATGTTGTCAAATCAATAAGGAAAACCCTTTTTTAACTTTCATAGAACTACATGGGATGCTATAGATACTTGTGGAGTATTATAGTATAAAATTCAAAAATATAAAGATAAAGGTAAAGTTCAAATTATATAACACATACTACAACCTATAAGGGCTCAAAAACATTGTCACACATGAAAAAATAACAATAAGTCCAAAAGGAATCCATTGACTATTTAGGTTTTTATTGAGAATGAATATAAATACATGTGGAAATAGATGAGGACATAAATCCAAATGTGTATACACTTACATTTATTAAACATATATGGCATGATCAAGATTAATTTATGAGATATATTATTTTAATATTTAATATAACATATTACAATAACAATTTGATGTGGTCCCAAAGTTATGGACACACTACTTTTTATTATGCAAATAATATGTCACATTGTTAATTCATTGGGTTAACAATGGTTACATGACATGGACACTATGTTGATAATATACAAAAGTGTCTCACATTTAAATTTTAGGATAATACAATTGAAATTCTTTATGATGATATGGATTACAATTGTAGATTCAAAAATGAGAAACATATATAAAATTTGGTCTATTCAAAAACCACATGTGGGGATTCCTATAAAATAGAAAAACATGCCTTAAATATGAAAAAGATTCAAAAGAGTGATAGAGATAAGATTGAAGTTATAGAGCATGAATGATATGATGACCATAATGATGATGATCTATGGGAGTTTGATAATATTTAATATCTAACACCTGATGATATCCCACCAAATCCACCTTTAAATTATCCACATTACTCATATATATATATATATATATATATATATATATATATATATATATATATATATATATATATATATATATATATATATATATATATATATATATATATATATATATATATATATATATATATATATATATATATATATATATATATGTTCATGTTGTTTCATATATTTAAAAATACAAAAAAATAAAATATTCTATAAAATTCAAAATTCATGACCTATGCATGATGCTTGTAGTTTATTTGCATCAATTATTTTGTGTTTAATATACTTAGTATTTATCTATATATCAATTTTATATAAAATATTATTCAAAAGTGTAAGTTAATGTAGAACATATATGTTACCATTTATAGAAATATTTATAGGTAATTTAACTATCTCAAACCCAAAAAAGTGGCATAGGAAAAATCACTATGTCTAGAAAATAATTATTGTGCTATTGTCAGATTCCATTAGACTCATCCAATGAACACATGACAATAATTATCATATTTAAACATGTCACAAGATTTCTATAACTTGCATCAACCTTAAAAACTTCATTGGGGGAATACTTTTACATATGTTATATATATTTTTGGTTATACCTTATTATTCATACTTAAACTCCTTACATTGTGCAAAATCTATCAATATTGTTTGCTTAGTTTCATATTTATAGACACCTAAATTTTATTTAGTGTCAAAATGTACCTAAAATCTATTTAATAATTCTTCTTATAATAATTTATCATATCTCTCTCCAAATCAAATAATTGAATAAGTCAAATTAGTCAATTATGCACACCTTAAATCCTTATTTTAAATATAAAATCTAGATTTTATACCTCATCTAACATCTTCAACCTTTTTCTCGCTCATCCCAACCAAACCCACAACTTTCTCAACCTCCTATGAGTCATCCCCTAATTTGTCAAGATGTTTGACTTATTCCTACTGATTCAACTAACCAATCCCATGCTTCTCTCAACCATTTGAAATGTTCTTCATCCTCATGGGTGAGGACTCATTAGAAACCATTGATTATTTGGATCATTTAATAAATCCAAATAATCCTCCACCATTGGATCTTCCTCCAAAAATTTATAAATAAACTTGAAAACCTTCATTTTTAAGAATCTTAGAAATTAGAATCCTGACTTATGCAAAAAAAGTTATACTTAAAAGTGAATCTAAGTGAATCAAAGCATATAAAAACTCCTTTTTCACCAAAATTTTTCCCATTCTCCTTTGAATTGGAAGAGTGAACACCACATTTTTAAAGAGAAAATCAAGTTTACATCATAATGGAGAAAGCTTGCACATTTGAATTATAAATTAATGCTTTATGTTTTATTTATTTATTTCTATATCTTAGGTTGAATTTATCTTAGATTAATATTATTTCATTTTTTATCATTCTAAATTTATTTCAAACATTTCTAGCACACCCAATGGGACCCTTCCCTCATCTTTTTCATCCTTTGTTCACCATTTTTGAGTTTAGAAAGTATTTTTCATTTAATTTTTATTATTTGTATTTGCATATGCATTTAATATTATCTTTTTGAGTGCTGGTATAAGCTACATGTCATTATCAAGCATTTTCTACTCAGCTATGTATGCCCACTACATTACAATGAATTCAAAAACATTAATAGGAAAATTGTAGCTTATAATCACAAAATCATTTTTTCACTTATTTTTAGTCACTTTTTTATTTTTTTATTTACATTAATGGATTTATATTCAATTTTCAATTCTATCTATGTTTTCAAATTTTTATAACTCTTTACTATAGGGAAAACTCAAAATTGATACACTTTTTAGTGAAATCACTGTATCCAAGAGTGAAATTATCATTCTTAGTAGTGAAACTATTCAACTATGTAGTGAAATCATTTTATTAGTCCTTCTATGTTTTCTAGTAGTGAGTTCATCTTTTCATATAGTGAATTCATCTTTTTGTGTAGCGAAATCATCCTTCTTGGTAGTTAAATCATCTTTTCTAACAATGAATTCATATTTTTGGTTAGATAAATTGTCATACAAGGTAGAAAAATTATTTTGTAAGAGATAATTTGTTTGTTCTCTACTTTTTGTATTCTATATTTTTCCTGTGTTTGTTTTATCACAATTTTTCTTTCTTGTCTTTTTGTAACTACAAATTTATCATAGAGAAGTGGGTTTTTCTTTGTTTTTTGTGGTTTTTACTTGTTATATTTTAGTTTACCTTACTCCAATCCTAAGTAAACATTATAATAATTTGTTTCTAGAATTCTTGTCAAAGATAATCAACAAAAAGGATTTTAAAAAACCAATTTATTTTACTAATACTTTCAATATTATTTTTAAAATTTTTAGTAATTAAATCACAATTTATTTCATAATTTTGTTTTTAATTTTGGAAACTGTGTATGTTATTTCCTTGGTGTCATATTGGTGAGGATACTCAATAATAATAAATATTTATATAATATTCTATGTTACCTAAGTAGTGCCCATGTATGCTCTTTCCTTGGCATCACATTGATGACGATACATGGAAATTAAAAATGGATACTTATTTATTTTATTTTTTAAGGGATATATTAACCATGTATTTCACCATCATGTAATATTCCAAACACAATTTATTGATGGGGTATATAAATTGAGATCCACTATTTTAATTTCTTAAACAATTGTGTGTTTTAAGCACATCATGATGTGAGGGGATTTCATGTTCCAATACTTAGGGTTTTAAAAATTGCCTTGAAATATGATAACATAAATTATCAACACACTAGGAACCCTATGGTTATGTTGGGTACTTTGGGACAAGACCTAATAGTGTGTTTACTTTATCTATTTCTTCCATGATTTTTTCCCCCTAGATAATCCTATTTAAACCTTAAGCCTTGGATAACCTCTTTTGCCATTTGAATTTGGTGCATTGGTTAGTGTTTAGCACCAAGAAGTTAATATTGTCACCAAATATCACATCCTATAAGATGGTCTTAAATACTCTTCCATATTTTGGAAACATGAGAACACTTCCATGTATGTGGGTGTACCTAAAGTGGAAGTGACCTTCTAGATTTAAGGGCTAGCTCTTTGGATGTATCTTTAAATGCTCACACCTAATTAACTAATCACTTATGGGGGAAAATAGTTATAATTTTCATGAAATAAACCTAATATAAGGATGTGATGCACCAAGATGCATTATATATGACCATCATACTTTCTTGCATTAAGAAACAAGGCACACAAACTAACTTCCAAGTCCTACGGATTATAACATGAGTATTTCAATATCGAGGTGAGATGCATGATGGATATCCAAGGTAAGTGAAACATAGTTTATTTATAGGCAATAATGATCATTTTAAACTTAAAATATAGGACCATACACTTGACAACACTTCATATGACCTGTTAGAATAGGAACTCTTACATAAACATGAAAGGATTAGGGAAGAAAGGATAAAGAATAATCACTTTGCATCACCACAAATCACTTGTACAATTAAATAATTGTTTAATAACTCAAAATAATATTTTCATTAATGTTCAAAGGAAAAATATGACATCATTCCATTAGGCCTTTACCATACATGGAGTGGAATTAGATTACAAAGGATAAAATGGTAGCTACTTATAGCATTTGAGAGATAAGTGGAAAAATAAAAGTCCAAAGGTCAAAAGAAAATTTTCCATGTTATAAGGAGTTACATGTGAATAATAATGAATTAGGATATATACCATGGAAGGTATGATAGGACAAATGGCTCTCCAAACTATTCAACTTATGAAACATGGTGTGGGAGTTCTCATTTTGCACAAGAAAACTATCTTCATCATTTAAATTTGTTGGAACGTCCCAAGATAACTAGGGATATATCTAATGATTAAAATTATATGGATGGGTTATATACATGCTCTTCCATGCATTGGATACATTCCTAATCATCTATATTTTTCTGGAAGTGAGACATTACTACCTGTAGTTAAAAAAACTTTTTTTAAGTCACCCCACAAACTTGTCCTCAAAATTGGATTTATTTTTAAATGTAAATAAATAAAATGGAGTTAATTAAACTTTTAAACACCATACCATGACATTATATTGATCAGTTACACATTAAATATTCCTCCACTTGAAGTTCTCACACTTCTCACCATCTTGTTCACTTTGCTAGTTTTGACTAGCTGAGATGAAGTTACTTGTATGGAAACTTGTGATATTTTATTAATAATTAAATGGTAATATTTAGGTATATTAATTCATAATATCACTCTCAAAGTTTATGTATCCTCTTGAAAGTCCTTAGAACTTGCATAATGCACAAAATAATCAAAGAAAGAAATTTTGTACCCTATCTGTACAAATAGGGTTAAAATCAAGTGGATTGAAGTGGTATATGGAGATTACTCTATAATATAAAATAATTTCCAAAGCCATTATAGTACATTTGGATACATATCCTTCCTTTTTTTCCCAATTGGGTCTAAAACCAGGGTTTGTGAGGGTTTTAGACCATTTATGCTCTCAAGTTTTTTTCATGAAAATAGGATGTTATAATTACAAGAAAAATCTACAAGAGTGGTGTTTAGGACCCATATAAACCCCCCTAAAATCCTTTAATATCCATTCATAACCTTAGAGAATATGTGAGCATCTAAAATTGCCTTATCGAGCTTAATTCCTCACTTCTTGTAGGCTTGAATTAGTCTTGAGTCAAAGTGAGGTTTCCTGTGATCTCCCCTACATTATAAAATATTTGAAAAATATAAAATGACCCTATAAAAATTATACAATCCATTATAATTTTCATCTCATGTTATAAGTGAAAGTGACTCTCCATTTGGCTTTAGGCCTAAACCATACTTGACAGGCCTTTCTGTATACTTAGAAGTCCAGACCACCCAATTAGGATTCTTCCTTATATGCATGGTTTTTCATATTTTTTTAGATGTCATAAAAAATATCACACCTAATTTTAAGTACCAATAAACCCTTGGGTCATCCTTTTATCCCTACTTTCCAAAATTATAGGGTTTACATACAAAGGGAAGTACCCTCCATCTAAGACAAAATAGAAGGTACTTCCCCTATTTCTTTAAACCAAAAAATATTGGAGGGGATTATCCAAGTGATAATTATGTATTGTGTAGAATTTAAACCTTTTGTCACATTATTAGATCCCTAAAAATCACCAAAACCCAAGACAGACCTATGGGGAGTGGACTGTATGCAACATCTTACCATATGGTTATAGGTTACTTGATTATAAAATTTGCTCTACATGATTTTCACATTTTAAGAGCCTATTTAAATGTATTAAATTATTTTTTAGTTCCTTAAAACACATTTAACATCTCAAATGCTTTCACCACTTCTCATTGCATACCTCTCCATTGGATTGTCTTGAATTGTAGATTGTATCCCTATTTGGGAGGGGCCTTATAGGTGGTCCTACATAATTAGACTTGGAATATAGTATTCCAATACCTCTTTGAGGTATTAAAAGATTTTTGGCAATTATTTGGATCTATTTTCTTCATTTTCATGTTATATCCACACCAAGAGCACTACTTTTTACTTACTATCTACAATAATCAACTATAATTGACTTTTAGAGGCAAAAGGGCTTGTAGGTAGCCATCACATTTTGAAATTTGTGTCACATACTCTTTTTAAATCATATGGGTCATATATAGTAATATTTAATCAACCAAAATTGGTATCTCTATGCTCAAGATCCTCATCATTAATGATATAGAAGATGGCTCTTGGGTGTGGGTGATTAATTTTAAGGAACAAACATCTGTAAGTGTGAATTAGACTTGAAACACCACACATTAACTTCTCCTAATGGTATTTTAGATCATAAATGCTCATTTTAAATATTTATAACCATTTAATCATGGAAACATAGTCTATTATAAAAACCTTGGGTAAAGAGTATAGTTAGAGCTCAAATTCTGTAGATGATACTACCTAAATTCAATGGGCAAAGGGGAAACTTTGAGCTTTTCAACAACTAACCTCCACTAGTCATCCACCCTCAAAATTTTGTAGAGCCCTTATCCTATATGGAGGATACAAGGAATAGTCATAAATATGAATCAAAACTCTTGGAAACCTTATCATATAATCTCTATAAAATGGCTAAGTGCTCTATTTTGCATGTTTTGGGGATTTGATCCCTAAATCCACAATCATTACCTTTAAAAGATTCCTCACAGTTTGTCTACCAACCTAGCATTTCACATAGTTTTGCCATGATATTTTCAACATGATAAGATACCAATAATAGTTTCATCACTTATTTCAATACTTCTAAATGACACCCTAACTCTTTGTAATACCACTTATAGATGAACATTTAATGTATGCAGGCAATGGGTACAAGTATGGATAGTATGCAAGATTTATATGCATTTAATCAAATCTATGTCTTAAAAAGGTTTTAAAATTCATTTTTATCAATCCAAATTATTTTAAATATCTACCAAGTCTTCCATTACAACATAACATCATTCTGAGATACCTATAGGTGCACCTTAAGTTATATGCACACAGTGAGTAGAATTAGAGTAGTGTGCATAGTGAATGGTCTTATGAACAAACCTTGAATCCTTACCAATTATTCAAGTGTATTTTTAGCACTATAAAGGTATTTAAACAAGCCTAAAAACCTCTATTCCAATGTGATATCCTTTTTTTAAGCATCATTGTAGTGGCATGCCAATGGTAGAATATTGTGTGAGTGATTGAGTTAACCATCAGAGTATCCCTTTACCATTTAAAATCTTTGTTCACTACCTCATGTTTATATAATATATCTCAAATTTTTTAAACCTTCATCATACTTCTATGGATGTTATCAGACCCTTCACAAATCATAATTGAGAGTGAGAAGGAGCTAAGAGTTGACTATACATGCTAAAATTGAATGTTTGATTAAAGCATGGTGTTGAGAGACAAAAAATGGAAGGGAGGTGGTAATTATGGAATTTAAATATTATAAAAACCATATCCAATTCACATGAAGCCCTTGCAGAGAATCCAACTTTTTAAAAGTGGTGGACTTGACTGCCATTCCACCTAGAACATCAACTTACAAACTAAACTAATTAAACCATGAGGTATTATCCAAACACAAAAATAAGCATATAAAACATGAAAGGAGATAAAAAAACATCATTTGGAAATAATATCACCAACTATATTGTATAGAATCATCCAAACAAGAGAAAAACCTATAGGGTATGGGAAATAGTGAGTAGAAAAACACAATCAACTTGTTAGAGATGATTCATATAGAAAAGTTGACCAATACTTTAAATCTTGTTATTAAAATTTATATCTCTAAATTTAATATCACATTCCAAATTCATTTAACCTATAATCCCTCTAACTGTCCATACCAAGCATAAACCTATTGACTAGTTTTGTGTCTAGAAGGGTAAAGAAGGAGCAAAATGATTTTGGACCTTTTTAGCACTTAAAAATCATGTAAATAACTGATATGAGTATGAGGAATATTAATAGTCATCTCACAACATTATCACATGTATCACACTCTCTTATGGGTGGTATAAGTGCCAAAATATTCCTTTTTCAATTGATTTCCTAATTTTTAGTTATATAACCTACAAGTTTTAGATGAACTAACATTATTAATATGTAATCTGACCTATTAGAGATTTTAAGTAAAAATAGGATAATTTTACACCTTTAAAATGATTCCACTTGAATTTAGGACCCTTGAATGGCTCTTAAGTGACTCAAAATGACATATAAACTAATTAGATCATGACCAAGGCTAAAATGGCATCATATTACATCAAATAGACTATAAAACACCCTATGACAAAATATTAGACACTTATATAAGTTTTTACTATATGTGGGTTGACTCATGTTGACTTGTGGTTAAAATGATCAACATCTTTGATGATTTCCCAAGGGTGGTATGCTTGTTATGACATGACTAGTTGCCTAATCATGTCCATTAGGCTATGGAGTCACTTACACATAGATTTGACACACACTCTACCTTTGAAAACACACCAAAAAAAATAAAACTAATAATAAGAAAAATAAAAGACAAGAAACACACATGTGCTTCATGAGCACTTATGGAACACACACACCAAACTAAACAAACTAACTCAAACACAAACTAACCTGAAAGAAACACTCCCTCCTAGATCAAAGGGGAAGTTTATAAACTTTTTTGATTCATGACATTAATAATTGAATGAGACATGTATCCTTTTGACCCTTATAATTTATGCTTCTATATTCTTCATGATTTTCCCAACTTCATTGGCATGATGTTCAATGAGAACTAAGCAGCTCCAAATAGGATAGTTATTGTTGACCAATTTTGACCCTACATGTCAAATTAGGACCCCTATAGGTAAAAAATTGAGTTTTAGGTGTTTTTAGGGGTCTAATATTATGTCATAGGGGATATTATATGTATTTTTATGTTATTCCATATCACATTAGCCTTGGTCATTAGTCATATTAGTTAATATGTCCTTTTGAGTCATTTTAGGGGTCAAAATAGAGCATTTAATGACTTTAAAAACCTCCTTGGGAAATTTGAATGTTTTAAAGGGTGATTTCATGTGCCATGTATCCTATTATGCCTTATTCAACTATTCCTAACTAAAAATTGGTAGTTTATCTAGAGAAAGGGTATTTTTCTTGGAGAAAAGAGGAGTTTTAATGAGGTGTATAGACTTGTATAACCTCCCATATCTAATGAAATTTTAAGAGTGTTCCTTTGTCTTCTAAACACTTTTTATAGTGATTAGTTTGATCAAAATGTTGAAGAAGTGAATAAAACTACTTCTCTCTCCTTCCACTAAGCTTGGCAAGCAAAAATGGTCTTCAAGTTTGTACTTGGTACATTCAATAGGAGAGGTTTCAATAAAAATGATATTTGGGGTATCTTCTAAAATAATTAAAATTCCATTTTATGTTTTTTATATAGTAATGGTGGCCAACTTTATGAACCATTCCTAGGAAGTTAGACTATCTAATTTGCTTGCTAATATGTGTACCCTATAGGTTTTGACTTAGTTTGAGAAAGTCCATACAATCTAGCTACTGGGATTGATTTCAAAGGTATTTTAATATCTTTTCAAATTTTCCCCATACATTTTTTCAAATTTAGAGTTGGTTTGAAGATCCAATCACTTTAGGTTTGTAGATTAGTCTCATTCTATGTAGTAGGCAGGTTTCCACCACTTTCAACATCTTTATGTCTTGTAAATGGTGTCAAAGGATGGTTATGGTTTGTTTCCAAGTTTTAAATTTTGTTTCCTTTCATTACAAGATCATCCTCCAAATCAATCCTCCATAAATTTGTAGACACAAGTGAGAGGTAGTTGGTTTACTCCATGACTATCATGAGTGGTCAACTGAGAGCTGGGTTAAAGTATTTAACACATCCATGAGGCTATAATTATAGTCTTAATATTATTAATACATTTTTATATCAAAATAAATCAAGTGAATCCATTTACATTGGCATTATGAGGACTATAAAAACTAATCATCAACCACCATTACTTGGTTTACACCATGGAATTGCACCTATAGGTGTTATGAAGGAAGGATTCAACATTGTAAGGGAGGTGTTAAATATTGTTTTGAGTTTTAAAAAATATTGATGTTTAATTTTAACATCATTAGGATATATCAGTTGGTTATCAAGGCATATCTTTGTGAGGTATATTGACTATTCCATACTTACTACATGTATGCAACTCACCATGCATCTATAGATATTTAGGATGACATCATATTGGAATATAAGCCTTTAAAGTTCCTCAAAATACATTGAGAATTATAAGAGTACATTGGTAAAACATGAGAGGGATTAGGATTAATCACAAACATGTATATCCTTCTCACTGCCTACAATTTTCATCTTCACTACCTATATAGTGGAGTGTCCACTTATAAGTGACCTTAACAGAGAGATGAGGAGTCATATGGAGTGATGATGCATGTGTTAAGACTATTATTTAAGTCCTATCATGTGAGGAGAACATTTTATACCTATTTGAGGTGTGATATTGACAAATGGAAGTGGGAGATCATGTTTAAAGACTCAATGGCTATTTCAAAGATTAAATCCCCAAAAGTACAAAATAAAGAACCTAGCCTTTTAGGACATTGATTTATAATAATGATATGAGAGCCTTAACCACTCATAATGCAATCATTATATATCCCTATCATAGGATGGAAAATATACTAAAGATATAGGATATAGGTATAATGGAAGATAACTATTAAGAGGCTCAAAGATGTCCCTTGAACCATTGTTTCCAAGTAGTAGAATCTACAGGGTTTGGAGATATAAAGTGACCTTGACATTCCAAATTTATTTAAGGCATACTCTTCTATTTTGAATGGCCTCATTAATTTAAGGGTATAAAAATAAACATGAATATAATTTGAATAAGGATAATATGTAGTGTTTCAAACCTCATGAACACCTAAAAGTGTCCCTTCCTCTGAAAATGTGCACTTATAGTTGAGTAAGTAGATAGTGACCTAGTTGGTGACTTTTCTAGGTTATGGTAGCATATTAAGCATGGAATATATACTAGTATTGGCTAATAATGGTTGATTTAAATGTATCAAATGATCTCAATGTAATTTTAATTCTTTCCCAAGGTAAAAATCACTTACAATTCCCCACATAGTCAACTGTAGTTGACTATGAGGGGTAGAGAGTAAATAGATTGGGATTCTTGAAGTCTGTATAGTCCAAACATGAGTGAACATGTCAAAATAATTTTTTAAAGTATATTTTAAGTTTATAATAGGACATAATCACTATAACTAATACCTAATTCATGCAAATAACACCTACATGGGTCCTCAAGCAAGAACACAGTTTGTAGTTCAAGACAGTCAATTGGAGAAGTATGAAATGAGAAGGTTAGAGGGGTATAACATGATAAATGTGTTTGAAGGAACCTTAAAATTATGACATTAATTTCAATAATCTCATACCATGTGATATAAAATAGAGAGGAGACCTTTTCAAATGCAATACACAGTTCACATGAAGAATCCTACACCTAGTCTACCTTATAAGGGACTGTCTTAGGTTTTTGAAGAATTAGAAGGTAAGATAATAAGACAAAGGGATAAAATTTTGTTTTTTATGTTCTTAAAAACTATATAAACCTCTCAAATAATCACCATTGTCTAAGAAAATAGGGGAGTGCCCTTTGTTTTGTCTCAGACAGAGGGCATTCCCTTTGTGCATGAAACTTGTAGTTTTGGAAAAAAAAGGATAGAATAGTGAAAAAAGACATAAGAGAACATTTTTATAAGGTTTTAGGTTATATAAAAACTATAAAAATATGAGGAAACAAATAGGGTGCTCAAAAATCCCAAGGTTGTAGTCAAGCCCATTGGGTAGGGTTTTGACCTAAAGCCAAATGGTAGACCAATGACATCTCAAACTTTAGTAATGTGTTAAAATATAAAAATGCATGGTTATATGGTAATTAAAAATGTGGTAAAGTTTTAACCTTACAGTGAGAGCCATAAAAAAGGTATTTTTGGGCTTTAAGGTTTAGACATACTATTAGGCATGGTTAGGCCTAATGCCCAAATGAGAAGTCATCTTCATTCTATAATGAGATGAAAATTAAAATGGATTATGTCATGTTTTTGAGGTTATTTTTCACATTTTAAATTAATTTTGGAGTAGGGTAATCACAAATAAATCCACTTTTGGGCTCAAGATAACCTTAGGTCTGTGCAAATAAAAGAAACAAGCTTGAATAAGGACTTTTAGTGCTCATATCTCTCTTGATGCTTTACATGGGGACCTAAAAATATTTAAGGAGTTGATAGGGGTATTATACCCTAATATTTTGCATTTTTTTTTCAAATTCAATGTGAACCCCTTATGAACAAATCTTAAGAGGTTAAACATGCCTAAACCCTTGCTAGTGACCTGATTGGACAAATGAGGTTGGAGGGATATTAAAATTGGATATTTTGAACATGAAAGTGATTAAAGTTTTTATAGGAATATTTAAATCTCCTTCCCATCCTTTTAATTTTTATGGAACTATATAGATGGAGTATAAAATAGGGTTTTATTGACTATTTTATACATTGTGTAGGTTACAAGAGGTTTCAAGAGATGCTAATCATATGGAAAGGAATATTAGGAATTTATATATATATATATATATATATATATATATATATATATATATATATATATATATATATATATATATATATATATTTAAATTTAATTCCTTGTAACAAATCATAATCTCCTTAACTAGCTACTTCATCTTAGCTAGTCAAAACTAGCATAGTGACCAAACTAGTGAGAAGGGTGGAAAACTTCAAGTAACCTAATTTTAAGGTGTAATTGATGCCTATAAGAATATGAAGTGTCTTTAAAAATTTAATCCACTAAAATTTATTTATTTTCATGGGAAAATAAATCCAATTTTGATGACAAGTGTGTAAGGTGTGGGAAAGAAGAGTTATTTTGACTGTAGATGGTGATAACTCATTTTGGGAAGATTCCAGATGACCAAGACTAAAACCAATTAATGGAGAGGCATGTATGAAAGAATTAAATATAATTATAGTCATAATAACTATCCCTAGTTAATTTTTAGATGTTTAAATAGGTGTGGATGATGAAGGTAGTTTTTTGAGCCAACATAAGGAGTTTTATGTCACTTTTCATGAGTTTCATGCCTTGTATGGACACTTGTACTTATGGAAATTGCATGGTCCATTTAACACCATTTTATCATGCATAATTAAATAATTTTATCATATTTTAAAGTGTCCTTGTGACCTTTGGGATTCTCTCTTCTCTCTCTCTCAAGTTCTATAAGAACTATCCATTTGGCCTTTATAACTTATGCTCCACCTGAGTATGGTGAAAACTTTATCATTTTCATACCATTTTTTCAATAATATTAATTTTTTTTACCTCTAACATATCTATTCATAGTTTCCCTACTTGAATCATGGATCTTTCTTAGTGAAGACTTTGGATTCCTTAGCATGTTGTCTCATTCTCTCACCTATTTGTAGTTTATTCTTGTAGGTCACGTGAAGTGTTATAATAAGTTTCAAGGTTAAGTGAGTTAACCTATTCAATAGTGCCATATAAGGCCTTTTTTTATATCCCTCCTATCCTAAACATTTAACCATAACCTCATAATGAAACATTGATGTGAGAAGATTCAAATTGGAAAAGTGTATGTTTGGTTAGTCCTTTGTTCTCATGTGTAACATAGAAATGGTTGGAAGTCATCAAATTATTTGGTATATAAACTCCCTTAGGATAGTTTGTTTTTAGTTTTATCTCTCCCTTTTGCCTCACAAATTTTGTGTGTCGTAGTGATCTAAAGTGGTACATCAAGGGAGCTAGCCTTATCTAGAGATTCACCTTATTCTTAGGCTACCCAAAAGCCTAGAGGTGGTTCAATTGTGCCACTTGGATGAGGAGAGCTAAGACATCTCATCAAAGGGTGTAAATCCAAGTGATAATATCTATGTAAATGAACTCTTATTG
Organism: Torreya grandis; assembly: GCA_037957365.1. Lineage (NCBI taxonomy): Eukaryota > Viridiplantae > Streptophyta > Pinopsida > Cupressales > Taxaceae > Torreya > Torreya grandis. Next base: position 1,390,394 of record JARHVA010002130.1, on the reverse strand, counting down.
TATCCATATAACCTCAAATTTATCAAATGAATCCTTAACTATGACCTCTAATGGTGGTTCAACAAGACATACCTTCTTGATCTCCATGGTGTTCTCAATAAGATTGGGTTTATCTTCAGGTACAAGTTATTTAAGCTCATTAAGGAGCTTTTCATATTATACCCAATCTTGGTCATTATCCTCTATGGAATATTTTTTCTCCACCTTGTCAAGTACTTGTCCCTCAGCTTGGAAAAGATATTCAAGCTCTTGAAATATCTCCATTTGTTATTGCCAATCATCTTTGTCCTCCTTGTCATCTAGAACCACTACCTCTTCAATATTCTCTTCTCTATGTATGAGGTCATCAATCTAGTTTTATTCATGCTCCAATTCATTTGAGGGTGATTTAAAATTAGTTAGAGGTGTTGAGTCATCTCTAAGAGCTATGGCTTCTACATTGGTCTCATGAAAATGTTTTATGACTACCACTTTTTGAGGAGTGATTTGACCTTCATCCTTGATAATATTTTCTATTTCATGCTTGATATGGTAATACAAAAAACTTCATGATTAGACATGGAGTCTTCCACAAGTACCTCTTTCTTCAAATCTTGACCATATTCCTCATGGATATATACAAAAGAGTCTTCAATATGTTTCTCTTCACTCAAAAAGGTAGGATTTCCCTTTTGTTCACCAATGGGTATCTATGGTGATTTCTTCCTCATAGTCACTCATGATATATTCTTGATTAGATGTAACTTGGGATCTTTCCTCTTCATTTGATTCCATAAAAATAGGTTCCTCCTTAGGAAAGGGTGATGTGGAAGGTTGATGGATAGGCTCATGTTAATTAGATGGGATATGAAATGTAGTGGAAACTTTATGAGTTGGATATGGAGGAGAGGGCTTATGAGTGGATTTAATAAATATGAATGCAATAGTAAGCTCATAAGGAAGTGAATTATTTGGATGATTATAAGGACAAACAACTACATGATCAGGAGTTACATCTTGTCAATAGCTTTCTTGGAATTATTCAATAACATGTCCATATTTGAGATCTTTATCCTCTCACATGCTTATCCTATCTATTGAGCAATGAAGGCACTTATTTTCCAAGTCTATTTGTCCTTTTATCTCCCATTCAATTTCATCTTCAACCACCTCCCAAGAACTCATCCATCTTTGAACAAAACTTCTTAACCATTCCATAAGATAGTTATGAAGCACTTAAAAATCACACACCATGTTTCCATATTGTCTTCACTATCTATTAGCTCTATTAGGAGTGCCAAAAAGGATTGGATATGAGGTGGGACTGATGGAGGAAGTGGAGAGAAATGATGGGGATCAAGACAAACTTCAATTTTTTATATTTTAGCTTGAATTAATCCACATCTTTCCTTGTAATACCTTTGTGTAAAATTTATGTATACATATGATTCCTCATGGAAAGACTCATAGGATTACTCTTGGGGTTCATAGGCATCATGGTATGGTTGGTAGGACTCATATTGGGATTGGTAAGAAGGAATTTCTTGATATATTTATTAGTAGCCTTCCTCATAGGGTTGTACAATAACATGGTATCCATATGGAGAGGTAAATATAGTACTATAGGGTTTTCATGGATCATAAGATTGATAGCCATTTTAATATGACTGTTGAGGAGTGAAATATGGTTCATAGCAACATTGATAAGGAGGTCCATGGTAGGGATATTAACCATATCTATTCATATCAACCTCATATGTTAGATGTGATACAAAAATTATCAAAATATTTAATGAGATATACCTAAGCTGATTATAAGTAGAAGTTATCAATGGTGCTAACTTATTTGCTTCCAAAAGCTGATAGAGGAAAGAAGACACACTAATTATCTTTCCACTATCTTGAACCTTGGTCCCACTAAGTGTGATAGAATTATTGTCACCAAGTATTGAAACCTAAAAGAGAGTGTTCAATCCTCTTCTAGATTTGGGCAACATGGGAACACTTATAGGTATGCGGGTGTACCTAAAGTGGAAGTGAGCCTCTAGATTTAAAGGCTAGCTCCCTAGATGTATATTGAAATGCTTATGCCTACTTAACTAATCACTTATGGGGGAAAATATTTATAAGTTACATGAAATAAACCTAATAAAAGGAGGTGATGTATTGATATGTTTTCCATATGAACATCATACTTTCATTCACTAAGAAACAAGGCACACAAACTAACTTCCAAGTCCTATGGATTCTAACATGATTATTTTAATATAGAGGTGAGATACATGAGGGATATCCAAGGTATGTTAACCATAGGATAGTTTTAGTCACTAAGTCTCATTGTATACTTAAAATATAGGATCATACACTTTTAAACACTTAATATGACCTATTATAACAAGAACTCTTGCACAAACATGAAAGGATAAGGGAATAAATGATAGAGAATAATCACTTTGCATCACCATACATCACTTACACACTCAAAAAATTGTTAAAAACTTGAAATCAGATTTTAATTAATGTTTAAAGGAAAAATATGACATCATTATAGTAGGGCTTTGCCATACATGGAGTGGAATTAGATTACAAAGTCTAAAATGATAACTACTTATAGCATTTGAGATAGAAGTGGAAAAAGAGAAGTCCAAATGTCACAAGAACACTTTTAATGATATGATAATGAGTTACATGTGTATAATAATGAAGTAGGAGATAGACCACGCAAGTTATAATAGGAAAAATGGCTCTCCAAACTATACAACTCATGAAATTTGGTGTGGGAATTTTCATTATGCACAAGAAATCTATCTTCATCATTTATCTCTATTATAACGTCCCAAAATAACTAGGTACATATATCATGATTTAAATAAGAGGGAGGGGTTATATACATGATATTATATGAATTGGATACATTACTAATCATTTGGATTCTTATGGAAGTGAGCCATCACTACCTACAATCAAAGAAACTCATTTTTCAATCGCCCCTCACACTTATCCTAAAAATTGGATTAATTTTTTCATAAAAATAAATAAAATGTAGTTAATGACACTTTTAAAGACCCTACATGGCCTTATATTGATCAATTACACCTTAAATATGCCTCCAATTGAAGTTCTCACACTTTTCACCATCTTGCTCACTTTGCCAATTTTGATTGGTTGAGATGAAGTTACTTCTAGGGACACTTAGGATATTTTATGAATAATTAAATGGTCATATTGATTTTTATTAACTCCTAAGATCACTTCCAAAGTTGATTTATCCTATTCAAAGTCCTTAGAACCTATAAAATACACAAAACAATCAAAGAAAGCAATTTTGTACCTTTTTTGTATAGATAAGGTTCATATCAAGTGGATGGAAATTTTATATGGAGATTCCTCTATAATATCAAATCATTTACAAAGAAATTTTGGTCCATTTGGATACATCTCCTTCCTTGTTTTCTGAATCAAGTCTAGAACCAAGTTTTGTGAGGGTTTTATACCATTTATGCTCTCAAGATTTATTCATGAAGATAGGAAATTAGAAATAAACACAAATATACAATATTTATTTTCAATACCCCTATCAACCTGTCTAAAATACTTTAACCTCCATGCCCAACCTCTGAGAAGATGTGAACATCTAAAGTTTCCTTATTGAGCTTAATTCCTCATTTCCTACAAGCTTAAATTAGTCTTAATCCAAAGTGATGTTTCTATGATGTAACATACATTATAAAATATTTGAAACATATAAAATTACCCTATAAAAATTATACAATCCAATATAATTTTCATCTCATCTTAGAAGTGAAAGTGACTCTCCATTTAGCTTTAAGCTTAAACCATGCTTGATAGGCCTATCTGCATACTTGAAATCCTAAACCACCCAATTAGGATTATTACTCCTATTCATGGTTTTTAATGTTGGTTTATATTTCATCCAACTTATCAAACCTCTTTTCAATTCTGAATCAACCCTTGGATCATCTTTTTATCCCTACTTTCCAAAACTGTAGGGTTTGGATATAAAGGGAAGTACCCTCTATCTGAGACAAAATAGAGGGTAATTCCCCTATTTATTTAAACCAAAAAAATATTAAATTGGATTATCCAAGTGATAAGTATTTCATGTGTTTAATTTAAATATTTTATCACATGATTAGATCCCTCAAAATCATTAAAATCCAAGACATACCTATGGGGAGTGGACTGTATGCAAGGTCTTACCATATGGTTGTAGGTTACTTGATTATAACCTTTGCTCTACATGATTTTCACATGTTAATAGTCTATTTAAATTTATTAAATTATTTTTTATGTCCTTAAAACACATTTATCATATCAAACCCTTCCAACACTCCTCATTACATACCTCTCCATTAGACTATCTTGAATTGTAGACTATATCCCTATTTAGGAGGGGTCCTATAGGTGGTCTTACATAATTAGACATATAATATAGTGTTATAAGACATATTTTAAGCCTTAAAATATTGTTTTTCAATTATTTAGATCTATTTTCTTTATTTTCATGCTATATCCACATCGAGAACACTACTTTATGTTTACTATCTACAATAGTCAACTATAGTTGAATTTTTGAGGTAAAAGGGCCTATAGGTAGTCATCAACTTTTGAAATTTATGTCACATACTCTTTATAAATCCTATATTTCATTTGGAGTCATATTTCATCAATAAAAATTGGTTTCTCCATGTTCAATCTCCTCATCATGAATGATATAGAAGATGGCTCTTGGTTGTGGGTGAGTAATTTCAAGGAGTAAACACATGTAGGTGTGAATTGGACTTGAAACACCACATATTAACTTATCCTAATGGTATTTTAGATAATAAATTATAATTTAAAATATTTAGAACCATTAAATCATGGAAACATAGTTTAGTATTGCAAACTTGGGTGAAGAGTCTAGTTGGAGCTCAAATTTTGTAGATGAAACTCCCTGAATTAGTGGCCAAAGGGGCAACTTTGAGCCTTTCAACAACTAACCTTCACTAGTCATCCACCATAAATTTTTTTAATATACCTTATCCTATGTGGATAATACAAGTCATAGTCATAAATATGCATCAAAACTCCTGGAAAACTTATCATATGATCTCTATAAAATGGTTAGGTGCTCTATTTTGCATTTTTTTAGGCATTTGATCCCTAAATCCATAGTCATTACCTTTGAAAGGTTCCTCACAATTTTTATACCAATGTAGCATTTCACATAGGTTTTCCATGATATTTTAAACATTATAGGATCCAAATAAGAGTTTCATCACTTATTTCAACACTTCTAAATGACACCCTACATATTTGTAATACCTCCTGTAGATGAACATTTTCATGTATGCAGGCAGTGGGTACAAGTATGGATAGGATGCAAGATATATATTATTGTAATCAAATATATGTATTAAAAAATATTTCAAATGAATTTTTATCTCTCTAAATTATTTGAAATAAATACTAGGGATTCCATTCCAACATGATGCCATTTTGAGATACATGTAGGTACACCTTGAGTTGTATGCAGGTAGTGAGTAGAATTAGAGCAATGTGCATAGTTAATGGTATCATGAACAAACCTAGACTCCTTAAAAATTATTCAAGTAGATTTTTATCACTATAAAGGTATTGAAAAAATTCCCCAAACCTTTATTACAACATGATGTCCTTCTTATAGGCATAACTGTAGTGGCATGCCAATGGCAGAAGACTGTGTGAGTGATTAAGTTGACTATCACAATATATATTTACCATTTTAAAGCTTAGTTAACTACCTAATGTTTCTATAATATGTCTCAAAACTTTTAAACCTTCATCATACTTCTATGTATGTTCTTAGAGCCTTCACAAATCATGATTGAGAGTGAGAAAGAGTTGGGAGTTGACTGTGCATGCCAAGACTAAATGTTTGATCAAAGCATGGTTTTGTGAGACCAAAAATATAAGGTATGTGGTCCTTATGGAATTTAAAATTTTAAAAAATCATATCCCATTCACATTAATCCCTTTCATAGAATATAAATTTCTACAAGTAGTGGACTTAACTACCATTCCACCTAAAACATCAACTTAAAAATTGAACTATTTATCCCATGAGATATTTTAAAAACATTAAAATAATCCTATAAATCATTAAAGGAGAGATAAAAAATCATATGGAATCAATATCATCAATTGGATTATATGTAATCATCCAAACTGGGAAATAGTGAGCAAAAAAACATAATCAACTTGTTCGAGATGATTCACAAATAAAAGTTAACAAATACTTAAAATATTTTTATGAAAATGGATATATGTTATTTTATTATCACATAAAAAGTTTATTATACATAAACCCTCTCTAATTAACCATTCCAAGCATAAATCTATTGACTGATTCTATGTGTCTAAAAGGGCAAAGAAAGAGAAAATTGGTTTTGGACATTTTTTAACACTTAAAAAGTATGTAAATCACTAATATGAGTATGAGTAAGATAAATATTCATATAAAAACCTTCTCCCACATGTCACACTCTCTTATGGGCCCTAAAAGTGCCAAACTCTTCCTTTTTTAGTTGATTTCTTGATTTTCATTTAGATAACCTACAAGTTTCAAATGAACTAACATTATTGATAGTTAATCTAACCTTTTTGATGTTTGAAGTAAACTAGGACACTTTGACACCTTGAAAATTGTTCTATTTTCTTTTATGACCCCTAAATGGCTCTTAAGTGACTCAAAATGACATGTAAACTAATTAGACCATGACCAAGGATAAAATAGAATTAGATTACATCAAATAGACTATAACCCACCCTATGAAAAAATATTAGACCCCTATATAAGTTTTTACTATAGGGGGTTGACTTATTTTGACTTGTGGTCAAAATGGTCAATAACTACCTTCCACACACCCTCAAAAATGGACTCAGTGGGCCATGGGAATGATAGGAATCTCTATGGTTAGTACCTTAAAATATTAAGCTATAACTAAGAGTACATAAAATTTAGCGAAATCAAAAGGCCCAATTATTTTTCACAACCCTCATCCTATTTTTTTCACCTTTTATGTGAAATTATTGACTATTTAGAACATAAATTTTGTTTTTTATTTCCTTGTGTCTACCACATGATGAGAAATCCTTATTTGAAAACTAGTTATTTTAAGTTCAAATCATATCCTGAAATCAATCCTTTATATCAAAAACTTAAAATAATTGGTTCAAGAAATAAAGTTTTTCCAATCAACTTTTTAGTTAGTATCATTAAAACATCCTTTCTCTTTGAGTCATTTTTCCTTTTTTAACCATGCCTATTACTAGACAAATGGACATGATAAATCCTCCTAATGCAAGGGAAGAGCCTTTTGGCAATGACCCCTTTCAATTCCATAGTCAAGAGCATCATGTAGAGATACATGAAATAATTGAGTAAGAAGAAGATGAAGGAGAGGCTTGCCAAGATGATGGTATCCCTAAAGTTGTCTAACGTCCACCCTCTTTTTATGATTATATCATGTCCAACAAAAATGAATTGTTGTTTTGATATTTAAGATTTGGAGCAAAGTTCCCATTTGAATCTGATGTACATAATTTACAATATCTAATTGCAAGCAAATAGCCTTCATCTTCCAATCCCCATAGATAAGTCTCACAAGGTTATGTATAAGGTATCAATGTTCTCATTCCTTCCTCAAAAAATTATCCCCAAGTCTCTCAAGACAAAGGGAAAAGTATTTAATGTGTGGATTCATCTAAAACTAGCCATGGGTTTTCTACATAAATCCATGCAACTCAAGGAAATCAAGAGATTATGAACTTTCAATCTCATCAATCAATAAATCCCTTTGGTAATCCCAATGTGAATGTAAATACAAATTTACCTTCACAACACCATCCAAATAATCCAAGTTTGAATATACCCTATAAATCATCAATTATGCACCCCACCAATCAAAATTTAATTTAAGTTTACCCATCATGCAATAAAATAATCCAAAATTAAATATGGGTTTCCCATTTAATTCAAGTTTAATCGCTCAACATTTGATTACACCAAATTTGAGTGCACACTCAAATTAATAAAGTTATAATCAGATTAATTTGAGTTTAAATCTTCATTAAAACTCATTAATCAATCCCAATCAGAGCTTCCAAATCTTTCCAATCATATCCAATCAAAATTAAACATTGAATACCCATTATAACTTTCCCAATCAATCATCCAATCCTAGTTTAAAAAGTGATTCATGTATATTTAATAATCTAAACTTTCATACTATACAAAATTAGTTTTTACTTGGATTGGTTCTATCCAATCCAAATCCAAATCCAACTCCAAATCAATGTAAATCCAATCCAAATCTTTCATTTAATTCTACCCCAAATCCCAAAAATAATTCAAACAAAAACCAAACACAATCTAATGCCAGCCTTAACTTCAACAATCCAAACCCAAATTCCAACTCAAACTTTACCTAAAACCAAACTGACCCAACCTAAAATCAAAACCAAACTAATTCAAACCTAGGTTTTAATCAGTTTAACTCAAACTCCAGCATGCTTCCACAACAAAATATTTCAAGTTTTTTAACCAAATAGGATTTGGTCAAAATGCAAATCTTGGTTCTATAAACTTCAACACAAATACACCAAACAATTCAATCTTAAACCCAAATCCAAATCAAATAAATTTAAAATTTACACAAAACCTTGACCTTGGTTTTAATCCAAACCCAAATCAAACCAATCTTGGTTTTAATCCAAATTAAAATCAAATTTTTTTTGGTTCCAATACAAATCAAAACCTTGGTTATAACTCTAACACCTTTTCACATCCTCAAAACATTAATTTTAATAATCAAAATCCAAATAATTTTAATCAACACACTCCCTAAAATACAAATCAATTTCTGATTCAACCACCTAATTCATTAAGTAAAATGGACCAACTATCCCCATATCTCGTGTAGGAATTTCAAAGCATAAAGGATAGAGTTTAAAGATTGCAAGATGGTTCTTATAATTGGAAAAAATAAGTTAAGTTTGAGTAAATTTTCTCATAACCATATGATTTAAGTAAAATGACTACACCTTTTCCCAAATACTTTAAACTCCCAAAATTTAATAAAGGTAAAGGATATTCCAAAGAACATCTAATTGGCTTCTATCATGCATGTGCAGATGTTACTTATAGTAACAAATTCATGTCATGTTTATTTCTACAAATTCTTAGGGGCCAATCCCTTGAATGGTTCTCATGACTTTTGAAAGGATCTATCTTCACTTTTGAAGACTTATCTAAAAAATTTGTCTGACACTTCTCTTATAATATTGAAAAAGACTTGACCACTTTAGATTTGTACAATGCTAAACAATGAAAAGATAAAAATTTTGCTTCATTTTTATAGATATGGAGAGCAATGACAAGTCATTTTACATGGTTATTTCCTAAAGTAAAGATTGTGGACATTTCTATGAACAACTAAAACTCAGATTTTAGACATCACTTATTACTTCTTTGCCCAAGATCTTTTAATGAGATTATTGAAAAGGGAATTCAAGTAGAAATAACTTTGATTAATATAGGTGTAATCAAAATATTTAAACTAGATAATAAAAATTCCTCAAAACCAATATACAAACCAAAATTCTTTGCCAAAAATAAAAATCTTTTTGGAGATAGTGTAACTAATGTAAAACAAATTCAAAACCCATAAACATAAACATAAAACCAACCAATCCACAACATTACAATTTCTAGTGGGTAACTAAAACAAAGGAGACCTAAATGTAAGTTTGCTCAATTGGGTGACACAATTTTTTTTTCTAAAAATTGGCTCATGTAAAAATGATTATATATAGAAACACTAAACCCTTTGATTAAAATGTTCCCAAACCTAATTGGTACAAAGAAGAAAAATATTATGAATACCATCAGATTAAAGGGCATTTAACAAATTGATGTATGCACCTAAAACACTATGTTCAAAATCTCATTTATAGAGGTGATATAATAGTTGAAAATACATCATCTAAACAATCTAACAATAAAAAATTAGGGATATACCAAGACTCATTACCTAATCATGAGCAAGGTAAGTGCAATCATAAAAAAAAACTAGAATCAAGTTAGTCACCCATTTTATTTTATCATCAATAGTGTTGATATCATGCATAGATATGTTAACATTATTACTTTGAAAAAATATGAATGTGACATCACAACAAGACACACAAATATTACCCTTTTGAGTGCATCTCCTTGTAATGTTGAACATAAGTAAATAATTATTTACCATCTTGAGAAAACACTAGCTAATATCTTAATTTTAGACCTTGTCAAGACATCTCCTATGTATAAAGATATTTTGTATAAAGTTATCCAAGAGTCCAATGTTCCTCAAAAAATTCATATTAAAAATTTCCAAGCGTTAATAGTTTCTTTGAAAATAAATAAAGTAATGTTTGATCATTCTCCTTTAGATTTAGATCATAACCTCCCATTATATATAGAGGTTACAATTTCTAGGCACAAAGTAAAAATGGGTTTTATAGTTAATGGTACAAACCTTAATCTATGTACACTAAGAATCATAAAACATTTAGGGTATCCAATAATAAAATTAAAAACAAACACCATCACCATAAAGTCATATGATAATAATGAGCATCAGTCTATTGGCATAATCCATTTTCCTTTAATGGTAGGGTTTTTCGTTAAGGATACTCTCATTCATGTTATGAATCTTGATTTACCATACAGTTTACTCCTTGTACATCCATGGATTAATTATATGAATTCCATTACATCTACTCTTCACCAATGTTTGAAATTCTCCCATGTAAGAATGTAAGTAACTATATAAGGTGATCCTCATCCCTTCTAATATTTCAAGCTATTGTAAGGTAAATATCAAAAATAAAACTATCTAATAGTCATAGATGATAATTTTACCCCTATTGAGGATTATATTTTGATTGAAAACTATGTCAATCCTAAAATTTTATTTTAAACACCTCCATTTAGTGGTTGGATCAATACACCAACTCCTTGTATATCTATTGAAAAAGCATTAACCAATAAAACATCTAACCAACCATCTGAAGAAGCTTCAAATTTATTATTTGAGCAAGATTCAAATCAACCATCCTTTGAGAAAATTTCCAATTATCCTTATATTGAGTAAAAATCCAATCCACCACCCACTAACAAATCATCCTCATCTGTTTCTTCCCATTTTAAAATCATTGATCAAGGCATGAACGAGTACATCATCTAGGAATTTTACATAATTAAAATACACACCAATCCAAATTACTATGGTATACCACACCATCTAAAGAATAAAATAATGGTTAAGAAGCTTGATTAGACAAAATTTATTGAGGGAGGACTTCTTTTTGATAAACATATTGATGATTCAAAATCTTCTTAGCTTTATCTTGATGAATTAGCTACTTGATTTTCCACCAATAAATATCCCATTGTAAAATACATTGTGTGAAAAATAATAAACTATAAAGGCAAATTTATTGGCATCCTTGAACAAGGTTCCATTGAACCTATAAAACTAAATTAAAATGAGGAAAATCATGATCTAGGATTTAACACACTTAATGTACATCTTACAGTCTCCCAAAGCGACTCTTCTAGTGAGTTAGAATATGATTATTTGGACAACAAGATGAGTTCCATAATTATCCATTTTGAATATGTTACCCTTACTAACCTCTTCCATGAAAATGTCATCCTCACACTTGACCTTGCATATCCATCTCTCATACATTAGGACCAACTATACACACCTCAACTTGATCATTTCTATAATGATAAAGTTATATCCAAATTCTTGAGAACAAGAGATCAAATTACAATAGGTGACCATAAGAAATGATTTATAATATAATTAATAAATTCAACATACTTCAGGGAACATAAATTACATCACTCTATTATTTCTACCTCCACATCCAAACAAGAAGAATTTGAGGAATATTTTCATCTTCCTACACCACCTCGAGATTCTAAAGATGAATTCACTCTACTTGTTGAAGAAACCATTCTTGTAAACATCAACATTGAAGAAGATCCAAAAATTATCAAACTTGCTATATCACTCACTCAATAAGAAAGGGATATATTTACATTACTACTTCATGAGTTATCTAACATGTTCATATGGTCTTATGTGGATATGCTATGACTAGATCCATAATTAGTAGTTCATCATCTTTTGGTGCATCCAAATGCAAAACTAGTAAAATAGAAACTCCTTAAGATGCATCCCAATATTGCACTACTGGAAAAGGAATAACTAAATAAGAAATTGGCTATTGGTTACATACATCCTATTGACTACTTAGACTAGATATCAAACATTATACCAATATCAAAGAAACTAGAAGGGATTAGAGTTTGCATGGAATTATGTGATATAAACAAAGCATGCCTAAAGGATGATTTTCCATGCCTAACATAGATATGATTGTCTATTCAATTATAGACCATGAGATGCTATCATTAATGGATGGTTTTTAAGGCTATAATTAGATAACAATTGTTATTAAAGATCAACATAAAATGAAATATATAAATCCATGGGGGACATTCTATTATCAAGTGATGCATTTTAGTTTGAAAAATGTTGGGTATACATATCAAAGATCAATGACCTTTAATTTTCATGACATGTTTAACGATATTATGGAATACTATGTAGATGATATTTTGGTTATGTCTAAATCTAAGAAAGATCACCCTCAGGTGCTTCACCATATTTTTGAGTGCATGAGAGAGTATAAAATGAGATTGAATCCAAAGAAATGTGTGTTTGGTGTAACATCAAGAAATTTATTAGAATTTATTGTTTCAAAATATGTCATTTAATTTTACCCTTTAAAGGTTTCAACTATCATGGATATGCCTCCACCTAAAAATCTTAAACAGCTTAGAATTCTATAAGGAAAAATTTAGGTAATCAGAATATTCATATCTCAGCTTGAAGACATCTATCACCCATTCACCTTTTTACTGAAAAAGGATACTTATTTTACATGGAACAAAAAATTTAGGAAATAATTTCACAATCTCAAGAAATATTTTTCAAACCCACCAGTGTTAATACCACTATTATAGGTAAATCTTTCTTATTGTACATATCAACTACTCAATTTACACTCAGGGAATTATTAGGACAACATGATGATCATGGGAAAGAATGAGTAGTCTACTACTTGTGCAAAACATTGATATGCTATGAGCTAAATTATTCTCAAATATAAAAAGTTTATCTTGTAGTTGTTTTTGCTTCCCAAAAACTATGGAATTGCATGCTTAATACTCAAACCAAGATTATTACCAAGATTAACTCTCTTAAATATATTCTATCTGGAACCACTCTAATAATTAAAATGGATAAGTGGGTTATTCTTCTTAGTGAGTTTGATTTAGAGTATGTTAACCAAAAAGCAATCAAAGGACAATTTCTAGTAGATGTATTGGTAGAAGCACCTCTCAATGGAAAATCACCTCTCATTACAGAATTCCTAGATGACACAATCATGTCTATAGATGAATCCCTAGTTTGGCAACTTTTATTTTATGGTTCTTTTACAAACCATGGCTCGAGGGTAGATATCTTGTTGGTAACACTTGATGGGGATTGGATTCCTAAAGCATTCTAAATTGAATTCCCTTATATAAACAATGTAGTAGAATATAAAGGTCTCAAGCAAGCCTCAAGATGTAAATCTAGTGGGGAAGCCAATATCTCCTTATTTTTGGTGATTCTAATCTTATCATCATTCAAGTTACTAATGAATTCTAATCCCATGATGATAAACTAATCCCTTACAATAGGATGGTGGATATCTTGAAACCATATTTTAAGTACATCTAATTTGAATAAGTTTCATGAATAAACAATTGAGTAGTAGATGCTACATTAAAAATTAGATCCCTAATATATTTGAGCACAAAACATAATTAATTTATGGTTGAGTACTTAAGGATACCAACTTATAATACACCTAATTTATAAATGGTTTATGAGGTGGTTGGTCCTAGTTTTCCATGGTACTCTAATATCTATACATATCTTCATACCCATACCATCCCATCTAATTTATCATCTAACTAACATAAATCCTTTATTCAATACACATCTCGCTATACTATCCCTGGTAACATACTATATCATCGAAGCTATGATGGAACCCTTATACACTATTTAAATTTTTAAAAATCCACTTTGACAATTAGAGAATTTCATGAGGGAATTTTTCGATAACATTCAAGTGTTATGGTCCTCGTGAAAAAGCTTCTCTGAGTAGGTTATTATTGGCCAATAATGGAATGTGATTCATGTGCCTATGTCAAAAAGTGTATACCCTATCAAAAACATGGAGATCTTATCCATAGTCCCTCAAAATCATTGTAATCTATCACAACACCTTGGCCATTTTACACATGGGGGTTAGATCTCATTAGAAAAATAAAACCTAGCTCTTATGATAGACATAAGCATATTATAGCAGCAATTGATTATTTTACCAAATGGGTCGAGGCAATGTCACTTACCTATGTCATTGGAAATCAAATTTCCAAGTTTATCCTCAACCACATTTTCTACAACTTTGGTATTCCTTCTACTCTTATTTATGACAATGGTAAATATTTAAAAAATAGAGATGCTAAGACTCTTTTCCAACCCTATCACATCAAACATACATGGTTTAGTCCTTACTACCCACAAGGTAATGACCAAGCTGAGGAAACCAATAAAAATATTTTGTGCATTATTAAAAGAGTTGTAAATGAAGTTGGTCATGATTGGAATACTCATTTATATCCTGTCCTTTGGGCATAACTCACTAGTATCCACACACCCATGGGCGTAACCCATTATTCCCTTATTTAAGGTAATGAGTCTATTCTTCCCATTGAGGTCAAGATTCCATCCTTATGAATATCATTACAATAAATCATAGATGAATAATCATATCAAACTTCATGCATAAGTGAGTTCAACCTCTTAGATGAGAAATGACTCAATGCTTTAAACCATCTATAAGTTTAACATAATCACCTCCATCATATTTATAATAAGTGGATTAAATCTAGATAATTTTCAATAAAAGATCTTATTCTTAAGGAGAACCAATCAAACACTAATTCAGAGAGAGAGAGAGAGAGAGAGAGAGAGAGAGAGAGAGAGAGAGAGAGAGAGAGAGAGAGAGAGAGAGAGAGAGAGAGAGAGAGAGAGAGAGAGAGAGAGAGAGGGAAAATTTGAACCTAACTAGTTAGGTCCATTTGTTGTTATTGCCAAGTATGGATCAGGAGCTTATAAACTAGCCATAAAAGATGGAGAGTAGCTTGATAAACTTATGAACATCATGCACCTTAAAATATTATATGCATAAACTTGTTTTATATGTTGTTATTAGTATATCAAAAACATAAAAAATAAAAAAATAAAAAAATAAAGAACAAAGTCAAAAGCTAAAATGTGTACATAGATTGTCTAGATGTGAAAACCAATTTTATATCACTTTGGATAAGTACCATGGTGAAAACCAAGATTCTAGAACCATGTGTAAACCATTTTATATACTTTCCCTAGTTACTTGGGGGCATCACCTTTTAGTAATCCATTGTGTATTCGCATGTTCATCATTTTGTCAGTTATTAGTCATAACATGCTAAGTTTAGGGTTGTTATTCCTATATGTAAACTTGAATTTTTGCTCATGATAGTATAAAAATGTCTTATTCCATATTTCAAAAATATAAAAATACAAAAAATAAATAAAAAAACATTACAAAAACATTTGAAAAAAAAATTCAATATCAACACATCTACCATTCTAAACTATCTTCCACAACATTCTCTCCATATTGAGTGGGTCACTCGTGCATCCTTTTCATCAAACATTCAAAATTATTCATAAATAATCCACTTTATCACTTCCCATATTGGGAGAACTACATCTAGTTTGATATCCCCACATAGACTTTATCTAAGGTGGATTATGTAGGAAACACTTTGAGACATAGGGTCTCTAGGGTCAACTCGACCACCATCTTCTCTATCATCCATTTCCACCAACATGGATTAGATTATTCTTACACTTCTCCCTCAATTATGCAATACCTATCCTAGATCTTGGCTATAATTTTTTAATCCTTGCTTCAATCAACTTTGTTTAAAACTTTTTACATCATTTGTTTGCTTTGATTGTTGTATTGTTTGTTTCCTATCTATAAGCATCAATTGGTTATTTTATTCATTTTTATATGTTTAGCCATTAATGTTCTTATTTTACCTCATTTCATATCTATCCATTCAAATGGTATTTTCTTTACTTTGTCAATTGTGACCAAGTTTTGTTATTAGAGTTAATTTTGTTTGTTTGTTTGTCAATCATTCTTAATTCATATTCTTTCATTATTTATTTATGTGTGTGTTAAAAAATCATGTAGATTACTTTTGCTATCACATATTGTTTTCATTATTGTTTTTTTGTCTATTTAAAAAGATTATTTTATGAAACACATAATAGTATGGTTATGTTTTTACTATATCATGATGTACTTTAATTTTACACAATCTATTCTTTCTTTTTGTTCATAGGATTAAAACATCAACATTCATCATGATTACTCAATATTATTAGTGTTAATGTGTTTTATGCTATATTAAAAATAAAGATGCTCAAATCTCAAATATTTTTGGAAATCCACTACAAAGAACATAAACAAAAGTAATGCAACTATGTCAGATTCTAAATCCATACACAATACTTAATCATACATTACATAAGTCATACATCCATAATAAATATGCTAAAATAATTACAACATTCTAGAATAAATCAAAGTACAAGAAATATAACCAATGATACAATATATCCATACATTTTTCAATCATGCATAAATTCCATATAAATCCATAAATAGTCCATCAATGTCCAAACCACATAGTACAAGATCTCATAAACATCATATATATGTGTGTGTGTGTGTGTGTGTGTGTGTGTGTGTGTGTGTGTGTGTGTGTGTGTGTGTGTGTGTGTGTGTGTGTGTGTGTGTGTGTGTGTGTGTGTGTGTGTGTGTGTGTGTGTGTGTGTGTGTGTGTGTGTGTGTGTGTGTGTGTGTGTGTGTGTGTCTATATAAAATATACATCTCAAAATATGTATACATAAATAAAATAAATATATCCCATATCCACTATGTCTCATCCTATCCCTCTGATAGAGTGTTGGCTCTCAGGAATGTATCCTCACATTGTTGTGTGCTTCAAGGAGGACCCATCACATGTTGTATCTATCCGATTGACCTCTTTGAATTAATATGCTAAACTGATCTAGTAGATGTTGAATGTCTCATATAGCACTCCCTAAATGATGGTTCCCTTTGAGAATGCAGTATAACCTCCTTATAAAAACTCCTATAATATGTGGCTTCATTTATGTCCCTCATCACTCTATCTAAAGCAGTAATATGCCCGCATCTAGCTAGTATCACCCTCACCTTTGCTAGCTCAATAATAGTTATGTCTCTCTCTCTCTTATCTATAGTGCCACATGAACACTATATAGTTTAGTGTCTGGATCTTTGCATCATGTGTAACCAATGTTGTATCCATGTTATATCCATCTATCTCATATATAATACTCTATAATCTATCAACCTTAGACTATAATTGTTTGATCTCAATAGTTTGGTCCCCTTTACCATCTACTATACCATATAATTTTGATACCTTTTGGTGTAATCCATCAATCTCTTTGTCATAAAATCTAATATCCTCTTAGATTTTGAAAACAAGTACATGTTCCTCTCTCTATATCTTAGATCATGTGAAGAACTAACTGCATCCCCTCTATCTACCTAGGTGTCTTATGTTGCTCTCATAGTCACATCCTCCCCCTATCTATCCTCCTCAATGTCTACCTCTATAAATGGAGTCTCCCATCCAACCCTATGCTTTGTATCAAGATATATACTTATATCCATATCAATATCAATCCCTACCTCATGTATAATCTCCACATCTTCCATGTTTGTAATCTCCACATCATGCAACTAGATAATCTCCATAAAACATCCTCTACCTCATGATCATGTTCATCCTATATCCCATATAATAGCCCTCCTAATATGGGTTCCTAAACCTATGCCTCATGTCTATCTACTTAATCTAGCCACTAATCTCTACCTCTACATCCTTGGTAGTGTATATGAAATAGTGAGTCTAACTAGTCTCTATCAAGCCCACCAATCTACATACCCATCAACAACTCTAACATTAATGAGATCTCTCTGATCACTCTATCTAAAAGTATATAACTATGTCCAACTATGGTCAGCTATAGCTAGATCAATGGTCATGTCCCACTATGCTTTCTCCCTCATTGATTGTGCAAATACATGTGCCCCAACTAGTATATGATGTCTCACCCTAAAATGTCTCATCACCTTATTTGGATGATCTCTCTATGGTGTAATCATGTGTCCGTATAATTTAATAAGGGGTAATCATATATTCTATGTGTAGGTCATAATGTGGCCACTAAAACATAATCTCCTTGTAAGGTCTCCAGGTGATCTGATCATCACCTAACTCATCAATAACCCTCCTATAAAACTCTAGGTCCCTTAAGTGTGTTTTATGTGTCCCAATAATCATGTGCCATCCATATACCAATGAATCATCATTATATTGAGTGATCATATATCCAAATGACCTTTCTATAGTAATGTGTTCCTAGTACCAAACCTATAGTAATATGGACAGGGTAATCTCTCTTTGATCTAAATACACTAAATGATAAAAATGTGATAACATGTATGGACCCCATGAAAATATCTCACCAATCTCCATCATGTGCCAAATCACATCTAGAAGACCAATAGTACATAACCTCACACTTTTATCTGGAAGCATAATACCACTAATAATAACCATGAGTACAATAGTTAGAGAATCCATCTCTAATCTAGTACAATATTCTACATCAAAACCACCTCTAATAATAGGAAATAACCCATCACCAAAAATCCTAAATAATGTGATCTCCTGTGGACCCTGTCTCCATTATATACATCTCCCTTATATGGGAATACCTAAAATGTAATACATGTCCTCCAATGTGATAATCATATCCCCTGTTAGCAAGTGAAATGTACTAGTCTCATTGTCCCATATCTCTACAAGTTCTATAAGAAGTGTTCTATCCACCTGAATCTCTAGCATCTGTATAATGTATGATAAGTCACTCACCTATAACACACCAAACTCATACTCTATGTAACTCACATTTTCACCATCACTCCATATCTCTGCTCCTAATTTGTAAGCACTGGTAATACCTCATACAAATCACATATGTTATCATTTAATTAATTTTACTCAAAATTAAATTTAAAATTATAACTATGTTCCAGTAACTCAACAAAAATATGAAAAATCAAACAAAGATTTTCAATTCATTCACTTTAATCATTTTATTTCATTATCTACAACATAATTTCACTCTTACATTATTAAAATTCACTATCAATCACTTCAAATTAACCTTTAACTCACTCCAATGAATTCACTACTCCTTTGAATTAATTTGATTCTCTAACCAATGATTTCTCTACCCTGTTGTATGATTTTGAGAATTCACCATTCCCTATAATCAATTCACTAATTTTGATGCCAAATTCACCATTTTAGCAACAATGAATTCATTTATTCTTACTTTTTTCCCTCATTAATGACCATAAATGCAAAAAAAATCAACTTTAAACTAAATTACCAGAGGATCGATCCTCTCAAGTCTATGGAATATCCTCACTTGCTCTGCTCGGTGCTCATGATGTGGAATACAGTCCATATTTCCTCCAAGGTCTCAAACCAAAACTCTCAAATCAATTTTCTTAGAAAAAAACTTTGAAAATAAAATTTTCAAAAATGAATTACTATTCCCCATTTGTTCTAATTATATTTTCTCCCCTAGGAAATATTTTTTCCCACCCCATCCCATTATCCTACTCTTTCTTCATCCATTTTAAAAATTTCTAGGATAAATGAAATCAGTTTATTTTGATTATGTTTTCAAAATTTTGTAACAATCTATCTATGTAAAATAAACAAAATCATTTAAAGTTAAATATCTTTTTTCTATTTTTATATCCATATCTTATTATTTATTGGATATATCATTCTCACAACCACTTAATTGACCCCTATGTCATTAGTAAAACATTAAGCATGTAATATCTGAATGGTCAAACTATTATTTTTCCAATCATACTCTAGTTTTAATTAACTAGGGGCAACCTTTTTACAAAACCACATCTTGCAAGTATAAAATCAATTCTATAGTAAGTTGATTTATCATTCATCAACATCACTTTTTCCATTTATTATTTTCTTTAATTTCAATCATTTATCGATTTTCTCGCACAAACCATCGAGGGGGCATCATAAAAATCATTTTCATTCATTTGAGGCAAATTTTTCCTTTTTCAATCATCAACACTCTAACTTTTACTATTCTTCAAAATAGTATTGCTTCACAACACTATTTAAAAGAAGGGAAAATGTAGACACCTAAATTTTATTTAGTGTCAAAATTCACCTAAAATATATTTAATAATTCTTCTTAAAATAATTCATCATATCTCCCTCTAACTTTAAAAAATTGAATAAGTTAAATTAGTCAATTATGCACACTTTAAATCCTTATTTTAAATATAAAATATGGATTTTACACCTCATATAACATATTCCACCTTTTTCTACCTCATCCCAACTAAATCCACAACTTTCTCAACCTCTTATGAGTCATCCCTTAATTTATCAAGATGTTTGACTTATTCTTGTTGACTCAACTAACTAATCCTATGCTTCTCTCAACCATTTGAAATGGTCTTCATCCTCATGGGTGAGGAATCATTAGTCACCATTGATTATTTAGATAATTTAATAAATCCAAATAATCCTCCATCATTGGATCTTCCTCCAAAAATATATAAATAAATTTGAAAACCTTTATTTTCAAGAATATTAGAAATTATAATCCTAACTTATGCTAACAAAGTTATATTCACAAGTGAATCAAAGTGAATCAAAGCATACAAAAAATAATTTTTCACCAAAAATTTGCTTATTATAATTTGCATTGGAAGAGTGAACACCACATTTTCAAAGAGAAAATCAAGTTTACATCATAATGGAGAAAGCTTGCACATTTGAAGTATAAGTTCATGTTTTCTATTTTCTTTGTTTGTTTCTCTATCTTAGGTTGAATTTATATTGTATTAATATTAGTTCATTTATTAGCACTTCTAAATTTATTTCACATAATATTTATATCCTACTAGCTACCTAAATTGTTGAATATACTTACTTTAGATATTTATTATGTTGATCAATTAAATGTATTCATGCATGATATTCATGTTTGTTTTTTCTCCTTCATTTTTATATTTTTGACATTTTAACATGTCCTTGTGTGTAGATCTAAGCCTTATTATATACTTTTATGTTTTCAAGTGAAATTTCAATATGTCCGTTGTATGTGGCCCATTGACCTTCTATTGCATGATTTTTGTGTTTTGTGTGTATTTTTTGTTTGTAGACATGATGACCATGAATTTTATTTTTATTTTTACTTAGATTTCAATTCCATGATGGAAACCATGCATCTTCCCTATTTTTGATTCCTAGATCATTATCATGCATCCCACCCTTAGTTTTTATCTCTAGGTTCAATACTCAATTATGTACATTCACTTCATTCCTCATTAATAACATCTATCTAGACTTAAAAATCTATATGCTTGAATTTTTAAATTCATATTACATTAAAAATTATTATTCATTATATCTATGATGATTCCATGATATTACAATGTTATTGTTACTACTCATATTTACATCTTTTTATAACATCTCTCGTATATTTTTTAATTTTGAGTTAAGTTATTATTAAAACTTCACAACTCACCTCAAAAAATTGGGGGCATACATAGTCGATTTTATTACAGATTAAGCTTCAACATATAATACATAGTCATAAATTTGTAGGTTTTACCTAGTTGATCATAGTTTATACATATAAATCACCTAGAAATTAGGTTTAGACAAAAACACTCCATTTGGACAAGGGAATAGGTCAGCAATGTCCAAAGTATTATGTTTTTGTCCCATCAAGATGATAATAGTAATTCTAAAAATTATCAAATTCTATATATCAATTATATTATTGATCAAAAATTAGTTTTAGGTATTTACATAGGTTTATCTCAGATTTTTTTTAGTTTAGTGGCATCATTCATATCATGTGTTGTATGTTATCATATAGGTTTTATAATAAAAAATTTACTTAATATTACTTATTTTTATAATCTATATACACCTAAATATTATATTAGGGGCATGTGTGTGGCACATGACCACCTTCTTAGTTTTTCACCAGTTTTGTATCAATATTTGTCATTCTCTTTATATACACTAGAATCATATCATAATATATTTTTCACCATTATTTTACCATAAATTATATTTATTACATTTAAAATTATTAGTTCACCTTTTTCCCCATTCTTTGCACTAGAATAATCTAATGGAATTCATATAGGGATTCTTAGTTACTCTACCTACCTTAATTTGTGTAGTGATAAATTCAAGACTAAATTGAGTTTTGGATCACACTATATTTTTAATGATGATTGGGGCATACACAATCAAATATAATTTATTCAATTAAGAATTAATATTTAAGGGAACTACCTTTTCAAGTCATTAGCTTTACACTAGAAGAACATAATGGTTCTTGTACCCAATCAAGTGTATTAACTCCTTGTTATTATATCTATATCTTTACTTATTTATTTTTTTATTAACTAAGGAATTATTTATACATGTTTCATTTTAGGTTCTACGTGAATCACATTTTAGCATTGTGACCTAAATTCAAGACTATTATTTGTAGGTAAGTTCAGGTACCCAATTTTAATTTTACTTTAGTACTTTCACTTTTCTTAATTACTATACTAAATGGGTGAATTTAAACACATAAATAAACATTTATTTATAAAAATATGTACTTGTGACCACTCCTTATACAAACTTAGACCATTTATAATTTCATGGTTCTTGATTTCCCTTCCTCCAATTTTTATGTGGATGAACCTTATCTCTTAAATAAATAATGATTATAATGTTACTATTTGACATTATAAATAACCTAAACTTAGTTTTATACTAAACCAAACTTCCAAATTATTTGTCTCTAATATTCAAACAAGACTACCCTATTTAGAATATCATGCTCCCTAATACTATCCAATTCTACCAATTACATCTTATGATCAAATAAAAACTAGTTTATCAAATTCAAACTCATGTAATGGGTCATCACACATGTTTAGTAGGATTCATGTGAAGGAATTCATAATTGATCACCATAAAACCACATTTTTCAAGATATTTTCATAAGGGCCTCATATGATTAAAAAGTAACATAACATATAACTCTACATTATGAGAAAAATGCCTATTTTTTCTAATATAACATCCATAGTATCCATGAATTAAGTATGTATACACCTCAAAGGTAAAAATCCATTGTTGAACCACTTAATCACACTAGGATTTCACCCACATTAATCATTTTCACTAATATTTCACACACCACCACCATATCATGGGATAACTACTTGGAGTTTTATCCATGTTTAGATTATTGGTATGTCGGTAGTACTCAACACAAGGGTTGTTGAGGTATACCAAAACTTCAAATGATAACCCTTTTGTTATTTTATCTTTTTGTAATTTGTGGTCAATTGAGCTAAGATTATAATTGAAAATTAAGTTACACAATGAATTTCAAGATAATTCAATAGTTCTCTTGCAATCAAATAAAACATATAGGTGAATCAAACATGTCATATTAGTTATAGATACAAAAATTCATATGACATTGATGCACCCTAAGGAAAATAATGCATGGTATTACTATCCAATTAAAGTGGCTTTGTCCAAATATAGGAATAGTATTTTTCCTTATTCATAATTTCATTACTCAATCACATAATCAATTTCATAGTTGCGCTTAAATTTTTGCATTCATGTTTTCCAACTAAGTTATTTTCTTCTAGCATTTTATCTTTTAGAAAATTTACAAATTCAACAAGTTCTAACTCATTTTTATGCCTTTTATTGAATATATGTAACATTATAACTTTATGCAAAAACTTTTTGGATATAACATATCCTATTTCCAAAGTTTGATAAAATATGTTGTAACCTTTTATTTATTATAAACATATATTTAAAGGAGGCATCACCAATATCAATAAACTACTTACAATTATAGTCTAATTTAACATCATTGGCTATTTTAAACTCACTATCTAACATACCATTCTCATCCAATTGTGTTTTAAAATAGTAGTATAAATTACATTAATTTCATTTTAGTAGAATTCATACTCATCATTGGTAATTTATATTAAGGGAGAAGAAATAACATAATGTTTTGTATCTTTTTCCATTGTAAGAGAAGAGATAGAATCATCACATTAATTTTCATATTTTTTGTGCTTAAATAAATGGAAGGTAAATATCATGTATAATTATAACATTATTTGATATTTCAATTAAAAAATAAGATATATCACTTTTCTTTATATCATTTACTATGTCTAGAGAGAGAATAAATATAATATTATTTTTCATTATTTGTTATTGTTAGAGAAAAAGAGAATATAAGATTTTTTTATTATTTTAAATTTATATAAAATGGGTACAATAATCATGATCATCCAAATGCATATAATATACATATGTTATTATTATATTGCCCTGAATTTGTGTAATTATAGAAAAGAGTATATGGTGTAACTCATAAAGTTTACATATTATTATAGTGTATAATTAAAAGAATGAAAAGGTGTGGTTCGGGGACTATATTATTCTAGTTCTACATGAGTTTTTCTATTTTCTTATTTTATACATAAATCATTATTGTACCAATATTCCTTAAATTTATAATAATAATATTTACCCTCATAATCATGTTTGTCATATATATAATTAACATCATTAATCACATAATTTTTCTTATGTTTCTATTCATTGTTATAAAAATAAGATGTGGCATGGCTAGATAATAGGAAATGTATGGGATGAAGACTATTAATGGATTTAAATTCATTTTTTATTATTAATTTTAACCTTAAAATGTCACTTAAAACATAATAATATCCTACTCATACTAAAAAATTAAAAAATAAAAAGTATTAAAGTTATTTAGGATTGAAACCCTAGTTATTAAAGGAAGAAACCCTAAGGGGATCTAGGGTTTTCATATATATATACATTTTATAGGTTTACCAATATTTTTTTATCTATTTTTAAATTATGCATAAATAATTAAGATAGAATCCAATGAACAATTTATAATCATATAATACATATTTGTCTGTATACAACTTAAATACTCCTATGATTTATCACACACGCTAATGTTGGAAATATTGTCATTGATGTCAAAGGTCTATCATTATTGGTGATAAAGGCCCCATTACATTTAATGATGTTTGTAATAGATATATCTTGGCTAATGTGTATTAATATTTATTTAATATTAATGAATATATTTTTGGTTGCATATGAGACAAAGTAAGGGCCCATGAAGAAGTCAAAGAGCCATGGGGTAAAGACAAAAGAAGGATGGGACACATTTTCCCATGAAGAGTCATCTTGGGGAATTCCAAGAGTCACCAAGTTAAGACAAAAGAGGAAGGGAATAATTTCTCATGAAGGGACACTTTGAGGAATATGAAAAGTTACCAAGATAAAGACAAAAGAGGGAAGGACATTTTTGCTCATGAAGGGTCACCACATGACTTTTCAAAGGCAAGGATATGAAGGTTCATACAAGTTTGGCACCATTTTCCATGAGGGTTGAAGGGTCACAAAGGGGGAAGGCAAAATGTCATTTGGAAAGCTATAAATAAAGGCTTGAGAAGCCATTTGTAATGTGTGTAAAAGAGGTTGTTTTGATATTGTAATATCTAGCTTAGAAGAGAAATTGTGAGAGATGAATATGATTTGTATTTGTTATATCTAGCTTAGAAGAGCAAAGGTGAGAGAGAGGAAAGATATGTTATAATTAACTATCTTTTGTTGAGATAACAACATTGAGAGATAGTTGTGTGGTATACATAAAGGGGTTGGTGCTCCTATGGGTTGGTGCTCATGAATAGTTTTTGGGTTGGTGCTCAGCAAAGGGGTTGGTGCTCCTGCAAGTTGGTGCTTGTGAATATTGTTTGGGTTGGTGCTCATTCATATACTTGAGATTGTTCTCTATGGTTTTTCCCACATTGGGTTTCCACGTTATATCTAGTGTCTCTCTCTCTTATGTGGTGTTTATTGTTTTAGTTTTATTGCATATCTTGAATGTTTGATTAAGTGGAATTTAATTAAGGGAAATTTTTATAAGATATATGATATACTAATTCACCTCCCCTCTCAATATATCCCATGCTTAACAATTGTTATTAGAGCAGGTTCCTTTTTGAAAAGTTTTATAGCTTGAAGGTAGATCGAGAAAGCATGATGGCTGGGTCACAGGAAGGATTTTATACAAATAAGGCACCTTTGTTTGATGGGATGAATTATGCTTTTTGGAGCATAAGAATGAGGAATAGTTTAATGGCCCTTAGATTCGACATATGGAAAGCAGTGGTGGAGGAATATGAAGAGCCAGAGACATATGCAATTACTCTAGTAGAAAAGAAGGTAAGTGAATGTAATGCTAAAGATTTAAATGCTATCTTATGTGGTTTATGTGAATCTAAATTTTTTAAAGTTATGCAATGTAAATCTACTCATGAAACTTGGGTAAAACTTGAGAATATTTACAAAGGTGATGGAAAGGTTTAGTAAGCTAAGCTTCAAACTTTTAGAAGACAATTTGAAAGTTTGAAGATGGAAGAAGAAGAAGATATAACAAGTTATCTTTTGAAAGTTGATCAAATCGTAAATTAGATTCAAGGTCTTGGAGAAACATTAGGAGTCAATAGTGGTACAAAAGGTTTTGAGATCTCTACCAATGAGATATAATGCAAAGGTTTAGGCAGTCAAGGAGATGAATAATTTATCCAAGCTAAAGATGGATGAGCTTCATGGTATACTCACAGCATATGAGATGTAGACAGAACAAGATAAACCCTCAAAGAGAGAAACAACTTTCAAGACATCAAAGAAAGAGAAAGCTAATATTCAAGAATCAAGTGATACTTCCTGCATTGATGAAGATGACAATGGAGCACTTTTCATTTCCAAGCCAAAAAGAGGAACAGGTAAATATCAAGGAAAATTACCTTTTAAATGTTTTAATTATGGAAAGATTGGACATTTTTTAGCTAGATGCCCAAATAAGGATAATGATGATGAAGAAGAAAAGCCTACATACAAGAAGAATTTCAAAGGAAAACCCAAGAAGGGATTTGAGAAGAAGAGCATGTATTCTAAGGATCCTAGCTCAGTTGAAGATAGTAGAGTCAGTGATTAAGAAGAAGAGATTCTATTCATGGACATACAGGAAGATGATCAAGAAGAAGAAGAGGAGGATTCTGAAGTGAATATGGAAGGAGAACTCATTTGTGCCCTAGAAGAGTTAAAAGTTGTTGAGAAGAAGAATTGAAGATTAAAGTGCCAAATCAAGAAAAATGAATAGGAGTCAAAGGAAATGATTGAAGATCTACAAGCACACTTTGAAGAAGCCAAGAAGAATGAAGAAGATCTAACAGCATAGTTGGAAATAGCAAGAAAATAATGTGAAAGGCATGTTACTAAAATTGCCTCTTTAAAAGAAGAGATTAAGAAAGCAGTCAATAATAAAATAGTTAGTGATTCAAAATTTAAAGATAGCACTAACATGTTGAATAACATATTGGAAAGTCAAAAATAAAATTCAAATAAGATAAGGATTAGATTTGAAAAGAAAAAGAGCTATGCTGAAGCTCTTACAAAAGAGAAAACAAAAAGGGGAGAAGTGAAGAATATAGAGGACCTTTCAAATAGAGAAGGCTAGAAGGAACAAAGCTACAAAAGGCAATCAAGTCAGAGATATATAGACAGGTTTTATTTTTATGGCTATTGTTTTTATTGTAATGGATATGGTCATAAAAAATTAGAATGTAGAAAAAGAGCTAATAATTTTAGAAATAAGGAGAAGGAAAACCAAGTAGAGTCAAGCAGAAGCCACAGCTCTTTTACTCCTCTATCAAGCTTTGATGAAGAGACCATAGTATGCTACAAGTGCAATAACTTTGGACACATATCTCAGTATTGTAGAAGCATGTTCAAGTCAATCAAGAAGGATTAGAGTTTCAAAGCTCCATTCATCAAGAAGGTTTAGACATGTTCATGGTAGAATAAACAACTTGAAGATTCTATGATGGTTCAGACAGCTCTGCATGTAAGAAATAAAGATCAACCATGGTTAATTGATAGAGGATGTTTAAGGCATATTATAGGAGATAAAATTAAGTTCATAAATATAAATAAGATCAATGGTGGCATAGTGAGTTTCAAAGATAAAACCACTGCCAGGATAGTCAAAAAAGGTACTTTGAGTTTGGATTATGGCATAACTAAGACTAAAAATGTTTTGTATGTAAAAGGTCTTAAGCATAATCTATTGAGTGTTAGTCAAATATGTGATCAAGGATACATATTAAAGGTTCATACTAAAGGTTGTGAGATTAAAATAAAAGATTCAAATGAGTTGATTACAGATGCTCAAAAGATAGGGAACAATGTGTATGTATTGTCAGATATCTGGTGTCTTTCTCTTATGTGGTGTTTATTGTTTTATTTTTATTGCATATCTTGAATGTTTGATTAAGTGAAATTTAATTAAGGGAAAGTTTTATAAGATATATGATATATTGATTCACCCCCCCTCTAAGTATATCTCGTGCTTAGTAATTGGTATCAGAGCAGGTTCCTTTTTGAAAAGTTTTACAGCTTGAAAGTAGATCAAGAAAGCAGGATGGCTAGGTCACAGGAAGGATTTTATACAAATAAGGCACCTTTGTTTGATGGGATGAATTATACTTTTTGGAGCATAAAAATGAGGACTTATTTAATGGCCCTTAGATTTGACATATGGAAAGCAGTGGTGGAGGAATATGAAGAGCCACAAACATCTGTAATTACTCCAACAGAAAAGAAGGCAAGTGAATGTAATGCTAAAGCTTTAAATGCTATTTTATGTGGTTTATGTGATTCTAAATTTGTTAAAGTTATGCAATGTAAATCTTCTCATGAAACTTGGGTAAAACTTGAGAATATTTACAAAGGTGATGGAAAGGTTTAGCAAGCTAAGCATTAGACTTTTAGAAGATAGTTTGAAAGTTTGAAGATGGAAGAAGAAGAAGATATAACAAGTTATCTTTTGCAAGTTGATCAAATCGTAAATTAGATTAAAGGTCTTGGAGAAACATTAGAAGAGTCAACAGTGGTAAAAAAGGTTTTGAGATCTCTACCAATGAGATATGATGCAAAGGTTAGGCAGTCAAGGAGATGAAGAATTTATCCAAGCTAAAGATGGATGAGCTTCATGGTATACTCATGGCATATGAGATGTAGACAGAACAAGATAAACCCTCAAAGAGAGAAATAGCTTTCAAGACATCAAAGAAAGAGAAATCTAATATTCAAGAATCAAGTGATAGTTCCAACGATGATGAAGATGACAATGGAGCACTTTTCATTTGCAAGCCAAAAAGAGGAACAGGTAAATATCAAGGAAAA
Organism: Torreya grandis; assembly: GCA_037957365.1. Taxonomy (NCBI): domain Eukaryota; kingdom Viridiplantae; phylum Streptophyta; class Pinopsida; order Cupressales; family Taxaceae; genus Torreya; species Torreya grandis. The sequence continues at coordinate 1,360,591 of JARHVA010002130.1, read as the reverse complement.
TTACCTTTTAAATGTTTTAATTATGGAAAGATTGGACATTTTTTAGCTAGATGCCCAAATAAGGATAATGATGAAGAAGAAGAAAAGCCTACATACAAGAAGAATTTCAAAGGCAAATCCAAGAAGGGATTTGAGAAGAAGAGCCTGCATTCTAAGGATCCTAGCTCAGTCAAAGATAGTGGAGTTAGTGATTAAGAAGAAGAAGAGATTCTATTCATGGCCATACATGAAGATGATCAAGAAGAAGAAGAGGAGGAAGATAAAGTGAATATGGAAGGAGAACTCATTTGTGCCCTAGAAGAGCTAAAATATGTTGAGAAGAAGAATTGAAGATTAAAGTGCCAGATCAAGAAAAACGAATAAGAATCAAAGGAAATGATTGAAGATCTACAAGCACACTTTGAAGAAGCCAAGAAGAATAAAGAAGATCTAATAGCAGAGTTGAAAATAGCAAGAAAAGAATGTGAAAGGTATGTTACTAAAATTGCCTCTTTAAAAGAAGAGATTAAGAAAGTAGTCAATAATAAAATAGTTAGTGATTCAAAATTTGAGGATAGCACTAACATGCTGAATAAGATATTGGAAAGTCAAAAATAAAATTCAGATAAGACAAGGATCAGATTTGAAAAGAAAAAGAGCTATGCTGAAGCTCTTACAAAAGATATAAAAAAAAGGGGAGAAGTGAAGAATACAGAGGACATTTCAAATAGAAAAGGCTGGAAGGAACAAAGCTACAAAAGGCAATCAGGTCAGAAATATATAGACATGTCTTATTTTTATGGATATTGTTTTTATTATAATGGATATGGTCACAAAAAATTAGAATGTAGAAAAAGAGCTAACAATTTTAGAAATAAGGAGAAGGAAAATCAAGTAGAGTCAAGCAGAAACCACAACTCTTTTGCTCCTCTATCAAGCTTTGATGAAGAGACCATAGTATGCTACAAGTGCAATAACTTTAGACACATAGCTTGGTATTGTAGAAGTGTGTTTGAGTCAGTCAAGAAGGATCAGATTTTCAAAGCTCCATTCATCAAGAAGAAGGTTCATACATGTTCATGGTAGAAGAAATAACCTGAAGATTTTATGATGGTTCAGATAGCTCTACATGTAAGAAATAAAGATCAGCCATGGTTAATTAATAGCAGATTTTTGAGGCATATGGCAGGAGATAAAAGTAAGTTCATAACTCTAAAGAAGATCAATGGTGGCACAGTGAGATTCATAGATAAAACCACTACCAGGATAGCCAGAAAAGGTACTTTGAGTTTGGATTATGGTATAACTAAGACTAAAAATGTTTTGTATGTAAAAGGTCTTAAGCATAATCTATTGAGTGTTAGTCAAATATGTGATCAAGGATAAACATTAAAGGTTCATGGTGAAGGTTGTGAGATTAGAATAAAATATTCAAATGAGTTGATTGTAGATGCTCAAAGGATAGGGAATAATGTGTATGTATTGTCAGATATATTCTCAAAGGCATGATCAAAGGACACATTGAAAGATATAAGAGGGGTTGGGAGTAATTTCTATTACTTCCTGCCATTAATGTTTAGCATCAGTTGAGGGGGAGCTAAGTGTTAGCTCCAGGTAGGCCCTTTGCCATTGATGTCAAAGGGGGAGAATAATAGGTATAGGTATAGGTACAGGTGTAGAAATAGGTACATGGAATAGGTACAAGTTGCTACAGTAAGGGGGAGTTACTGTATGTTTTTAGATGACAATATGTGCAGGTGATAGGATATGGCAGTTTCAGGATTGAGGTTGCCATCAATGACAACGGGGGAGATTGTTGTAAATATTGTCATTGATGTCAAAGGTCTAACATTATTGTTGATAAAGGCCCCATTGCATTTAATGATGTTTGTAATAGATATATCTTGGCTAATGTGTGTTAATATTTATTTAATATTAATGAATATATTTTTGGTTGCATATGAGACAAAATAAGCACCCATGAAGAAGTCAAAGAGCCATGGGGTAAAGACAAAATAAGGATGGGATGCATTTTCCCATGAAGAGTTATCTTGGGGAATTCCAAGAGTCACCAATTGAATACAAAAGAGGAAGGGCACAATTTCTCATGAAGGGACACTTTGAGGAATATGAAAAGTCACCAAGATAAGGACAAAAGAGGCAAGGACATTTTTTCTCATGAAGGGTCACCACATGACTTTTCAAAGGCAAGGATATGAAGGTTCATAGAAGTTTGGTGCCATTTTCCATGAGGATTGGAGGGTCACAAAGGGGTAAGGCCAAAGGTCATTTGGAAAGCTATAAATAAAGGCTTGAGAAGCCATTTGTAATGTGTGTAAAATAGGTTGCTTTGATATTGTAATATCTAGCTTAGAAGAGAAATTATGAGAGATGAATATGTATTGTATTTGTTATATCTAGCTTAGAAGAGCAAAGGTGAGAGAGAGGAAATAGATGTTGTAATGAACTATCATTTGTTGAGATAGCAACATTGAGAGATAGTTGTGTGGTATACACAAAGGGGTTGGTGCTCCTATGGGTTGGTGCTCTTGAATAGTTATTGGGTTGGTGCTTGGCAAAGGGGTTGGTGCTCTTATTTGTTGGTGCTCACAAATAGTTGCTGGGTTAGTGCTCATGAATAGTTGCTAGGTTAGTGCTCAGCAAAGGGGTTGGTGCTCTTGCAAGTTGGTGCTTGCAAATATTATTTGGGTTGGTTCTCATTCATATACTTGAGATTGTTCTCCATGGTTTTTCCCACATTAGGTTTCCATGTTATATCTAGTGTCTCTCTCTTATGTGGTTTTTATTGTTTTAGTTTTATTGCATATCTTGAATGTTTGATTAAGTGGAATTTAATTAAGGGAAAGTTTTATAAGATATATGATATACTGATTCACCCCCCCTCTCAGTATATCCCATGCTTAATAGCTAAATATATAAATAATTAATAAACAAAGGATCTTATATTATTTCATTATCATTTCTATTTTTTTCTAGGAATTTTCTATCATAACTTCTATAATTAATCTATGTGTGAAAAAATAAGGAACTGATTGTGAAATCAATATGGGTCACTAATATCAACCTTGGGTTATATCCATTGATTTTTATACCCATCGTTAACATTATTGACTAGGAATATTGCAATTCACTATTTTTCCCTGAGTTGATGTGCCTATTTATATAATGTCTTTTTAAATATTTTATGCCTTTGGAAATTCATTAAACAAATTATATTGATTATCCTATTTTGGAACCATAGCTATTTAAATTTTTGTTAGAATACCCTCTAAAAAGATCAGTATTTTAGATAGATTTGTTCTTAGATTCCTCATGCATATAAGTGATACCTAAATTCATAATACTCTGAAAATGGATCAAAACAAATGTATTCATAACTCTAATGCAAGTGTGTGGAAGATCCTATGGATACCAAAATAGATTTTATTTTTCTTAGGCCCAACCTTGATACAAGAAAGTAGAATATAAATTTGACCTTAATGTACTTTAGATCTTGAAATTAATAAAGATCTATAGTAGTGTCCATTTTTAAGATAAAATTTTTAATAATGAAATTATTGTCCCTAAAATTCCTTCAAGGATATTTTTATATATAAAAGTCTCAAAATTAAATTATGGTATTAATTGGCATGCAAAATCAAACCAAAGCAGTTCTAACACGTAAAAGTAATGGTCAAAATAGAAATGTGCCCAAAATAAATTGAAAAAAGTGTAATTAAATATTTCATCAATCCTAATCAGTAATGTCAAATATTAGTTCTCATATCTACTAGAACTATCCCAAAGCTCTAAAAAATGAAAATCTAAGTTGAACCAATCAAGGAATACTTATGACATAATAAATGAAGACTAGAGTAATAAAAAAAATATTATGTAGTCAAGTAAAGTCAATAATATATAATAAGAATAATCCAAATGTTCCAATAAGTCCTTAATTCACAATTGAGATTTAATATATACAAATTCACATAAAAATATGGTGTAAACAAGGCTTGCACTAATTTAGGGTATCTAAACTAAGGAAGTTGTGATTAAATTGAATGAAGGATATTTAAATTAAATTCATCACTATGTATAGTAGGTAAATGACCATAATATTCAATTTCAACCTATACATTGATCTATTTATTACCATTTATTTTAGTTTCAATATGAATGCGACTCACAATAATGGATTTGGCATCTAGAGAAGTTTATATACCTATAAAAGATGGATGGTAATAATATTATGGTATTGGGCATGTCAATATAGTTAAACATGTTTGGATTATGTTGAATTAGATTATACCAAGGCAATTCTATGGATATCTAGTTGGATTTTCATGTGCACTCAGTCTCTGGGCTAATACAATTATTTTTTACCAATTTGGTCTAAGTTATATGTTGGTTAATATAGTTAGATTTTGTAAGTATTATATAGGGAATATATGTATTTTTGGTCTAAATTATGTTATCATTTCCCATATTTAAATTATAGGGTTAAGGTGAACTTTTTTAATGTTATGAGTAATGTCTTGGCCAATGAAATGTAGTTATAGGGGTATTCATGTCTAAGATATATCAAGACTATTGATATAGTTAGACTATGATAAAATTTTCTAAACTTTATAAAAATGATAAAAAAAATATTTATTTTTATGTAATTTTTAAAATTGATTTAGTAAAGGGATTTTGGACAAGATTTGGAATAAAAATCATACATTTTTATAGCACCCAACTTGTATTTTATAGGGGGGATTAATATGAGGCACATAATATTTTATTTCCTAACTTTATTCTTCACTTGAATCATAGTGAGGTTCATGATTATAATAAGTGTGTAATAGGTTAATACAATGGTATAAAATGTGAATTTTGGTGAGTTACTATTGATAATGAATAACATCCCCATTTCTATCTTGAGCTTGGGAAATAATATATTCCTCATCATATTTCATTGAAATAACACATGCTTGGAAGTATCCATGAAAGATATAGTAAGTTGACTAAAGGTTAAAATAATAATGGTTATTTAAAATTCTTAGCTATTCATATTAATTTCAATGATGAAATTATTAACCTTAAGAAGATTTATTAGCATTAAAATGAGGTGAGTTTCATTAACATCATAAATGATAAATCAATGGAAAGGACATATCTATTTGTAAAAGAGATGGATGTAGCCATTATTAGATATAAGGGTAGTGTTTGGAGGTATTAGAAGTGATTTTAAGGTTGATAGGTTTCTCATCATTGAAGTGAAAAAGAGTGACCTACATATTGGGATGTATGTTGATTAACTAAAGGAAGGAGAATTATTAATGGTTTAAGAAAGGCTTGAATTTTTTTTCCACCCTATGATTTATTCTACCTTAAAAATTATTCCACCCTATTGACTATCATGTCCTAAGACTATTCAAAATTTTCAATTTTCCTACAGACAGAAGTTTTTACATAATTAAAAAAATCCTAACGATACAAATTAAAATGCCCATATATTTTTTTTTATAATTTTAAAATTTTAAATTAAGGTGCCATATAAAAACCCTTTACCAATACTATTAATGAATGTCATAGACAATTATAAATATATATTTTTTGTGTTTTTTTGTTTCTATTCTTAATATTATTAAGTAATTTTTAGTGAAAATAATTTTTAGGTAAAAAATACATAAATTTACAAATAAATTATTATCTATCAAAAATATAGAGTTGGGAAAAACTAAACAAGAGTTAAAGTAGAAAAAAATCTAAAGGAGTTAGCATAAAGAAAGACTACACAAGTTTGTATAAATAAAATATTATAGATTCCATATCTAACTTCTAAAACATATTTTTAGTTTTAATCATAAATATAACTAGTGATCATATACCTTTATATTATTTTTAACTCTATTTTTTATATAGAGAGAGATATTTTCCTTATTTTATATTCCCGTAGCACATCTATTTTACTTATTTCTTCCCTCAACTTCTCCTAACACATTTGTTATTTATTTTTTCTATGAAATCTCACAGAATCATGTTTATTCCTATGGATTTTCCTAATATTTTTTCTTTCTTTATTTTGTTGAATTCTCAAATAAATTCTAATATTCATTCAAATTCTCGTATCACATTTTTTCTTATTTTCTTCTTGATATCCTTCTTATAACACACATGATCTTAATTTATTTTGATATATACTCAAAAAAATCATTCTAATTTTATAAGACATTTATCATCTAAAATAGTTTATATTTTGTCCTCTCATATATGGTAAAATATTTTCATCTATATTTATAAATATAACTACTGTGAAATGAAAATATAATTCAATGCCAAATCTTTGTTGTAGTTTCTATCTACCAAAAAAGAGAGAATAGAGTACAGACAAGCTTATACACTTTTTAAAATATTTTTCCAGCCCAAAAATAATATTATTGACTTGGTTTATTCATTCACATGTTTTTGTTTAGAAATCAAAAATAAATATTTACTTTTTAAAATTATTTCTCCTCCTTTTTCAAATAAATATATTAATAAGTGATTTGATCATTATTTCTCACAATACAATTGAAAACTTTATAAATCAGGGAATTTTTAGAATAATTTTGGAATATAATATTTATATCTAACTATCTTGTATTAGACATCATTATGTGATAGTTTTAACATCATATCTAATCATATAATATACAAAACTATAAAACTATCATATAATTACATTAAATATTAAACATAATTATATATTATGATACGTAGATGTTTTTTGAAATATATATAACTATTTAATATTAACCATATTTATAATTATGTCTAATAATATATACAAATAATTAATTCCAAAATATGGCACAAGAAAACAATATTGGTGGATGTTTAGTGTAGTGACCGCTAGGTTCCATCTACATAATGTAGATGACATTGTTAGAACATATAAGCTTTTAGATAAAATTATAAACATTTTTTGTTCTATTAAAAAAATTCATGCCTTCAATATTTCAAAAATTATTTCATTTATTTGAACCTAACAACCACTAGGTTCCTTTGCGATAATATATATGTTATTATTATAAATTAAATTATTCTATGGATATCAGTAGAAAATTCCATCAATAAAAAAATTATGGCTATAAACAATAAGTAAATTCATTATATTATTTTCCACTTAATATGTATATGACATTTTTAGGAAACTAAAAACTGCTAGGTTTGAGAAGGTAATGCAATTGTTTAATAGAATCAACCTAAAATGGCATCTATTTGTTTTCCTAGTGAATAAATTCATATAAGACTCAAATTATATATAATAATGATGGCATTTTATAAACTAATTTGATCTATACAAGTAATCTATTTGATATTTTTAGGAACCTAGTAACCTATAGGTTCTAAGGAGGTAATCCAATTATTTAGTGAATGTCAACAAATACTTCCATATAGTCATTATGTTTGTAAATTACATTGATGTATTATTTTCCACTTGATACACAGGTAAAATTATTAGGAACTTAGCAATCACTAGGTTAAAATAAGGGGACGGAGATGTTCTATGTATATAAAATAAAAAAATTCATTCATTTATTATTTTAGTGAAGAAATTAATATTAGAATCAATATATAAATAACATTGATGACATCCTAGTGATCAGTTTATTCTGTCAAGATAATATACACCATTTTTAAGAACCTAGTGACTTCTAGGTTTGAAGGATGAAATTAAATTAATTATAGATATCAATATAAAATTTCATTAATTATATTTTCTATTAAACTAATTCATTCCATCACTATATTATTTTCCATTCAATATATAAATGATATTGTAAGGACTTAGTAGCTATTAGGATTGAAGGGGGAAATATAATTTTTTAATGCATATCATTAGGAATTTTATTTCATTAGTTATTATATTAAGCAAATTACTTCCATATATATGCATAAAATATTTTATACTATATCATTTACTGATGCTTTTTCTCTTTAAAGAACCTATCAAGTTTTAATCTCTCTAAGTGCACACCTTAAAGGGTGCACCTAGAAAGGGGTGGGCAGACCTTTGGTTCTTCTCAATATTATTGGTCCCTATACCATTAAATAAAAACACTAAAATTTAATTTCATACAAATATTTAAGTAATTAAAACCCACTAATACACTCCTATAAATCATTTACCTTTCAAAATATCACCTAACTAGGCATACACCCATTTTTATTCATTTCCTACTATGTCAGCCTGGTCGACCTTGTTAGGGATTGAGTGCACGTTATATAGCTCTATCATCCTAAAAAACCTAGATAAATTCCTAATGAATATTTTCCCCACCAAATAATATTGACCTAGCCAATCTTATACATTAAATTCATGGGAGGGTTTAGGGTCAATCCTTGGTTATAAATATGCCCTTCACTTCATTTTTAAAGAGACCAATATTCATTTTTGTATTGTTACAACTTGAAATTATATTATTTATACATTGGAGGAGTCATTACATAGGTTTTACCTTGGAATAAAAGAATATTATATTGTGGGAAAGTCTTGGATGCAAAATAAGAGTCTTTTATCCTAGATCTGATTTCTATAGTGTTATCCTTAAAAAGACAAAACAAGCTCTTGTAGATCAGCATTGGCAAAGGGAGAGATTAAGGCATGATAGGTTTAATTCAAGGAAAATATTCCCAAATTTTACATTTTCATTTAGTAGATTAGATATTACACAAAGTAGTAGGATGAATGTTATACTCCTTGCTTAATTTACCTCTACATTGACTTGAGTAGAGTTATTTTTGTATTTTTTATTTTATTTGTGATTAATTATCCTTCTTTATGTCATAATATTTAGTTATCACTATATTAGATTTATTTTATGTATTTTAGTCCTAGATAGGGTTATTGTATAATTTCATTTTCTTAGAGGCTTTGGAACCCTCTCCTTTAGTATTATGTGACAAGAGATCCCTTAGTTAGGTTTAGTGGATCTGAATTGGTCATGTGTCAATATGAATAGATATACAATGAATTATTTTGGTAAGATTATCTTCTACAAGATTTAAATCCACTAATTAGGAAAAGTTGTAGATTCATCCTAATTTGTTGCATACATTCTAGTGAACCTAACATGAATCTAACCTTCTAATTTTTAATTTTCATTTACAGTCAACTAGATCGATCCGCTCGATCTAGTTTTATATTTTATGCACAAGTTTTCAACTAGTTTAAGCTTGTCAACCAATTATTTTTTTGTGCACATGTTTTCAACTAGGTCAAGCTTATAGACCTAGTTTTGTATTTAGTGAATGTGTTTCCAATTTCATGGACCATGTCAACCTAATTCTATTTTTTGTGTGTAAGGTTTTTAGTTCCAACCAAATGGGTCAAACTAATTGATCCAGTCATTTATTTTTCTTTTTGTGCCTAAATAAATTGACCTACTAAATTTTATTCATTTATTCATTTAATTTTAATTTTTTTATCAGTCTTATTTAAACTAGATTGACTGACTCAATTTTGTTCAATAACACTATCTTATACGTTTATAAGATTAAAAAACTCACCTAGATGACCTAGTCAAACAATAATTCAACATTCTCAAGAAAACTACATCAACCTAGTAAATATTGTTCTATATCCAAGGTTCAATATAGAATAGCATAGTATTTTCATTTTGTCAATTTTATGGAAAATTTCATTTCCCACTTTTTAGATAAAATTCAAATTTTGTACTATTTTTCTTCATTTTTCAATTATGTAAAATTATACCCACCTAGTCAACTAGATCGACTAACTCAATATATTTCTATGCATATTTTTTTCCATCAAACTAATTCAATAGGGTCAACTTTATTTGTTCTCATCTATATTGTAATGGATTTAGTCAGTTAACTCAACTTTATTCTATCATGTTTACCAACCTAGATCGACTTACTTGATCTTATTCTATATGTTTCAATTTTACAACATAGGAAAAGGAAATTAAACTCTATTTTATAGTGATTACAATCACTTTTCTTTATAGTTAGATGATTTTTTATTTTCTTTCAAATATTACAAAATTGGTTTTTGACAAAATTATTTTTTGCCTTTATTTTCATTTATTTGGTTTTCCCTAGAAAATGTGTACCAATAGTTTTAAAACTACTTAGATAATATCATGAAGGGATATGCGATATTATATTTATGGCCCTATTATATCATTTATAAACATCATGGTGTGAGGTTCTTTCCCCAATTCTCATATCCATAATAAAAAACTGAACATGGTTTTTAGTTTCCACATACCTCACAATATTTTAGAAACACCTACGATTTACCTTTGTATTAAACCTTAGGAATAGATATCCATTTGGTTATGTGGTGCATCAGTTAGTGTTTAGTGTTGAGTAGTTAATTATAACTCCCTTGAAATTGATTTTAGTGGGCTATGGGAATCACACTTCCTCCATATTTATCACTCTAAAACATTGGGTCAAAATTATCCAATAGACAAGCCATTATCTTTGGAATCCTACACTATAAATTACAACCTTTAGTAAAAACTTATTGATCTTATTTTTATCTAATTAGTTAGAATCTAAATTACATTCTTTTTGTTTAGTGTTTTCTATTCATGTTATATTGTAGATTATATTAGCTAACATTGATATAAGTTATGTGTTGTGTTTCAACTAGCTCACTTTATTTACTTATGTGCTTAAATTTATTTTTTTCATTTAGAAATAAATCATCCAAATTCATATCATTTAATTTTTTTATAGACTATAGAAATATATTGAATAACTCAACCTAGTCAACTCACAAACTGTTATGTTTTCTTGATTTTCCAACTAGATTGACCAAATCATCCTAGTTAGATTATAGAATCTTTTATTTCCTTACTTTTCCAACTAGCTCAACCTAGTCAGTACACAAACTATTATGTTTCCCTACTTTTCCAACTATATTGACTAACTTGACCTAGTTAGTTTACATACTATTTTATTTTTTTGTCTTTCTATTAGGCTTAACTAACTTAACTTTATTAGGAGAAGAATCTGGATTGTAAATATGCATAGGATATTTATCTAATATTCATGCATTATGTACTCATTTTTCATGTATAAGTCTATTTTGTCCTATATCCATGACTTATAATAAGTTAGAATATGAACACACCCCACTTTTAGTGCCAAGTATGAGATAAAGATGAACAGTCATAGATTACAAATGTCTATATATACTTTTTTTTGTAAGAATAGAAGAGTTACATTTTTGAAAAGATTAATAGAGATTTATCTAGTTATGGTTACCTATTTAATTTATTACTATGTTGATTTTGTGCATTCTTATGTATGATGTTTGATTAATTTCTATCTAATTTAATCCAAATGTTTTGTTTTTATTTATAAAACCTTGGTTGTTCTTAATCCATTAATAATATAGGATAATTAACACATATTATGTTCTCATTATCAAAACTTATGTATGAATTCAATACACTATTCCACACACTTGAAGTATATCATAGATATCCTCATCCTTAACATATTTTGATGCTTTAGGAACCTATACTAATAATGATATGGTGAGCATGGATCACTCCTTCTAGAGGAAATCATGCTAAGATGGTCAATAGGATAGAAAGATATTAAGATATGGTTAGACCAAAGGATATGTAATTTTACAAAACAAGAATCAAAATGGATTGGTCCTACCATAAAGTAAATCATTCAAGAGCATATTTATGGAGATATTTATATAAAAAAATCATACGAATTTCCTAAATTGATAGCTAACTAGTTAGTGTGTTTAGAATACTACTAATTTAATCCAAGGATGGAAGAAACTATACTTTGTATTGAATAAAAGATAGATCAGTTTTAGAAATTAGAAATCAACTAGATAAAAGTAATAGATTATTGGGTTGCTTCTATAATAAGTAGATATATAACTAAGTTTTTAGTACAAATATACATATATTTTGAAGCTAAGGACTTGTTCAACATAGGAATTTGAGGGAAATTTTTGTAGTGACTACTTATTCTTATGAAGATGTTGGTTATGGACAAGACCATGGTACCTACTTTAGCCAATATGGAGTAGTCACTTCAAGTATATGGGGGTGTGTGAAACATGATAGTGAATTATGATTAGATGAGTAGATAAGTCTTGAACCTAAATATAGAATGGAGACATAAGGGAAGAAGAGTCAAAATAAAAGTTTGGATTCATAATGTGAGCTATGACAATAGAACAGATGGATTAAACAAAAAAAGACCCAGGTAGCTAAGAGTAGAATTAAGAGTAGCAATAAAATATATGATGAATGAGTAATAAGACATGATGAGTGAGATGAAATAGATGAAGAATGAATAAAGATGAGATGAAAGAATAAGATGAATGATGATAGAAACAATGAAGTGACAAAGAATAAGAGGAAGAAGAGATGTTTGAAGAATAAGGTGAGAATAGTGTAGAAGTAGGACAGTTAGATGATAGGTGTAGTGTGTAACTACAAGAATGGGAATTATAAGAATAAGGAAATGAAGTATTAAGAAAATAAGTAGAATAAATTCATAGATTAATCATAGGTTCAAGATTATAATAAGAAGAATTCAAGGGAAAGAATCATTCACCAAAAGAGCAAACATCCCTACAACCCAATTTCTTATATTTTAGTAGAAATTTTCAACCACATAGACAAGAAGATAGTATTTGGGAAGGACAATTTTTAGAACAAGTGCATCATTGGGGTACTAAAATTGAAACAACATCAATTCAAAAGGCTTTGAAGGCTATAGGTTTTGTTGAAACCAAGTAAAGAAAGAAGGAAACATAAAAAAAAAGATTGTACAGGTTGACTCTCCTAGTGCAGAAATAATCCTTAATACTACACAAGTAGGATCAAATATAATGTAAACTTCTCTTGTAAAAGATGTGAAATAGATCCCCTTAACACCAATTTACACCATGGGTGTTATAGGAGCATTTATAAATCTAGCTACATATGATGGGCCTATGGACCCTAAACAATACTTACTACCATATGAGATGAGATGGTAAGCTAAGGGAATTACTGATGAAGCTATTAATATGTTTGAGTTAATAGGGTCACTAAATGGAAGAGTGCTTGAGTTTATGTACCATAGAGAAATTATGCAGTCAAGTCTACAATAGGTTAAGGAATGGTTTATCATAGAGTTTAAGATAAATAAATGTACAAGTTAGATTATTTAAGATTTGAAGGATATTAGGTAGAAGTTAGGATAATTAGTCTATGATTGTGATCATAGGTTGTTTGACATTATGAATAAAGTAGAATTTTCCTTAGAAAATAAAGATAAATCTGCATGGTTTGTTGAAGGACTATGTTTTAGAATCAATTTTTTTATAGAATAGTCTTAATATGCTACTAAATTAGATGATAGAGCTACTACCCTATAGGTGGAGAATATTAAATACTATGGGGAATCTCCCTTCATGGTTTATAAGATTGAAAATACATTACAAGATTTTTATGAAAAATATGTAACAATATCATGAGGTACATAAACCTAAGCTAAATCTATGGTGCATGGAGTGTAGGAAAGGACTCACAAGAATGATTTTGCTTAGATCAAGAAAGAGTTTTGTGAAATTTGTAGAGTAGTAAGACATGAAATAATGCAATGCCATCTCCTACAATTATATGTCAAAAATCCATAGAATTTATATTGTAATTTTTGTAATTTATAAAATCATGATGAAAATAATTGTAGGGATTTTTAGGAGTTCAAATAAGATATTACAAATAATGTATTTACCATCACTTCATATCAAGTGTCCTCAATTAAGTAGATGATTCTAGGCCTAGAGGTCAATAAAGGTTTTGTGACCCAAGTAGGTCTATAATGGATTCGTAATTCACCTCAGTATTAGCCTCAAGGCTTGGTTGGTTGGATACCTTTTTCACCAAGTTAGACACCACCATCACCACAATAGTAGTATGTAGCACCCTCAAACCCAACAATGATATATCAACAATAAACTAGTTAGACTCGACCAGTTGTGCAACAAAAATCTAAAATTGGAGATAAAACCCAATAGCATTAATATTATAAAACATCATAGTAATAAGGATGATATAGAGGAGGTTATCAGTCAAATAGAGGAGGATTTAGGGGTGGATAAAGAGGAGGTTACCAAGGTGGTAGATGAAATAATTATCAATTCCCTCATTTTTAATGTTATTTGTGTGGAGAGTATAATCATGTGTAACATAATTGGCCCCTGAATCCTCAAAGACATTCTTATTAGGCATGTTATTATATGACCAACATGAGACAAAAGATTATCCTATCTTAGAAAATCAAAGAAAGGAAAATGATGTCTAGAATGTTAACATGGTAAATGTGTAGCCTAAGGAGGATGCATTTATTAATGTCATTACTAAACACCATCATGCATAGTAATGACTACCTCTTATCAAAATACCTCAAGACCAGATAATCTTGAAAGTAAAGTAAGATAGATACATGAACCCATCTATATAAAAGGGCATCATGTATGAATATATGTAGATGTTAAAAAATATTCAACATCAAAACACTACTAAAGGAGATTCTATAGCAATAGATGCCCAAATGTATGGTCAAATCATGTGTATTATGCATCTAAATTGAGTTTTTACTATGATGATGAATTTATTAAAAAAATTAAGTACACTACATAATGAAGACATCTCTCATAACATCACAAACTTGTTATATAATTTACTAGAGTGTGCACAATGAGGGAAGAAAAAAATAGAAAAGCTTTCCTAGTATGTCAAAACAAAGAAGCCATGGGATGTAGATACATGAATCAACATTGAATTTGTAGGATATGACATTCCAAATGTTGTCTTTAATTTTGGTATCATGATCAACATGATTCCTAGGTCTACATGGGAGGCTATTGGATGGCCATTCCTAAGTTACATCCTAGTAACTCTGATCTTAGAATATTATTGAAGAGATGAGCCCATTGGTAGATTAGAGGGCATTGAGATCAAAATCACATAACTGATCATATGAGGTGAATTTGAAGTCATCAATATGAAGACAATAAAAACACATTACCCTAAGCTGACTGGTAAGAAATGGGTATATGATGGTCATATGACTATAAATAAATCAACTAAAGGTGCTTAAAGGAGATAATATTATCATAATTCCTTTAAATAAGGCACACAAAACCTACATCATTTCAACTAAACTAGACTCTCTTTATGTCATGCATGAAACCATCTGCAGGAAGGTAAACTTTGAAGAGAACTTGAAAGCTCTACATGCATTTGAGTAAAAATTATTGTATGAGAATAATAAACCTCAAGTAAAATATTTACTCACTCAATATTTTAATACATATTAATAATAAAAGCCTAAACTAGTAGCTACTGAGTCATTGGTACCTTAAGTTGTCATAGAAGATTATGCATCCATTTCTGTTAAATCCCTTATTCATTCAAAACTTGATTTTTTGTATCAAGCAGATGGTTATATGAAATACTATATAAAGAGAACCAAAGAAGGAACTTTTCCCTAGGAAATAACTTCATATGTTAGTGGAGACTAAGATGCATAGTTACTCAACTGGGATTAGGGTGATCATGAACTCCACCCTATGAGAATGGTATTTACACATGAGAGACAACTTCATTTAAATTATACAAATAAGTATATCAATTAATTATTTCTATGCCTGAAAGTTCATGTACCTACCATTATTTAATGGGTCAACACTTTGAATTATGCTCTGAAAGGAGTTGTAATGACATGGTGGGAAATTCATAATAATGATCAACTTAATTAGGATGATGCATATGAACTCATGATTAGCCAATTCTAACTATCATAGGTCATAAAAGTTAATTTTACTTTATTAAAATAAGGTTAGTTACCTAAAATTAATATTCAAAAATGTGTTGAATTTTGGACTAAAGAATGTGTGGCACCAAATTACTGGTTTCACATCTTTCATTACACACTAGCTCCTTTACTATCAACATGGTACATGCATCAAGAACACAAGAGGGAGACAAAACATTAGGTCTAGGTGTATATATACTTCATACAAACATTTGTTTTTGACTATGAGAACCCTTTGGTTCATAATGCACTAATAAAAATCAAACATTTCCTTTGCCATGGGTGCATAGAAGATTTAAGCACCACGATGGAACCCACTACACAAAAAAATGTAGCTTGTGATCTAAACATAAAATTACAAAGATATAAAGCTACTGAGAGGGAAAAAATATCTTATGCAATTGTGCTAATGAATACCAAATAAAGAAGAGGAAATTGAAGATTCAAATACTGATGGTGATATTGATCTGACTAATTTATTTGAACATGAATGGCCGCTAGAACTAGTAAAGGATATAGTCACATAACCTACTAAAGAAGACAAGTTTCACAACATACAAATACTAGAATAGGAAGGGAATAAATTATAAAAGAATATATTTCTAATAATTTTTTTAAGATTTACTAGTAGCCTATTAAAAATCATGTGGAAAACATCAAAAGTGAGGAGATTTCCCACTAAATTTTTAGAGGTCATAATATTTGATCCATCCCTAGGTGAAATTCATATCAAACTCAAGGAGTGCACATGACCCATAAATAAATTTACATATAATTTGAATCCAAACATTAAGTTGAAAGTGAAGTCTAAACTTGATAGAATATAAGATGTAGGTATAATCTATCCCATAGAAAAGGTAGATTGGGTTAGTCCCATGATAGTGAAACCTAATAAAATAGGAGAGATTAGAGTATGTGGTAATTATTGAATTCTAAATGATGCATGTTTGAATGATCAATTTTTGATTCCCTTCATAGATGAAGTTTTGGAATCTATCATAGGTCATGATGTCTACTCTTTCACGGATGGTTTCATTGGTTAACATAAAATAACCATCAAAGAAGTAGACATAGATAAAATGAATTTTTCAATGGAATGGGGATCCTTTGTGTATAATATAATGTATTTTGGCCTTAAGAACACACCTACATTTTTTTCTCAAGCAATGGTGTTTACATTTAAATATTTTATTCATGACTTCTTGAAAGTCTATCTTGATGATTGGGAAATCTTTTCTTTGTTCAAAGGACATTTGTCCAAGCTACACCTCATGTTATAATGTTGTCAAGATCTACGCATTGCCCTAAATTTAAAAAAAAACTTATTTTTTACACCTTTTGGTGTCCTACTAGGTCACAATGTGCAGTAAAGGCATTTTGATAGACTAGGCCAAAATTGAAATCATTCTAAAAATGCATCCACCAATTATCTCAATGGAAGTGTGATACTTTCTTGACCATAAAGGTTAATAAAATAAGTTTATCAAGGGATATGCATCCATTTCATCTCCTTTGGATTATTTAATATGCAAAGGTGTGAAGTTTATTTGGACTTTTAAGTTCCAAACAACATTTATCAAACTAAAATAGAGACTAGTTATTATACCTAGTCTTGTCTTTCCAGATTAGATTAAGCCCTTTCATGTTGATGTTAATGTTTTGGGTATTATATTTAGTTTTATGATTATGAATCTAGGAGAGGGTATAATGGACCACCCCTTACATTTTACAAGTCAAAAATTATTTGATGCAGAAAATAATTACATGACAGTTGAAAGAGATGTAATGGATATAGTGTTTTCACTACAAAAAGCATGACACTATCTTCTTGTGACACCATTTTAATTCTTCATAGATCATCAATCCCTAGGATACCTTGTTAATAAATTGATGTTTGGACAATGTATTTTAAGATGGTTGATGTTATTTCAAGAATTCCGATTTCACATTAATGTCAAGATAGGAAGAGAAAACATGGGTCCAGATCATCTCAATCACATTCCCAATGGAAAAAAATAGAACTATAGGAAGATTCTCCTAATTCCCATATATTTTACATTTCTATGATCCCCAAATTTTTTGAATTAATTTCTAAATTCCTCAAACAACGAGTATTCCTTGTGCACTACCAAGAAAGAGATAAGAAGCATTTTGTCACCAAAGATTTTCCATATACCATTATAAATGTGATTTTGTATCATTTAGGGAGGGATGAAGTACTACACAATGTAGTTTTGGAACACAAATGATCAAAGCTCAAATAGGAGGAACACTAAGGAATATAAGGAGGATATTTTTCTAGAGAATTTACTACTAAGAAATTTTTACAAAGTGGCTTATAATGGACAAACCTTTTTCAAGATGCACATAGAGTAGCACAACACTACAACATATGTCAATGCATGGTTAAGCCACTATAAAAATATGAAATGCCTTTGTATCCATTTTTATATTAAAAACATTTTGAATAGTGGGGCATTTATTTTTTTAGACCTATTACTCTATCGAGTAAACATTGTAAAACAAGATATATTATCACTACAATAGATTACTTTACTAAATGGGTCAAAGCTACCATGACACCTAGTTGTGGTGTGATGTAGTAATTTTAATATATATATATATATATATAATTACAAGATTTAGATGCCCCATCAAGATAATTATATATCAAGGGACACACTTATTAAATAATACCATCAAAGCTCTTACTAAAGAATTCATGATTTCTCATTGTAAAAGCACTGTATACCATCCACAAGCTAATGACCAAGCTGAGGATTATAACAAAGTGTTGGGAAAAATGTTAATAAATATTTGTGAAGTCAAGATAGATTACTGGGAATATTACATTCCTCTAATTATTTAGGCATATCACATGCATAATAAGAGGGGTAAAGGATTTAATCCATTTCAGTTGGTCTATTGGCTTGAAGTAGTTATGTCAATGGAATATTTGGTACCTAGTTCATGCATTGCAATGGTCATAAGACTAAGGGATTATGAGTCTCTCACCAATAGGATTATCAAACTAAATTGGATGGATGAGTATCAATTCAAATCATATTAGATGTATGAATTTCACAAATAGAGTCAGGAAGTATGGAATGATAAGAATCTACACCATAAAGAATTTCGTAAAGATCAACTAGTTTTGTTATATGATAGTCATTTTAGAGCATTTTTGGGAAAATTATAGATTAGATGGAAAGGAAATTATGGTACACATGAAATATCTCACCAAGGAACCATTATTTTGATAGATTTATAGGGAACCATTTTGCTAGGGTAGGTGAATGGCTATAGGCTTAAGCCATACTACCAATTGTCTTAATTGATCTCTTTTTACTAAGTGAGTGGGTGATGAGTAACATTGAGTAGATTAGGATTTACCATTTTGGTATGTTTTATTGTGTGTTTATTTTTCTTTGTGTATGTGTGTGTGTGTTTGTAGATGATCTCTTTAGTATCTTTTGGGAACTAGAATACCAAGTATAGCATGCATTAAACATTCACAATAGAATTTAGGTGTGCCATTGTGGATGTCAGTAGGAGTGAAAGAAAGAAATTAAGTTTGGGTAATGTACAAAAAAATGACATCAACCAATATCTTCATCATATAATGGTCATCCATAAGTAGTTAATGTCATATTCAAATTTCAATTAATCTAATCTTTACCAAATTGACATCTAATAAACATCATTTTCTCGTACTCTAATATAGACAATAAATAACATAACAACATATCTCCACAAATGTGCTAATGACTAAATACCTTAATTTATAGATTGGATAAGATTTTCCACATCAATATTTGCATTGATGTCAAATGGATATCTCAACATGTCATTTATATAGAAACCAATAGGCACACAATCTATAAAGGCATAACCTTGTAAACCAAGTCTACATTTCATCCTTGTAAATATTTTCATGAGCTAAAATTTCAAAGAGATGAACTAATTTCACTATGAAAAGAGCCAAAATAGTTTTAATTTTGTTATTCAATAATCATGGATCCTTCACAACTCATTAGGGGTTTGATATATGCTCAAAAATAAGTAATTTGAATTGATATGGAACTTTGGCAAACAAAATTCAATGATCTAGAGCCCTTCAATTTTCTTAGAGCAATAATGCAAAAATTATTTCATCCAGATCCCATTAATGTTATGCAACCACTAGATTTTGTAGTCCCCCACCACTTCCACAACATAGACATTGAGTGACTACTTTGCATGCCAAATTTTGGTAACTTGGGGGAGATTGTACAAGTCTTGTTTGGTCTCTATAATGATGAAAATATATATTGGCCCTAATAAATTGATCATCATCGATATAGAAGTAATGGCATGCGCTTTGGGCATGTTTGTGCAAGGAGATTTTCTTGCTATATATAAGATGAGAATACCACCTATTCTTCAATAGGTGAAAAAATTATATGTTCATGGATCTAGAGGCATCCCAATTGAATAAATTGATGACTAACTAGTGCACATCCTAGTAGAATGCATCACATGGAGGTTATGATAGACCACCAAGTCTACTAAATAAATTCCAAAAGGGGTTATGGAGATTACACACCACATGATCCACCAAAATGAGTAGTTTAATTCTCCTAAATACTTCATTTAGGATTTGTTAATGAACATCAATAAGTTTTTTCACATCTCTAAAGTAGACATTCTAGTCCAATTCCCCATTTTTATCCTATGCTTAACATAATAGAAGTTCCTTGAGGGGGAGGTGCACCTCGACATTGACTATTTACCAGTGTAGTAATTACACAACCTAATATGGACACTTGAGAATGATACCATATTGAATGAATGTAAATTCAAAACATGGTGGGAAGAGTGCTTAGAGATGATCCCCATACATCCTTAGGTGTTAATGGATGTCATGAAATACGTAGGCTAACACACTATTGTCACCTTGCTACCAAAAGGTGTGTTTATCCATATCTATTAGTTATCGAGGTCACCCTTTGGACCTCTACCATTCTTTGTTACTATGGTCATTATGTAGCTAGGTGTGTGATGCTACTCTAATCTATACCACCTAGCATAATCATGCCTACAACATAATAATAAAAGGAAGACACCAATTTCTAGTCATAAAAAATAAAGTGCAAGCTATCCACTAAGCAAAAATCAATGTCTCCCCTAGTGAAGTATAAGATAAGGAACACTACTACCTATTTAGATGATCCTAAGGTGCCTCAAATCAAAAGATTATGTGACCTAATGTAGATGGGCATAGATGAACAAGAAGTCTACCATGTAATGGTTATCAATATGGTCAAATATTTATATGATAGGGAATAAGAGAAGGATTCTTATTTTGGAAGGCAATGTACATAGTGTAGGTACATAATAAGGTTCCTCCAAATCTATGGGTGGACCTACCACCATTCCCTACATACATCATGGTTGACATTATGTGATAAAAATCTAAGCATATATAGAAAAGGGTTGACTTATTCCAATAGTAACCTTCTACCATCTTTACAATTGAAGATGTCTTTTTTCCACTTCCAAAACACCCATAGGAGTCTCTAGTGTAAAGACCATGAATTAAGCATGAGGATAGGTTCACACCTACCCTCATGGAACTCAAAATTGATTAGCCAATCATGGTTTAGGAAGTGAATCCTTCTCCATCTTCCACTTCACAACCATCCAAATGTAATTTGGTTACCCTAGGATGTAAAAAAGCACATGTTTCTAGTTACATGGTCCAACCAAGTGATTCACCACCTTTAAAACAAGCCAAGAGGTTAAATATCTCACACTATAGAAACCTACAATAGAAGAACAATAGTATTAATGGGAAGAAGTAGCTTTCATAATAAAATGATGAGTCAAAAAAGAGGAGAATAAATGTCATAAGGTGCAGGTTCAACAACAAAAATATCAACAAACAAGTTGACAAGATAAAGAAGCCAAGGCCACATAAAAGGCCCATGACATAGAGGTTGACTAACAAAAGGGTTTAGAAGTGGCCAAGAAGGCATAAGAAGCTATCGATGCATCAAAACAAGCATAATAGTCACTTTAGAAGAAGATGGTTGAAAATCAAAAGAACAAAGAAGTTGCACTTTCTCTCAAAGCTAAGGCTAAAGAAGAACAAAAAAGTAGGACATAGAAGCATAAGAAAATTAGGACATGGAAGATGTTATTTGTACACAATTTCAAGTTGTAGAAGTTTCAAAAAAGAAGAAATAAGAAGAAGAGGAAGCCTTGTGTAAATAATAGGCCCAAACATAGGAGTAATAAGTGCATTCAACCAAGGCACATGCTAACCAAGTGGCATAGGCATATGATACATGTATAGAATCCAAGGATACTACTCTAGAGGAATAAAATAAAGTAGAAGAACATGCAAAAAATATGCTAAAGGAGGAACAAGTGAAAAATAAAGCTACACAAGATGAGATTAATAGGAAAGTAAAGGAGAAGGCCAAAATAAAACAAGCTAAAGATGTTACATAACAACTCAAGATGGAAATTGAGGCTATGGTACAAAAATAATAGGTTTTTGAGAAACAACATGATAAATTAAAGTATCCAAAATAAGAATAAGAACCAGATGTATCTCGAACAGGTCCACAACTGTGAAAATTTCCTTTGGAACGAGTTTGGGTATGGGACATCCCGACTGTGGGTATTCGATACACCACCTTCTCCCTTCTACTTGTGACCATGCCATGACCTAAAAATTTAATAAATTTAAGAAAATTCGTATCATTCCACCTCCAATAGGAAGCTTCATTGGATGTATTTAGATTCCCATTGAAGAAAAAACTCAAGGGTGAGGTAACATTATAGGAGTCCATTGTGTAGAAGGATGCCTCTTTAGAATAAGAAATGGATCAATCCAAGGATGAGAATCTCAAGTTGAAGGATTTCATACATTAATATAACAATCTTATCTAGGACACCTATCTCAATTTTGTCACTCGATCAAATAGATACCAAGTCATGTTTAATCACTACCAACACAAAACTCTATTCTCTAAGTTAACCAAGGACTGGTACACAACATAGAAAATCCACATAGTTAGCACATTAGGATCAAGGCATTTTGGAAACTACTGCACTTCAAGCACAATAGGTCACATGTAACTTGTTCGATAAGAAACAATAATTGGATACTTATTTAGCTAGTTTTAGCATAGACTTTGTAGTGACCACCACCACCAACCCAACCTTAGTCACCCAAAATAAAACTATGGAAGAGAAGGATGGATCATTCTAGGAGTATCTTAATTCTATGTGAATGTGCATGATAACCTCCTCGACTATAAAATTCAACTTTTGTGTGGTGCTTTTGTTGGCATTCAAGCTAAATAACATAGACAAGATGGAGTAGCTAAGTACTGAGACTCAAACAAGGGTCACCAACACCAAGGTATCCATGATCATAACTAATGACATATATCTCAAGGATATCATTGCATACAATTCTCTATTTTTCACCCTACTGTGATTAATCCAAGAAGTGATGTTGGACTAACATGCCTACAAGACCGATTTGACTCCCTTTTCCAAGGAAGTCACATAGATTGTCAACACACTTGCATATAAGTCACCTTTATAAATCCATCAGATCATCACTCAATGCAAGGCCATGTATTCCAATTCTAAGGACTTATTTGGTTAGTCATAATTTGCATCTATGCCACTTTCATCATGTTAAGTACTATGTAAAGTATAATTTTTGTGTTGGGAATGATTTAGTAAGATAAGTAGGGCTAGGTTGGTTAAAAACCCATAAAGAGTGCCCACCAAGTTATGTCAGCCTATTAAAAATATATAAATGGTGTTATGTTGGTATTATACTTATTTTAAAACTTGAAAGGGTGGCTAAGTAGTGTGCAAGAGGTGAAAACTAGAAATGACACCTTGAGTGATTACCGTGACTCTTACCGATCTAACCATTTCTTCATCCTCTACTCAGTTGTGCAATTTTAGAGATCCTATAGCATTTTCTTAGGACAAGACAATATTTTAATTTTGAGAAAGTGTTGGGAGAATAATTTATATTGTAAATCTATACAAGATATTTGTCTAATATTCATGTGTTATGTACTCATTTTGTCATGTATAAGTCTATTTTATCCTATCTTCATGACTTGTAATAGGTTAGAATATGAACATACTCCACTTTTAGCACCAAGTATGAGAAGAAGATGAATACTCATAGATTGGAAACATATATATATATATATATATATATATATATATATATATATATATATATATATATATATACTTTTGTTTACAATAAGAAAAGGGTTCCACTTTTGAAGAGATCAATAGAGATTTATCTAGTTATGGTTATCTCTGTGATTTATTACTATGTTCCATTCATTTATTCTTATATATAATTTTTTATTACTTTATATCTAATTTAATTTTAATGATTTATTTTTGTTTATGAAACCTTGGCTTTTATTAATTCCTTAATAATGTAGGATAATTAACACTTAATATGTTCCCATTATCAAAACTCCTATATGAACTCAATACACTATTTTTTGCACTCAAAGTATATCATATATATCCTCATCCTTAGCATTTTTTATGCTTCAAGAACCTTTGATAACATAATTATTCTATTTTCAAATTTTTATATTATCCTATGAATCTAACCAGATCAACCAACCTAATCTTGTTCATTTTTAACTTCTTGTTCTCCATTTCCTTAGTAACTATTTAGATAAACTTTTCATCATGAAACATATGTTTGAAAAAGATAAATAACAAAATCAAATTAACATGATAAGTCTTAACAATCCTCATAAATCCTCTAAGATGCATCTAACATATCATGTAATAGATAATATTTATCTTAGCAATATCCACATTACTACTAGAATTACCAAATATGGTATCCCCTATTATACTTATCTTGATCTTGTATTTATAAAAATAATAGAGGATGAAAGTGATATTGAGTATACATCTAAAATTATCCTCTTCATCAATGAAAATCCTAAACCTCGGGGTAAGAATCCCACATTCATTTATAACCTTTGGACAACCCCATTCACATTCACCTAAATTTGCCATAGGGTTTAGGGTAAGTCATTCTATAACTTTTTCCACATCTTTTTCCACTCTCATGCCTCCCTATACTAGCATGAAATAATATTCCATGCATTATTCATCCTCCATGCCAACCATTGCTACAAACATGGAAGGTAGGACCTTTAATGGTTCTAATAAAAATACCCACACTAATACTCAAATCCATACAACTACTATTGCATCTCAATCTACTAGTGCATTTCAAAATATCAATGCCTCACATAATGTTAATACATCCCATGTTTCTTCTAATAGTTAAAATAACATTAACACTAATCAATTGTTATTAAAAACTTTAAATTAAATGGCTACTTTTAAAACTAATAGTGCCCATTAAATGATGAAAATGTGAAATCAATTAATTCATTTTCAAAATCACCCTCAACCTACTCCATGGGGGGTTAAAAAACCTAATTCCCCCACCCCCATAGATATTCACATGGTAACCTTATACCAAAACTTCCACTTCTTAATAAGGCTATTAAACACTTATAAAATGAACCTCTAATTCCTCAAATTTTAAATATTGACATAGGAGGGATTTTTCCTACTATTAATTATAATGGATCCATTGATCCAACTTTATATTTGAATACTTTTGAAAACCTATA
The DNA here is from genome assembly GCA_037957365.1 of Torreya grandis. Lineage (NCBI taxonomy): Eukaryota > Viridiplantae > Streptophyta > Pinopsida > Cupressales > Taxaceae > Torreya > Torreya grandis. The sequence continues at coordinate 1,335,059 of JARHVA010002130.1, read as the reverse complement.
CAAGGATTGGGTTAACCTTAACACCTTTTCTACAACCAAGCTACTAGTTTAAACATTTGTAGGTGATGATCTAGATTGGTATAATCAACTTAAAAACTATTCTATCATTATCTTGAAAGACTTAGTCAATGAATTGGTTCAATAATTCCAAATTAATGATCTTACTATAAATAACTTAGCTCATTTTATCAATTGTAAACAATTAGAATCTAAAACATCACATGTATTAATAAAATGATGGAAAGCCTTATCTAACACAACTGAGCATACCATGTATAGTTATAACTTATTTCAATTATTCATTAATTCTCTTTAATCTAAATTATAATATCATGTGATGACTCTTTCTCCAAAATAATTAGAAGAACCCATCAAACAAATAAACATCAATATTTCCTTATATGATAATTCAAGACTTCAAACTCTACAATAGAGATTTGAATGATAATGAAATATACAAATAGGCATGCAAATAATAATGGTGTTATAAATACCTATGATTATGTACACACCATTTAACCCTTTGCTCCAAGTAATCCCATAGAGCCTATTCCTTTAGTGTCAACTTATAACAATTCTCATCCTAGTTCTAACTTTTTTTAGACATTATATCTAAATTATATAACACCTTAGTCTTGTAAATTTGGAAAACATAGACCTTGGGTGTTCTCTTTAATTATGATCCTTTCTCACTTTCTAAAGTCTTATATCTACTATATCTTTTGCACCTTGGCCTAGCTCTTAGTTTGATCAGTCTTATGTTAATCATCTAGGCCATTTATCTTTTCCAAAATACTTAAAGCTTAATTATCTTCAACCTCTACAAGTTTTGAGTATGTACCTACTTTCTTTCTCCCCAGACACTAACATCCAAGATAGACACCTACATTAACAATAGAATCTTGACTTGATGGAAGTGTTTAATTCCCTAAATTCATCTAATTTACAAATGAAACATCCTAATGGTTGGGATATGTGCTTTAATGCAAGTTAATTCTCTAAAGGTATTGATATAAATACAATATTAACCCTCATTCATTCCTCACCTACAAAATACCAAAAGAGATCAAGGCAAATTATCAAAATCATTAAATCAAGCATTTATTTGATCAAAGATTCACTATTTGTATATCAGTCATAGGGATAACACATCTGTAAGTCTGAAGTACTGAAGGAACAACCTAAGATCTATATTTTACAAGTTACAAGCTAGGTCATTATTATACTTACATTCCACATATTGAATTATTCACACAAAATCCAACATTTAGGAGAGAAATACATCAGTCTAAATTCCTCTTTAGATTATTGGATATGTAATAAGTTCTCATTGGTAGAGGGGTCTTTGTAGTTAGCTCAACACCATGTGACCACTAAACCACTTTTTCCCCAAGGTCACTATGAAGATGTAAAACTAGGGTTTTAAAAATTCATGAGGAGGGACAGTATATGACCTAGATTTGAAGGAACCTGAGAAAAGGTTTATATAAACTTAGAAGCATCTAGGTAGTTGCATCCTTTTCCAATAGGTATTATATATAGTATACTTGCATTGAGTTTAGATAGTAGAATCAATTCTACTATCTCATGTTCATGTTTGTGTATGCAGCTCTATAAGCATCTAAATTAGAATCTAATGACTATTCTAAACCCATGTTCTAATCTACTTCTTGCCTATTCTAGATCCAAAATTACATTATCATTATAACAAGATAATTACATCACTTATTTATAATTTCTATATCTAGTGTAGTTGTACTTACTTTTTTTAGCATGACTCAACATAATAAATTTAGTGTACATTTATATTTGAGTTTAGCACCCAATTGTCTTGCTATAGATATGATTATTACCCTTGTGCTTATTCATATATATATACCCCTTTAATAGGTATTTAGGTAACCTCATCCTAGAAAACACTTTTTTAGGTTCAAACATTTTATGAGCCCAATATTTGAACATCAAACCCTAGGTTAAATAGGGTTTTATGTTTTTTTATTGTTGATCCTTGATTGCTATTTTTTTTTCAATCACATTTGCTATAAATATATTTGTTAATTATTTCATGATCCAATATATTATCATGGTTATTATATGTTATATCTCATTCCTAATTAAATTATTCCATTCTATAATGGATTTAAAAATTACGTTCCTCCATATTCCTTGTTCTGATGTTTTCAATGAGCTTCTACCTATCACTACAAAGCACCAAAGGGAGTGCATGAAAAAATTATCTTCACTAGGTCATGTTATTACCGAATCTAAGGATATTGCTACCAAAATATAACTCTTGGACTTGATACACCAATCATTCCATTAAAAGGATGTCCTTTTGGATGCATTGTGTATGAATACACTCCCTTGTAATGTCAAACCACCATATGTAGACTTTGTCTTAAATTCCATAATATGGACCAAGCATAATATATCCTTTGAAAATAAGGATTTACTACCTCAACATATTATAAATAGTTGTTTTCCACTCTACATCTAGATGTGGATTTGTAATAAAATGGTAAAATGGGTTCTTATGGATAATGGTTCAGGGCTCAACATTTGTAACATATATTTTCTCTCCTTAATTGGCATTGGACCTTCAAATTTAAAACCATCTAATATGAGTATCAATGGATTTGATAATATTTCATGATTATTATTGGGATAAATAACATTTATTATTACCATGGGTCCCTATACATTACCCACTTTATTCCAAGCTATGCCATGTGATTTGAACCATAACATTCTCTTGGGATAATCTTAGATACATGAGATGTATGTGGTTACTTCTATGTTATATTAATAATTAAAATCTAGTCATCAAGGATCCATTTACACATGTTTAATGATACTAATAGCTTCAAACATTGTGAAATGGTCCAGAAACCCAATGATACTACACTTCAGTCCTATAATCCTAATTGTTTGTTCTTGATATTTACTCAAATATGGGTAAAAGGGATAAGGTTTGGGTAAAAATGAGCAAGGCATAACTCAACCCATTATTCCTACAAATAGTACAAACCAACAAGGTTTGGGTTTTTCATAAAAAGTTACAAGACACAAGCACATCTCTCACAGTATGATTTATTTTGAAAAGAAAAAAATGAAATGTATGCTTACCTTTACCATCAAAATCCAATTGGTCAACTTTCATCTAATAAATGAGGGTGATTCCCAATAAATGTTGATACTAGATGAATTTTATAATGATGAATCCTTACTAGAGTACTCAGGGGAATATTATTATATCCCTTTCTTCTATCATAAGAATAAGTTTTATCATGCCACCTCTTCTTATGCTTACTTTGGTGAGAGTGATGATACCAATGTATACCATGACAACTCAAACACTATTCTTACCACACCATTTATCATAGAGATATCTACTTTGTAAATGAAGAAACAATCAAATATAACTTAAAAATAGATAAGGACCCTCAACTAATTTTACTTGTGATAATGATGCAAGATGATGAAGGAAAAATCTATCAACATGGTCCTTCATGATTTTCCTAAACTCATTACTTGGGATTATTAATATGTTCCTAAGATTGATCCATCAGTCATAATGCATTACATATTGTTGTACCCAAATGCAAAATCGGTAAAATAAAAAATTCAAAAAATGCATCCTAAAGTGGAGTTATTCATAAAATATGAAATTCAAAAACTATTAGACATCATATTTATAAGAGCCATTACAAATTTTAACTATGTGTCTAGTATTATCCATATTACCAAACCCAATGGTTAAATTTTGTGTTTCATTGATTACCATGATTTAAACAAGGCTTTCCATAAAGTTAATTTTCCATTACATTATATTGACATGATTTTATATTATATAGTTGGATATGAGACATTTTAGTTCAATGATGAATTTTAGGGATATAACTAAATCAAAATAAACCATGCAAATCAAGAAAAGACCACATTTACTACTCTTTTGGGTATGTTTTATTATATATTCATGACTTTTGGATTAAAAAATGAAAGAGATACATATCAAAGGGTAATAATTCATATATTTGATGATTTTATACACAAAATTATTGAGTATTATGTTGATGATTTAATTATGAAATCTAAACATCACTAGGATCATGCTACCAATTTATAAAATATATTTGAGTGTTTGTGAAATCTTAGTGTTTGATTAAATAAAAAATAATATAGCATAAAGGTATCTTTGAAAAATATCATAGGATACATTATTTCTTAGCATGGCATTGAGGTTGATCTAAAAAAATTAAAATCCATTATATAAATGCCACCACCAACCAATATAAAATATTTGTGATGTTCACAAGGTCAAATTCAGGCTATTCAATGTTTCATTACTTGGTTGATAAAACAATTCCTTTTATGTGTTTTCTAAAAAAGGGAACAAAAATTATGTGGGATGATGTGTTAAAACAAAGATTTTTTTAAAATCAAATAATATATATCAAATCCACTAGTACTTATGCCTCCTATTCTAGATAGACCACTACTTTACATATCAACTACCCATGTGGCCCTATTATCATAATTTGATGATAATCACAAATATTATGCAATCTATTAAATTAGTCTCTAGCTAGTTGATTATGAATGCAAACATATATCAATGGACAAACTATGTTTAGTCTTCATTTTTAATACTCAAAATATATGCCAATATTTGCTTAATAATGAGATTCATGTTATAATTAAATAAGATCCACTAAGGTTCCTTATGAATAAAACACACCTAACTAGCCATATAATAGAATGGGTGATGTAGATTATAAATTTTGATCTCAAATTTGTAGCCCAAAAATCAATAAAAGTTCAAGTCATAGCCAAAAATTTAGTTGCATCTCCCTTATTAGATATTTTTATACTCATCAAAGATTTATGTGATGATTTTTAGGAATATAATATATCTTCTAATCCATGGATAATATTTTTTGAGAGATAAAAATGTAGAGTAGGGGTGGGTGATGGTATTATATTTTATACACTTAAGGGTGAATACATGCCTTTCTCTTGTAGATTATCCTTTTATTACACCAAAAATATATCCAAATATGAGGCCTTCCTCATAAAATTATCCATAACATACAAGATTAATATAAAAGACATCCATTTTTTTGGTGATTTCAAATTGGTTGTTAATCAAGTTACCAATCATTACCAAAATAAATAAGAGCATCTTCATCCATTTAAAGAAATGGTAGATAAACTCATAGGGATATTTGATACATTTTCTAGTGATAATATTCCATGTAAATATAAATACCATATAGATTATATGTCAAGTGCAACATCCATGATCATTTTTGATATTAACAATGATCATATAGATGTTACCATATGATAGTTATGATATAATTCCATTATTTATGATAAGATTAATACTTTGGACATTCTTGATATTACTCACAATACTCTAAACATAGAATGGTATAGTGATATTTATAATTTTATCTATTGAACCTACATATAAGACTATTTTTCACAAAATGATAAACATAAATTATAATACAAGGCACTTTGTTATGTTAATATTGGAAATCATTTATTCAAATTAGGTTTTTATGGACACTTACTTTAATGATTAAACAAATATGAGGCTCACACTACACTCTCGTAAATCCATGACAAATATTGTGGTGGAAATTTTAGTAGACATTCTATGTCTCAAAAATTATCATTCCAAGGCTATCATTGGCCTACCATGGAACAAGATTTTATCAAACGTGAAAAAATATGTTTATAATGCCAAAAATACATCAATTTGAATCATACATCATCATAGAGTTACAACCAATTGTTTCATCAAGACATTTTTAATTATGGGGTTTTGACTTAATTAGAAAGGTAAATCTGATATCTATTGGTGGACACAAATTCATTATTACAGCTACATAATATTTTACAAAATAGGTGGAAGAAATTCCACTTGATTTTATCATAAAGGATAACATATGTAGATTGATGATGATAAATATTTTTTCTCATTTTGGCATACCTTCAACTATTATTTCTAATAATGGATCATCATTTAAAAATAATAGAAGAAAACACTTTTGCTGTAAATACAAAATGAACCATAACTTTTCTACACCTAATTATCCATAGGTCAATGTCCAAGTAGAGGCAAGAAATAAGATAATTTTAAAAATACTTCACAAAATGGTTGACTGATACAACACTGATTGGCACTAATAGATGGTATATTATTTATGGGAATACTAAACTAGTGTCTACAAACCTACTCAATCTACACTTTATTCTTTGGTATATAGTACAAAGTTTGTTTTACCGATTGAACTCAATATCCCATATTTTCATGTTTCTCTTAAAGACATTATCAAAGATAATGAATACCATGAAAAGAGAATGCATTAGTTATAGTAGTTGAGTTCCAAACACACATAGGCTACTAACCACTTGTGTGTCTATTAGGATCATGTAAAAAAAGCATATAACAAAAAGGTTTGACCACATGACTTTGATGTGGGTGACCTGATACTCAAATAAAATCAAAAAAATACTAATGCAAAAGAATAAAAAAGGAAAGTTCAAACCAAATTGGTTGGGACTATTCACAGTTATAGAAAATCTAAGAAAAGGTGTATACTGCCTTAATACACTTGAAGGATTTTTTTAAAAAATTAAAATGAAAATTATGTACTTTCATAAATATATTACATGAGAATTCTTAAAACATTTCAAAAAATACCAAAAAAATAAAAAACAATAAAAAATCCCAAAAAACTTTTGACACCTACATATTCTATTGGTTTCTTAGCATTTATGTGTTAGTTTTATGTTAATGGATGGAATATCAGTTATTTTGACATACACATGTGTCATGATTATACTTTAGTGTGATATAATCATACATGGATACATGGTATATTCCTATTTTGGATGTTGGATCTTCCCTCTACTCATGTCATATGGACATAAGGGGCATCCAACTATAGGGTCACAATACTTACAGGTTATATCATTCTATGGTCACTCTACATTATCATGTTTCAAGATCATATATATACCATAGAATGATATAACCTGTAAGTATTGTGATCCTATAGTTGGATGCCCCTGATGTCCATATGACATGAGTATAGGGAAGACCCAACACCCAAAATAGGAATATACCATGTATCCATGTATGATTATATCACACTAAATTATAATCATGTGATATATATATATACACACACACACACACACACACACACACACACACACACACACACATATATATATATATACATATATAGATATATATATATATATATATATACATATATGTATATATATATATACATATACATACATACACACACACACACACACACACACACACACACACACACACACACACACACACACACACACACACACACACACACACACACACACACACACACACACACACACACACACACACACACATATACATACATACATATATATATGATGTTTTTTTCTAAGACATTTGATCCATGAGCTATTATAATATGTTTATGTTGATTGCTTATGTTTTCCTCTATGGAATTCCTTGAGTACCTTATCTTTATATTATATTTATTATTTAAGCATTGAAATATTCTCCTTTATTTATGACCCTTATGCCTATGTGTGATTTCTTTTACATTTGATTATGTCATTTATTATTTTATAGACATTTAAATATGTCATTATTGATTTTTTGGACGTTTGAATAAGTCCTTTCCCTTAGATTATGCAGCATTTGAACATGCCCCTTGTTTTTAGTCTCCTAAAACTATTGACTTTTGAATTTATTTTGAGTGCTCTTTTGTGTGTGTTTGACTTGCTTGTTGAGCTTGTATTGTCACTATCTAGATGTTGACATGATCTTTATCATATGAATTAGACCTTCATGTGATCACATTATTTTATGCACTTAAATGATACATTTACCTAAACATGTTCCTTCTGTATTCGACATGGTTACATTTCTAGATTAATAGTTCTCTTATCCTTTTGAGATTAGGTAACTACCCTTTTATATTGTTACCTCACCTAAAATGGGGGGAATATTAGTGGAGTAATGTCATAGAGACGTGTTATTCACATTTGGAATAGTTTTGGATTTATAAATTGCATGATTTAGAAGCATGTTATCCACATTTATTCAATATTGGGTACTTATATCAGTTTTCATATTCAATGAGGGCATCTCATATAGGCATGGATTCTACACATTCATAGATTTTAGATTTAGTGGGGGCATGATTTGGAAGTATGTCCTCCACACTTATTTAATATTGGGTACTTATATTAGTTTTCATATTTAGTGGGGGCATCTCATACATGCATGGCTTCTACACATTCATAGGTTTTAGATTCAATGGGGGCATGCTTTGGAAGCATGTTCTCCACACTTATTCAATATTTAACATATCCACATTGGTACTTATTTTAATTTTTACATTTATCTATATATAGTGAGGGAATACTTTGGAATAATTCTCTCCACACTTATATAATTTTTGAATTGGCTAAAGCACAGAGTTGTATAAATTTATATTCACAATTGTGGAAGAATTTTATACATTAGTACTATTGTTATACATAGTTTCAACATTATACATATCTAAAGTGCATATGTTATGAAATGTGCACCTAATATTGAAAAATACAATCATTTTAATATTTCAAAACTCTTCTATGGACTATTACCATATCATGGACTTTTACGTATTGATACTTAGGGTGAAATTTTATAGACTATATTGATCCAATATACTACAATAGTTGGTCCACTTTTGGTCTGATTCAAGTGATTACATCACTCAATATTTTCAATTTTTTAAGTTATAATTTATTGTATCATCTATCTGTACAAATTTATAAGTATCATTGGGTTGCATAATTTAACTAATCTTGACTGCTAGGTGGTAACTCACTTTTTACCAAGGTTGGGGGTATGTGCCTTCCAATATCTCTCTCTATATATCATTATATATATACACTTTCTATATATATATATATATATATGTCTTAATCTCAATTTTATATATTTTTAATAATACATATTTTTAAAAATAGACTTGATAATAGGCAAGGTGACACATAGGTATACTCCTAAACCTTGCTCTTTAAATTTTAATATTTTAATACTTTCAACTCTATATTATATGTAGTGATTATACATTGTAGCATGATATTCGTTGTAGGTCAGTCACCAACAAAGCACTCAATTTTGGCTCATGAAAAGATAATGTGTGTTATACACACCTAGGTACACATTCATTTCCTATCAACTATAAATTTCATTACTATATTAAAGGGGGTAAATGTAGACACTATTTTGGAATTATATATCACCTAAATCTTGTACACTTGGTAATATTAGACCTTGGTTGTTCCTTTCAGTCCTATAATTTTATTACTTTCCAAAGTCTCACATATGCATTATCTTGTGACACTTGGCCTTTTTCTTCATTATAATAGTCTTATGTTGATAACCCAAACCTTTTATCTTGCATAGAATGCTTAAAACCTACTTATCTTTCACCTCTACAAGTTATTAGTTTATACCTATTTTATTTTTCCATGAACACTAATGTCTAAGATAGAAACCTATATCAATGTTAGTGTCTTGACTTGACATAAGTTTCCATTGCCCCAAAGTCATCAAATTTACAAATGAAATGTTTCCTAATGGTCTTCATGAGTGATTAAATAGGATTTAATTCTCCAAATGGACTGATATAAATACAAGATCCACCCTCATTCAGTCCTCACCTACAAAAGACCAAAAGAGACCAAGGAAACTTATGAAAAACATTAAATTGAGTAAAGCTTCTTTATTTATATATCATTCATAGGGACAACATATCTACAGATCTAAAGTATTAAAGGATTAACCTAAGAGATATATTTTCCAAGTCATAAGCTAGGCCTCTCTTGTAGTTGCTTTCCACATATTTCATGATTCACACATAATCCAACATATAGGGAAGAACTACATCAAGTTGAGGCCCTCTTAAGAGTATTGGCTATGCAAGCAATGCTCAATGATAGAGGGGCCTTTGGGTTCAACTCAACACCATGTGCCCACTAACCCATTTTACCCTAAGGTCACTATAAATATGGAAAACTAAGGCTTTGAAAATTCATGAGGACCAATAGTCCATGACCCAAATCTAAATACACTAGATCAAAAACAAATATAAACCTAGAATCATCTAGGTTGTTTCATCTTTTTCTAGTAGGTATTTTGTATAGGACACTTGCATCAATTTTAGATAATAACATTGATGCAATTGTCCTAGGATGACATTAGTGTCCATGACCATAGAAGCATCCAAATTAGAATCTAGTGAATATTATAAAACCATATTCTATTCTTCTTCCTGTTTGTTCCAAATCAAAAACTATATTAACACAAGAATAAGCTATGCACATTACTTCTTTGTCATCTCAATATCTATCATAGTTGTACTTAGTATGTTTATCATAACTCAACATAATAAATTTAGTGTATGTTTATATCTAAGTTTATAACCCAATTCGCTTATTATATATCTAATTATCACCCCTGTTCTTATTCATTTCTATACCTTTTTAATAAGTATTTAGGTAACCTCAACCTAGAAAACACATTTTTAGGGTTAAATTATTTTATCAAGTACATAATGTTGATATCCATAAACCATTTTATTTATAAAATATTCAAAATCATATTTCTTAACATTTACCATGAGATATTAATCCTACTTCTATACCAAAATTGGTATGATCTAATATTTTTTTTGGTTTCATGCAAGTTGGGGCCATTCTCATGAAACTTATCTCTAACTAAGAAACCTTGGTATGTATTATCTTATTGGACCTATTTTTGATCTTGAATCAATCATACACACATGTAAACAAGCTTATGAAGTATCATCTAAGGCTCATGAAATTATAATTAAACATGAACTCCTTAACCAAACAAATGCTCATTTAGCTATTTAAAAGGGTCCCCTTTCCTAATCATCAAGATAATTCTAACCAACCTCCCACTACTAATAATGTCAAAAGTTTTATGGATCCTAATATAAATAATATGAGGAGAGTAATTTATTACATTGATAATCATCTATATTTTAACTACAACACTTTCCCAAAGTTATATATAGTTCAATATTCTTACCCATCCTATCTCTTGGAATTGAGGCAATTAGAACAAATTCTAATAAATTTAACAAAAAAACAAGTGTCAAATTAAATTATAAAATTTAAAAATAAATAACATACTATAAATATAAATATTAATCCTCCTTTAGCTAATATACCTCATTTAAAAACCCCAAAATATTCTATCATTCTACTTCTTTTCTCAAACACAAGAAGAAACTAATGATTCAACCATGTAATCTAAGACAAAGCCATCATATACAATCAATCAACCCACATTAACTAAAACTCAATTGAATAAACCTTACCATAATAAATTTAAATGTAATTCTACTACATGCCCAAAGGATAACACTTCAACATTATGCACTTTTATCAAATAAAAATTTAATGGGATATGAAGAATGGATCCTATATCCAAATTTTCACATCTCCAATCTCAAATCCGTTTATTGTAACTCATGATAACTTATACTCATCATTGTAATTTTCTAGTGAATATTTTATTTGAAATGAATATCCCTCATCCACCACATGTGGGGCAAGAAGCTACTTTGTCAGGTTCTTAAGATAGAATTCTTCAATAATGTGAAGAAATATATATCCACATTGATGAAATGATAGATACTTCTCTTTCAATCAAATTCCCTAATTATTTAATGATTCTTGATTATATATTTATTTGTGTGGATGATCCTCCATTGTTAATTAACATCCAAATAGGAGATATCCAAGTTAAACTTGCATTAATTAATGAAGGTTCAGGTACTTGTGTGACCTCACTTTATCTCATTAAAACACTTATATATTCTAAGTGTAATCTCAAATATACTCAAAATACCTATAAAAGATATTATAGAATTAAAATTCATCTATTAGGGTGTGTTTGTCTTCCTATCATAGTTTCACATCATCGTACATGTCAAGATCATGATATTTAACTTCACACTTTCTTATAACATTTTAATCAATCAACCTTAGACACACTACATGAAATCAGTAGCCTCGTCATCATGTCAATGTCTTAAATTTCCTTATAACAGTGTTATATACAAGATTCAAGGGGATACCAATCCTTATAATTTTTAATAATTCTACTACTGAGGTATTTTTAAAATACCTACCCTCAAACGTTTGCCTAGCATACCATTTCACAAATCACAATGCTTTAATTATCTTGTCAACTCTAATAGAGGTTATAATGATCATCCTAAATTAATAAGAAACATACCACCTAATATTTTAGATTAGACAATGAATGACTAGATGAGATCAATCTAAAAATCTGAAATTCTAATCTATCTCCTCATATAATCACTCAAATACCTCTTTCTCTAAGACCTCGGTCTCGTAAAAAACCATTAGACAAATTTTTAGTCACTCTAACAAAAACTATACACTCCATTCATCATGCCTCTTTAAATAATTAAATTATTGATGCATGTAATATTGATCTTCACACTTCTTATTACAATGATCGATATTTTTTAGATTACCTCTTTCTAGTTAGCTTTTACCAAGCTAAAAATGTAGAGATACTTAGATATCAGTCTTCTTTATCAAATTATATTATTTATATTCATGTAGTTTCTTTTCCTTCTATAGTACCTGATATTTAATATTATTATTCTAATTTTCATACGTCTAAGATTTAGTGCACACATAGATCTATAATCACTATTGATATTCTTCATAGTATGCTTATTAACCATGTTATGATATGACCTTACTAGTTTGTTAGATATCAAAATACTTACAACTTACTTCCTCCAGAGATGTTACTTATAATACACTGAATTTCTTAGAGCCCATCTCTTGATGTGGACTAGCCTAGTCTTGATCCTATTTTGAGATTTATAATTTTTTTGGTGGTGGAATACAACCTTTATCTAAGCTTTACCCTTTATCGAGATAATGGGTAGATGAGTCATATTGTGAGATTCATAGATTTAATATTCATTGGACCAAGGATTATCATGTATACCAATAACATGCCTCAAGATACACTCTACCATAAATAATTAACTTTAATAGTATTTTCTTTAATTTAATTTTTTCTTTAATCATACACAAATTCATTATTATACTCATTATTGATATATTTGCTAGTACATTAATACACTTCACCTAGAGAAGGCACAGTCTATAGACAAAAGTATACCTCCTACTCAAATACTTATGGAATACATCCCTAAATATGAGGACATTTATTGTCTTTAGAATCAACGTAATACACATAATACAGATAGATGCCAAGTATTACAAATACACTTTCATTATTTCCCATGGCCTATACCTTCACTGGCTCAATCACATACTCCAAGATGGTTGTAGATAACAGATCAATATTCTTCGTAACTCACATGTATTCATTGATTGAGGATGTTCATCATAGTTCATCATCAATTATTTGAATTTAGGATCCCTCATAGGAACTACCCCATGAGTATAATTCTTCTTATATCATACCCACTTTTTTAGTAGAGATAGTGCATTGGGAAGTCTTTAGACAACTTTCTATAAAGATTGATGAGACTTTGGTCAAAGTCATAACATAACTACACAAGTATGTATCATATGTTAAGGATGATGTTTTCCATGAAATTTATCAATACTTATGAACACATCATGATGTTTCATCACATTATTTATTATAGTTTCATATGATTTGGATTTGATTTATGAGTGTATATTGATCTTATGTTTTCCTTATCACTTAGAAATGTTTCATGGATTAATTTCATTTTCAATATTTTCCCCCTATTTCTCTTTTTGATTATTTATTTTATGCATGTAATGTAATTTGTTTCAATATTATTGTTATTATTGTGATATGGTTTTAATTCACATCCCTTTAATATCCTATCTTTACCATATGATTGGTTAACAAACATATCTCTCATTGTATCACTATATACATAGATCTATTATATCTCCATTTCCCCCTTATTTTACATTCATACTAAGAAAATATATGGTTATTTTTGATATAACATACATTTTTATTGTCAAGCCTAATTATTTAGAAACATGACAAAATCTTTAGGTATTTTGTATCTTGTAACCAAAGCCTAAAGCTTATCTGTGTTTTTCACTTTTATCACTTGTGTTTGGTTATTAAGAATTTGTATGGAGTAATAATTAAAATACCCAAAAAAATTTAAAATAAAAATCATTTAAACAAAAATAAATGATAAAAATTCAAAAATAAACATTTAAAATTCAAAATCACATCAAAATACGTGATTCATATCTTAGCACATCTCCCATTTTTATTCAAAGCTCAAACTCCATAGTTGGCCTCATGATAGAGCTGAGGTACATTGGGGGTGTGGTATGCCAATATATTTGGATAGGAGGTCTCAAAAATTCTCTATAAGTGATACCTATTTTATCATGTAAGTACCCATTATTCATAGTAGAAAATTGACTATATAAGGGGTCTTGTGGAATGGGGAACACATTGTGGGATGGTAAGCCCATTTTAATTTTATTGTATATATAACCTTAATGAGATGATATTATTAATAAAATTATTTTCCTACAAATTTTTATGTTTATTGTGAACAAATATCTTTTTAATTTGGCATCCAATAAATTCTTAGCACCTACCTAGTTACTTAGTATGTCTCATACCTACAAAGGTTTATTACAAATTCATATGTCATGATTTTTCCATTATTTTTTAATTATAATATTCCTAATATCCCTCCTTGATTAATATTTTTTGTTAACTTATCATACCCCTTTTATACTCAATTTTTTGAGTTGTAACATAAGACCTTAGATAGGACTAAGCCTTCCTCACAAACATTCCATTTACCATCCATTATTATTTCCCATTATATACCTCATTAGTTGACCATTTATGAGTTTTAATATAAGATCTTAGATAGGAATAGGATTTTCTCACAAAGTATACTCAAGCTCCATACTAGGATTTAGTCACAAAATAACTATACTTCTTATAAACAAATGATTTACAAAAATCTACATGTCATTTCACTTGTTATTTTGTTGTCATATCTTACATGCTTCCAAAGTTTATTTAGTTTGTGTTAAATTTTAATTATTGTAATCCATTTATCTACATTTTACATGTTTCCCAACATTATTTAGTGTGATTTTCATTTTATTCCATTATTTTATGTTTTATACACATCCTAAATTAATTTAGTGTGTTTTACATTTTTATTATTACAACCCATTTATTTATCTTTTACATGCTTCCCAACATGATTCAATGTGTTTTACATTTTATTCCATTATTTTCCTTCATTTATGTTTCACAGGATTCCCAACTTTATTTAGTGTTTTACAATTTCATTATTACAAATTACTTATTTTCTATTTTACATGATTTTTAAACTTGAATTTAGTGTGTTTTAATTTTCATTCCATTTATCATTTAGTTATGTTTTACACAATTTTCAACTTGATTTTGTGTGTTTTATAAATTTATTTATTTTACATGCACTTCTTAACATGATTTAGTGTGTTTTACATTATATTTTTTTTTATGAGATATAATATATTTTACATTTATACATTTTATATCACTATTTTAACCATGCATTTGTTCACAATTCCTAGAAAAAAATCCAAAATACATCATATATTTTCTCATAAAATATATCAAAAATTAAACACATGATAAGAATAAAATACATACATCCATAACATCCATGATTCAAAATTTTATATATATATATATATATATATATATATATATATATATATATATATATATATATATATATATATATATATATATATATATATATATATATATATATATATATATCCATAGAGTTATTATTATATTATGATTTATATCATGTTTTTGTATTATATCAAACATTGGATCCATTGATATATATACATACATATATATATATATATATATATATATATATATATATATATATATATATATATATATATATATCCATAGAGTTATTATTATATTATGATTTATATCATGTTTTTGTATTATATCAAACATTGGATCCATTGATATATATATATATATATGTATGTATCAATGGATCCAATGTTTGATACAATACAAAAGCATGCTATAAATCATAATACAATAACAACTCTATGGATGTGGTCCACCTTGTCTATCTACTAGATGGGCCACACTACTCATTGATCTATAAGACTACCCCCTCCAAATGGTGCATTGTACTAACTCTATCCATGTATGAATACCCTCAATATATCCTTGTAAATTGGCCAATTGGCCCTATACACATGCAAAATTTCTATATGTATCCAAATGCATAGATTACTCCTCAACTACTATTTGCATAGCTCAAATCTTGCCATCACCCATTCCTAGTTGTAATTTTATAGTATCTCCTCATATATAAAAATCTTGATCTACCTCAATAACCAATCAAAACCAAATATCATAATCTGGGGTAGAGGGTACAATAGGATCAATCATATTAGTAGTTTCATTATGTAATAACACATCATCCAAAATAAAATGGTGTGCCACTTACACTATTGTAGACCATCTAAAATACTCTCATAAGTATCTTCAAAACACAAACCAAATGTACATTATATCTCACATATATATAAGAAAATATACATCTAAGTTATCCATAACATAATAAACATAAACTACATATCCAAACATAAATCATTCAAAAACAATAGTCTCTTTATCAACATGCCCACCGAGTACCTCCACTAGGGTGTGTATCTAAGGTGATACAAAACTAGGTGGGAGAATATGAGAAATCCATAATGCACTTGAATCCATCTCTCTCTCTCTCTCTCTCTCTCTCTCTCTCTCTCTCTCTCTCTCTCTCTCTCTCTCTCTCTCTCTCTCTCTCTCTCTCTCTCTCTCTCTCTCTCTGTGTGTGTGTGTGTGTGTGTGTGTGTGTGTCAATGGATCCAATGTTTGATATAATACAAAAACTCACTACAAATCATAATAAAATAATAATTCTACGGATGTGGTCCACCTTTCCTATCTACTAGATTGGTCACACTACTCATTGATCCTTATGAATAACCCCTCCAAATGGTGAATTTTAGTAACTCTATCCATGTATGAATATTGTCAATCTAACCTTGTAAATTGGCCACCTATCCCTATACACATGCCAAATTTCTATATGTATCCAAATGAGTGGCTTACTCCTCAACTGCTATCTACCTAGATCATAACTCACCATCACCCATTCCTAGTGGTAATTTTATAGTATATCCTCATCTCTAAAAATCTTGAGCTACCTCACTAACCAATCAAAACCAAATATCATAATGTGGGGTAGAGGGTACAATAGGATCAGTCATATTAGTAGTTTCATGATGTAATAACACATCATATAAAATATCATGGTGCACCAATTCCACTATTATAGACCATCCAAAATCCTCTCATAAGTATCTACAAAACACAAACCAAATGTACATTATATCTCACATATATATAATAAAATATACATCTAATTATCCATAACATGATAAACATCAACTACATATCCAAACATAAATCACTCACAAATAATAGTCTCTCTATCAACATGCCCACCGAGTACCTCCACTAGGGTGTGTCTCTAAGGTGATACAAGACTAGGTGGGAAAACATGAGCATGCCATGGTCTACTTGAATCCATAACTATATGGACCATCTCTCTATAATATGTACAATATGATCTTTATGCTCAGTTTCCTCTACCTACAACTCCTCCTCTTCCTACACCTACACATACACCTACCTATATATATTTCATCATGGTGCCCATGGTGGAAACTAAAAATCCTAATATGGTACAATAATATCCACCTCCACCTTTTCCACCACCAATCTCACCTCATTTTTCTACTACCATCATCATCTTATCTAAGGTATCAATTAGAGTGGATAAATGATAGGCACATATGTAGGCATTCTTACACCTCTACTACCCCTATGCTCCTTAACATGTCATTCCCAATATCCAAGTACTAATATAGGTGTCCTTGAAGATGGTAACCCCAAATAACCCTATAGGAATGTAAAAACATATGTTTTTACCTACCATGTATAATGACTAATGATATGAACAAGGAACAATCCCTAAAAAATAGTTATCCAAGAAGGCCAACTAGATGTAATATCCACATAATATTCCCACACAATATCTCCTTGAGTGATAGTCTATACTTATAGGGCATGAGGTAGGTCCCATATCACATGGTCATATCTATGTCTAAAAACACAAGGTAAACTATCATCTATAACATAGGGCAACCCCACAAGGCAATACATATGAAACCTCTCATAAATCCAAGTAATCAACAAAATAATAGTGCCCATAGTCATCTTCCATTGTGAAATAATATTATAAAAATAATTTACCAACTACACCCATATAATTGAACCTATATCATACATCATACCTTACTCTATGATCAAAATACATAATGTGAACACATACAATGGCACCTTCCCATCTGACTTGCGATAGATCACATGAGCTATCACATAGATAATAATAGCCATTTATATATCCATAATGGATGACACATAAACATCAAACAAATGTAATTTTAACCCCTAAAAATATATCTTTGATTTGATCACCCATAAGGTTAAGGCTCATCTCTTAGGATCCAGCTCAGGGGTATCACAAATAACATGAATACCTAAATAAAAAGTCATAAGAACTCATGGATATTCTCTAGGGTAATACCCACCTCAATCATAACCCTATCCACTACCCATATAAAAGTGTCAGCTAACCACTCTAATGTCCCGATAAACATGGCAACTAAGTCAACACTCAAAGGAATATGGAACATCTTCATAATACCTCCAAACCCCAAAATTATAAATCTTGCATGATCATTGGTTGTCAATCTATCTAAAAAATCTAGTATCCAAAATTCATCTACCAAACATTAGAGTCTCTATTATATTTACAAATATCAAACAACAAATCATATATTAGCCCATGATATTAGATAATCATCAAATTACATTACAAAAATGTGTTGTATTCAACACCCCCACCTTAGATTTTCTATGAAAAGTGAGGACCACATTTTATTTTTAAAAGTATTTTTTATTATTTGGGTTATGCATGTGTGTTTGGATTGATTTATTATCTATGGGAATTGGACATTTTTAACATTGAATCACTATTGGGTGTACCTATTTTCTCCTGCAACCCATTTTCCATTGGAACTACTTATTAAAACTAATTTATTAATGGAAAATTTTTAAGTTTGATATTTATGATAGGTATTCATATTTTTTATACAAATTTACTTATTGGGATTCATTTTATTTGACATTATGGACATTTTTGGTCTTAGGAAACTTTTAGTCTCTAGGAAATTTTTGGTCGGGAACTATTCAGTCAAAAACTTTCTTTCAGATATTGTCCCATAGATAGCTTTTTGGTCTAAAACTTTAATTTATATCATTTTATTCGGTACCTCTTATGAGAAAAATTTACTTTAGAAACTTTGGTCTTCGAAAGGTTTTGGTATTCAGTCACTTTCTCTTTAGCAAATTTTGTTTGGGAACTTTTCATTTGGAACTCTTACTTTCAAGAAATTCCTTCAACAAATCCTCTCTAATGACACTGTAGTCTTTGGGGAAAGTGTTTAGTGCCTTGGATTTTGAGAAAAGTTTCACAAATATATTCAAAGAACATTTTGGTATTCAAATTTTTTTGTTTGAGACTCTAGACTCACCAAATCTGATCATTCAGCCTGAACATGATCATCGACTCCTAACTCAACCATATATGGATAGTGTCAAAAAAGGAGTAACACCATGTCATATCAAATGAGTAAGCATCCTATGTGGCATGCCCACTAGGCATAGGTGATCATGTTTGAATTAAATGAAGGTGGTGAGATCTTATATATTGGTGATTAATGTCATGTAAACTAAACATGAATGCCAAAAGGCTATAACATCAATCCATTAATCAAATTCAGATCATTTAATTATCATTAAACTTGAGTGCACATAGCCTTATGCAATTTTAAAATCCCTATTGCATATAAAACAAACTACATTTTTTGTAAAAAATTTCTAGGCCACCATTTTTAATAGCTTGAACCTTACCAACATTGATAACTATCAATAACCTCTTCATCTCGAGCATATAGGGGAGCTCAATAACCATATATATTCTTCATTAAATATTTAATAGAATATATGGATACAGTTTTTAACATAATAATATATGGGGTCTCTATACCAATTACTCAGCTATATAGGAGGTTATAGACAACATCAACCCATTAACTTATAAGTAAAACATCTCTTTAGAATAAAAACAAGTTGTTGATGATTTATTTCCCTTCAAACACCATGGACTCCACTATGTATTAGCTAATCCTACAAATATTCCATACATTGACTTATTATGAGACATGTTCTTTTAAGGGAGAATTGTAGATGGTGGCTTCCTACACTATGTTAACAACATCACCATTATTTTATATATATCAAGTGATGCTTTTTTGAGGTATTTATGATTATCCATCATAGATGCTACTTTTGACTTGTACAATGTGGCTAGTTAGAAAAAAAACTAATGTAGAACAAGCAATGAGGAAATGACTTCTCCTAGGCAAGACCTTTACACTCAAAGATACCACCACTAACCATGTGCCCATCACCCAATTCTAGATAGGAATTTATATTGGCATGGAATTATTAAATCAATTATTTGGCCATCTAAGCATTCTGTTCATTCATCTAAAATAGGTACCACTAGTTGACCTACTCATTGTCTTAGAATGCACCTATGCACTAGGGGAAATTATCAATTCTTCCCTAAAAGAACAAATACTATACAAAAATAAGAGGCCCCAAGATGGAAAAATTTATATGACATCATATCTTTTATATGTAATCATGTAGACTATATATAGACACAATAGGGCTCTATGGGATCCAAACCTTGAGTACATCAAGAATATAATCTATTAATTATACTCATTCATCCACATATATGCATATGTGAGGAATATATTGAGAATTACAGAGGATTTGTATCCTCATGTTTGGATGGAAATTCATGGCCAACCTATATCTAGGATATCTAATAGCATCACCAATATGATCATGTCCTTGGGTTATTATTGTCTATACCTATAATATACTATTATCATGGTTATTAGACACAATTTTAACCCTATTAATCTCCCTAAATTTATCCTAGATAAAGTTGTTGAGTAGGAAATTGAATATCAGTTATGGAATGGAATAGATGTAGACCTGAAAAAGAGGAAAAATATCACATTCCATGGCTCCCATATCACAATTAAGATTATGAAATACACATACTGAATAGATTTTAGAGAGGTTGGTGGTGTAAGGAAGGATTATTCCTTATCTACTCTTCCCCACAGGGATTAGTACCCCCACAAGAATGTGCAACAAAAAGTAAATAATCTAGGCATCCCCTATAAACATGAGCCTTTTGATAATGACTTCTTGTTCCTCAATGAAAAATATAATGTGTAAGTCAAGTAAAGGGTTATGAATACTAATGTGAATTATTAATTTCTTAGATTAATCCATGAAAATCCCTCCCATATGCTTTTGTAAGACAAATTCAGGATCCCATCACTAGGAGGATGGACTGCATCATATTTTTAAAGTGGTAGACCCTTCTAAGTGTCACAAGATCAAATCCAAGATCCTCAAAACCATATTGTAATTATA
Source organism: Torreya grandis (assembly GCA_037957365.1). Taxonomy (NCBI): domain Eukaryota; kingdom Viridiplantae; phylum Streptophyta; class Pinopsida; order Cupressales; family Taxaceae; genus Torreya; species Torreya grandis. The sequence continues at coordinate 1,313,224 of JARHVA010002130.1, read as the reverse complement.
TATCAAGAAAAAGAGTAAGAGCAATTAGTAGGGGAAAAATTAGCTACTGAGCAAGAGGAATAATAGACTCCTCAAGTTTAAATGTTTACTAATTGAATTGAGGAAGGTGAAACAAGACCTAGCAAAAGAATCAATTCAAGTGAAGGAAAACACTATTATGGGAGAGGAGGAAATCATTTTATGGTGTCCTTTTATGTGGAATATATTTCAACTATAATGGTGGATTCAAGAACCATAACCTCTAGTATGACTCTTCCCTTTCTTACTTAATAAGCGATTGCTCCTTAGGTTGAGAGGATAACAATTTGTTATAAAATAAAATATAGGGAACAACCTTCAATTGAAGGTGAGTCAATCCATGAGGTGGATGAAGAGTATATAAAATAATATAAGGTTCAAATATCACAAGGATTGAAAGGAAAGGCACCCTTTAGTGGTGACAAATCACATAAGGGTGCTCTATCTACTAATATTTTATGTCATTCTCCTATTATTTCATTACCATTTGTTTCTTCTTTACCATTGCTAATTTTCTCTATTTTTCCTCCTATGTCATCATTCCCTTTTGGGATTATTTTTATTATGTCAATAACTACTCCTTTAGTCTCTACCTCTATTTCCACTACCACCAGCCAATCCATCACCCAAGTGTTATCTTATTCTACTTAATTGAGTTCACCAATGCCCTCATGAAGAACAGTGCAAACCATAATAGTGGTGGCCAAAAAAAGAGATTCCAAAAAGAAACCAGTATATATTTTTCATCCTAAGCCACATCTACAGAATGTATATTGGTCCAAAATAATATGGCCTTCAATGCCTAAACTATCCCCTAAGACTAAGCCTAAAAAAGGCACTCAAATAGAGGCATGACCATTAGATCCATCAAATTTGACTCTCCTAGATTGGGCTAAAGAATTAAGAGCATCATCTTCTAAGAGGCCAAAATTGAAGATCGCTAAGTTTCTAACTATGATCTTGCTCATTGATAAATCAACTAGCTCTATGTAAAGGGTGAGTAACAGGAAGATAGAAGATAACATTGGGTGAGGTCTAATTTTAGAAGAAATAGAATAAATCTACTCTTTGTCAAAGAGACAAGATATAAAGAAGAGTTAGTCCCCTTATGTTGATGAATTTAAGTCCTACATGGAGACCCACATTGGATCAATGTTAGCCATTCATTAGGGCATAAGTAGGTAAGAAAAGAATTGGAATAAGTGATAGAGACCCTTAGGGAATAACAACAGGTAATATATGTTCCCTTTGGGATAAAACAAGATGTTAAAAGTGCATCATTGAGGCTATATGAAATTTTAGATACCATTAAATCTTTGAGATCATAATTGTCTCCCCATGAAATCACAATAACAAAATTGTCTAAGGTTCTCAAGGAAGATGAAAATAGATTGAATTTCTTGGTTTTCTATACAACCAATAAGACATTCAGACATTTAAATTTGATGACCATACTAAAGGCATCAAATGAAATAAATATAGCAATAATTAGGACCAAAGAGGATTGGGAATAGGTAAATGTTGATGATGTTTTAGTTACTAAGATCATAAAACAAGAGAAGCATGTAGTGCAAATTTTGAATGAACTAGAATTGACAAGATCATGGGATAACACTAAGAAGTTGGTGGCTAGGTATGTTTTTGACCAAGTGATACAATAAAATATATATAATTTAAAGTAGAGTTTAGAAGGTTTGAATTTATAATATATTGAATCAAATTTGGGTTCAAAAAGGAAGAATGACACTAAAGTGGAAGTTTTTTGGGTATGCTTCTAAGAATCTAAAACTGAGCATGTAAGGCTGATAGAACAAGTGAATAGGGAGAATAAACCTTATCTCATAGATATGAGCATAGTGAAATCACCTCATGATAGTGAATACAAACACTACCAAGATTTTGAAACCAAGAATAAATCTACTTCCACATCATCTATTAGTTCATCTTAGACTCCACCTAATGTCCTAGTCTCAACTTCACCCACCACTTCAGCTCTAGCTACAACTTTAGTTCTACCTAAAACTTTAGTTCCTTCTAATTTAACCAGTTCAAATATAGTTATAACCTCCAATTTAGTACCACCTACCATCTCTATAAGTTCATCAACTCAAACTACCAGTTCAACTCCAGTTACAACCTCAGTTTTAGCCACAATAAGTATCACCAAGTAAGAGCCGAGTTAGCCTTAGTCAAAGGCTAATTTTATATAATTTTGCATGTAATAATTATTCATATCTATTTAATTCTTGTTACATCCATTTTATAATTAAATAAACTATTTTATTAGTATGCACACATGCATGACTGATGTAACTTTTAAGTTATAACATACAGTTTTATATCAAACTAGGATTTAGTTTCTAGTTATTTTGATGTAAACTGAAGTTTTAATACACTTGGATGTTGAGGTGACCCCTTCCCAAAGTAATTTAAATACATGTAAAACCCTCTTTCAAATGGTTGAAGTTTTGATCAATATATAGGAATAAATCAAATTATTTATTATCATGTAACTATGTTTGTTCTATCTTCTTCATTTTCTATGTTATTAAAAATTTAGTTTCTTCGTTTGTATCAAATCAATAATTTTAAAGTGTGCTAATTATATGGATGAATTTGATTGTTTTAATTTATGAATGATGATATTATATGTGCAAAATATATTTAGGATTGGTAAAGTTCATTAGTTTAAGAAATTAGTATAGATTGAGTTGATAATCCAAGGTGTGTAGGAGTATTTAATTTGGTATAGTCTTCTAGGCATGTGATCTAGCTACCCTAGATAACTTCCTATTTTGAACTATAATATATTAGATAAGGATGTGTAATATAACCTCTAAGGATAGAAATATTTATTTTAAATCATTAAGCTTCCTATACTTATTTTCCTATACTGTTAAGTATGTTTTTTCATGAGTGTGCAATAGCTACAAGAAACAAACATTGGTCTTGGAGATACTTGTCTACCAAATAAATAGTCTTAGAATTGACCTTTAAGTAACTCAAAGACTTATTTTCTACCTCACCTTTCTCTTCTTTTGATTTTATTTAATATCTACCCATCATAGAGTAATTTTCCATCCATTCAACTCATATAGTGATTACTTTCTATTAGATTTCATACATCTATCCACAAAACTAGTTAAACGACCTAAAAACTCAACATGATATTCCACCAACTAGTTGTCTTAAGCACATACCTATAAATTATGCCCTAGAGTGGAGCCTCGCTTCTATAGAGATACTAAATTGTTAGAGGATACCTCATTCATTCTTTTGTGTTGTGCATAAAACCCACATCAACAAAATAAAACTTACATATATTTAAATAAAAATTAACTACTCTATTAACATATTATATCATTTAATTAATATTCTCTACTACATAACCACATAAATAACTATGTCAGCTATAAATAACATTGTTACTAAATCAACCACATATATAACTATGTCAACCATTGTTAAATTTAGACCGAATCAACCATTTTATATGAAGTCAGCCACCTAACATAACTACATCAATCACTTACTATGTCATCAGTTAGATAACCCTATTACATCAACCACTGTATATGGATTTGGATTTTTATTAAAACTACATTAGCCACCTCAACACATTATTGAATTAGATAGGATGTATGACATTGGCCACCTAGACACTATCAGAATATATTAGCCCCCATATACATAGTCATCTTACTAATAACTAACTACATCAAATTTATACTATGAAAACATCCACTCTTACTCAAAATACTAATTGACAACTACATTAGCCTAGTTGATCCCATTTAATTCTTATGGTGATTTTTCACACATTTGTCATTAATTCCATATGTATTAGTGACTCTCTTTAACCCCTACCCAATGTCTATCTTAATTCCTACTTTACTCTAAAAACATTTGGGGTAAATTCCACAACATGGATTTGCCATGATGCCTATTTTTTCAAATCTACCTCATTTTCAAATAAATTTGACAAAAATTCAAAATTAATTATATTTCATATCTAAATCATGCTACTCACATCTAATATGTATCCTCCACCTCATGTTTCTCATCTTTGTGCCATGGTCTCTCTCATCACTTCTCTAGGTCATACAACTATCTGGTTTCTCAAAATAGTAAATTTACAAATGAATAGTTAAAATCCTATTCATATTTAAAATTTAAAAATTCTTTAATTACCATTTATTTACCACAAAATTATTTATTTTTCTCATAATTATGTTTCTACAAGCTTTTTCCCAAACCATAATGTTTTTAGAATATTGACAATCTAGATAATTTTTCTATGTTTAATACATATTTTTGCAAAAAAATTGAATTTTTAGTTTATTTTTTAGGTCCTCATAATGGATCATACATTGGATGCCTCTTCCATATACATCAATACAACTTATATGATATAAAAAGGTAATTCAAGTTATGTATTTTTCAATTCTTTACTTTCATTTACATTTCTAGTTTTCACTACAATATCAACTTTTTGCATTGTTATGTTTTTTCTTGAAGCACCATCCCATGTTACAATTACATGACACATGATGCACTTAGAGTGGGGCATATGTATACACATAATATTTTTAAACTTTATCATTTACTGATACTTTATCTCTTTTAGGAACTTTTCATGTTTCAATATCTCCAAGTGCACACCTTAAAAGGTGAATTAGGAAAGGGGTGGGAAGACCTTTGGTGCTTTGTAATATTTTTGGCCCCTATACCATTACATAAAATCATAATTAGTTACTTTCATAAAAATTACTAAGTAATTAACACCCACTGATACACTCTTCTAGATAATTCATCTTCCAAAATAGCCTCTAAATAAGTATACACACCATTTTCTTCATTTTCCTAGTATGTCAGCCTAATTTACGTCATTAAAGATTGAGCACATATTATGTAACTTCATCATCCCAACCAACCTAATTTGAAGTTTAATGACTCTTTTTTCCACCAAAAAATATTAATCTAGTTGACCTTGTCAGTTAAATTCTTAAGAAGGTTTAGGTTCATGTTAGCCAATTTTGGCCTACATACAAAACCTTACCTAGATGGATCGGTATTTTGAAAGTCCTGGCATGGAGTAAGAAGTTGATCATAGTTTAGTTGAGAAGTAGACCTAGAAATAGATCTAGAATTGAAAAAAAAGGTATTCAATAGGTCTCCATGGTGTTCAAAGCATTCAAGGGCATGGGGAATATTTGCACTAAGTCTTAAAAGTCTATCAGATATTCTAAAGATCAAACAAAAATGAATTACAAAAACCTAGAGAAGATAGATCATCATATCATGTCACATAGGAATGAATAGGTAAGTATAGTTACGTATTTGTTAAGTATACTTGGGAGACCCCTAAAATTCAAAGGATGACATGGAGATGATGTTTTTGTTTCCTTAAATCTTTAAAAAAAATTAGAGTCTTGATGAGTTTTCTATCTCAAGATATAAGCCTTCAAATTTGAACTAATAGAGTGATACATATGTGGGGACATTAATTTTAAGCCACAAGAAGTATCCATTTGAATTAAAACATTTCAAAGGATCCTGAGGTTAAACATAGAGTCAATAAGTGTCAAAATCTTGCATGATCAAATTGAAGATCAACAACATGAGGATAAAATCTTGAGTTAGTGGGACCATCAAGATCAATGACACACACACAATCAAATATCAACAGTGAGCTTGAGGTTAACAAGTTGGAAGATATTGATATTGGACATGAGGCTAAAAAGTGGCATGATCATGGTGAATCAAAATATTGATGGTTCACATTCGATTAAGTTGATAAAGATCGACAATACACATTCAACCTTGTAAAAAAATTTAATGGTGTGTGTAGGGTCAAAAATTCAATGATCTAGATCAAATGTGAGGCCACCATGTGGAAAAATCATGTTATTAGGATGAAGACTAAGTAAAAAATCCATATAAAACACATGAAGATGAAAATTTTCATAATCTAGAAAACTAGATCAAGATCAACAATCGATGAAGGAATTTAAAGCCAAGACACTTCAAATGGAGATTGAATATGATCCAAGTAAATTAAAAATAGGTATTTCAAACAGAACACCATTAAAGTTTAGTTAAGACCTCTAGTCAAATATTTAAAACATAAAAGGTCCATTTTCTTAGGTTATAGTATTATTTCATGACTATGATCATTGTTATTTAAATAAGATTTGTGAAAATAATTTGTCAGCTTCTACAAGGTTCATAGGTAGAATAGGTTTGTTTAAACCTAATATAGTTCAATAATGAGGCCATAAAACCTGGTAGGCTTTTCATCGATATGACAACTATAAGAATACCAATAAATGTGATTAGTTTTCATCTATATTAAGACTTATACTCAGAATTGAATTAGGGGTAGATGGGTGATTATGAAATAATATCTTATCCTTTTACAAGTCATATCCTTGAAAAAATAGTACCTAAAACCTCTTAAAATATACATAGTCATGGCTCTATTAGGTTCATGGATCTAAATATTTTGTCCTTATAATCAAGTCAAGGGGAAGATGGCGTAGAGTTCCAAGAAGAGATCTAGTGGTAAGAGAATGTAGTTAGATCATTTAATATATTTTTAGGGTATTTCCCTTCATATAAGGAGCATGACTCATCATTCTCAAATTTATTCTTGTCTTTTAGTAATGTTTGTCAACCAACAAGAAATCTTAAGAGATATTAGTATAAGTAAAAGTTATTTTACTGATGAAGGATTAGTCCTGATTGGATCAAAGCATGGTTGAGAATTCATTAATAAGTGGTGGTAGTTTATTTAATGAATTTTTAATGGAATTATCCTCTTCTCCCCCCTCTCTATATCTCCTATTTTCTTCCCTATTATAACTCTCTCTCACTTTTTGATAAGGAATTGATTCTCTCATTTTTGAAGAGCAAGAGACTCTCATTTGATAAGTTTAGACCCTATCAAAAATTGTATAAAAGACCTCTTGAATCAATAAAGAATTTATTTAACTATCTCTTTAATCTAAATTATTTTAGTAAGCTTTTTCATGATGGCATTATGAAGGAGAATCTTCCATGTCCATTGTCCTTCTTTATTCCCTATTTTTAGGTGTTTTCAAGTTAGTTGTAGGTCTAGACTTGTTTTCTTTTTTATAATAATGTAAAATTGGTGTGGATCTTATAATCCCTATTTGTTTCATTCATTTCTTGTGAGATTAGTTTATGAAACATTTATGCATATTAGCTAGATTTTGAGATGGTGTGAACTAGCATTGTCTTAAAGTTTCATAAGTGTAATTTTCTTTCTTATGTGAGTTTTCATTTAAATTTGGTGTATCACATTTTAGATTCCTTATTAACCCTATTCCCCCATTCTAAGCCTTTTCTAATAATAATAATTAGTTAGGTGATCCATCGAGAGGAATTTATCCTTCTCTAGATGTTCAACCCCACCATAGGATACCCGCATCCTGGGGTTGTCCCAATATTATGACTGGGAGTAGGGGAGCCTAAAAGAATCCTCTACAAGGGTGTAAATCCATGTTATAATAGTTTCTAACATTATTAATGGGACTAAATTTCAAATAATATTAATCAAGTTTCATTCTAGTTTGATCAATTTGGAGCAGTTGTAGCTTTCATGCAATAGTATCTGACGACTCCAAGCAACATTCAATATTTTGGTGTAGAACATTAGCTATCTTTCATGCCAAAGGTGACTAAAAGATAAAATTATAGAGTTATTCCCTTTGAATTTGTTGAATTGACTTTAAACTTAGTAAAAAGGTTAATATTCACTAATACACATCCATATAAAGGAGTATTTCCTCCTAAACCAGTTTCAAGGTTTACTTCTAGTAGAAGATATTTGTTAGTCCTTTTCATTGCCATGGCAGCCCCTAGAGCTTTTTTTTATGGATTTTAATGGTTAGAGTCCTTTATACCTCTAAAATTATGATCTTATTCTAATATTAGCTCTAAAAAATGTCCCTTATTTCATAGGAGACCAATCTACAACCCATTTTAAACACCTTAGAGACATAGCCAAGTTCTACAATATTTATGACATAAATAAGGAAAATGTGTCTATTAGGCTATTGTCCATCTCTTTCAAGGTTAAATATTTGGACTAGTATATAAACCTTACTACTAATTCCATCATATCATGTGATCAGTTATGTGATACCTTATGTAAAATATTTGTAGACAAAATTGACCATTTGTCATTTTCAGAGAAGCTAGCCAAAATTAAGAGGATTCGTCATGAGGTTATGAAATATTTTAACATAATATTTAAAAAGACATGGAATAGGATCCTAGTCTCTATTATGCCTACTCTAAACTTTGTTTTCCTTTACTATTTGAAATATCTTAATAGTGACATTCTAGTAATGATTCAATCTATGGGAGGGAATGCACTACCAAATGTTTATGAGGTGGTAATGAGATCAAAAAATTGTCTAGTACAAGCTGGCAAGCTTTCCCCTAGACCACTAATGCCTTTGTTTCCTAAGATTCAACTACCTTATATTGTCATTCTTCCCCTTGTCATTCCTCATACACCAACACTTGCTACTATACCTACACCAAATCAAGAAAAGGCTTCCATTATTCAATCTAGTGACTCCCAAGAAAGCAAGAATTTCTAAGAGCTTGAGAACATGTTTGAATCCTTTGGGAATGAATTAGTGAATATGAAGAGGCAAAAATCCTAGTTTAATGGACCTTATCAAGACCCATATCAGCCTTAATTGTAGTCTTATCAATAAAATAGGCCACCCTATAAAGGTAGTTTCTAAACTCAAGGCCAAAAACAAAGCCAAGGCCAAGGGTAGCCTAACTATGTTAGACAAAATCATTAAAATCCAAATTCTATAATAAACTTCAACACTTTGGTCCCTATTCAAAACAAAATTGGTCAATAAGTTGAGGGTACCATGCCTTAAAATTAATATTTTGGCCAATCTATTATCCCAAACATTGAGTTTAATCAAGATTTTAATGAGCAATGGAATTAATGTGATAGCTATGGATATAATCAATCTCTTATGGATCAGAGTGTAGAGGTACCCATGATGAAATAACCAAAAGAACCTCCACAAGTCAAGGGCCTAATGAGGGACAAAACTAGTTGGATGTTATAATGGTCAATTATGAGCAAGAAGAATGCTATGCACTCAATCAATAAGCTAATTATAGCCAAACATAAATCCTAGTGGATGCTAATACAAGATTCAAAATAAGGAATATGGATGGTAACCAAGAATTAGTCAAAGATATCCCTATCATTACTCCTTCACTATCAAAGCCAAAAGAACCTACTTCCAATCCATATGTTCTAATAGCCCCAAAGAATTAGAATCAAAGGACTATCTTTTCACCCCAAAACTCACAAGTTCAAATTATAGTTATGGCTTATAAAGTACAACCAAATTTTGGTGGTTTACCCACCAATATTATTGAATAATGAAAAAATATAATCTGAGTGTGCCAATATGGGACATGATATCTATGCCTAGTCAGATGGATATCCCTCAATAAGTATTGTCAAATATTAATGTTTTAGATAAGCCATAAGGAAAAGAGAATGTAGTTCTCACCAATGCAACTAAATGACCTAATGAAGGGAAACCAAATAAGGTGATCAAATATCCTCCCTCCTACATCTCTATAATCATTGGTGACTCTTTAGTTCACAATTACATCTCTAGTATTTCTCTTATTAATGGTTTTAATTCAGTTGCTCTTATAATGCATCAAAGTATGAGAGCCTTATCCATATCCTTCAGTGGGCTAGTAAGATAAGAATTAATCAATTATAAGTGTTTAGGGATAGTAAGTTGATAGTGTATCAGGTTAGAGGCCAAAATGTCACAAAGAACCCCTTGATGAGATCCCTCAAACATAGAGTGTGGGACATAATTAATTATTTTTAGGCCTTCAACATCTAAGCAATGCCAAAGAACCAAAATTATCATGATGATATATTGGCAACTATGGGAGCTCAATTTGATATCCCAAGGGAGTTGAAGAAATCTAAAGTGTAGTCACATGTTAGAGAGGTAGTAAGACCATTAGTACTAGACAATGAATCTCATTGGTAGGTCTTTGATAGTGATAAAAAATTTCTTGTTTCTTGTAGTAGGAAGTATATTTTTCCTCATTAAAATAAGAAGAGTTTTGAGATCAATATGAAGATCAATTTTTTTAGCTAAGGTCTAACAAGCTTCCCAAAGGCCTGGTCACCCTTGAAGGTTTTTTACATGAGCGGGACAATATAAGAAAGGAAAAGTCAGTGATGTTAATTAATGAGGAGAAATATGAAAGAGTTCTTATCCTAAAATAAAAACTTCTCAATCTTGGAAAGGTAAGCACTATGGATAGAAAGCATAATTTCATTATGCTTTATAGAGAATATGTAGAAATATTTACTTAGGAGTATAGTAACATGAGAGTTTTTTATCCCAAGCTATCCTAACACACTATATAATTAGAGGCTAATGTCAATCCTTTTAGGTAGAAGTAAATACATTTCAACCCCAAAATTAAAGAGCTTATGAGGATAAAATAAACCAAATTAATTGAATCCAAGATCATCTTTCCCATCAAACATTCATCATGGGTAGCCAATATGGTACCTATATGGAAAAAGAATGGGGAGATCAGATTATGTGTTGACTTTAGGGATTTGAATAGGGTCTCTTTGAAATATCATTACCCATTAATATCCATGGAATAACTTCTTTAAATAGTTATTAGTTTAGAATTGTTGTCCCTTTTAGAAGGGTATCATAGTTGTTGGTTGTTATGATACAACCAAGTACATGTAAGAGAAGAAGATTAATATACAACTCCCTTCAACATAAAGTGGGTCAAATATGATTATTAGAAGATTCCTTTTGGATTTTTGAATGTCAAGGAAACTTTTCAAAGAGAAATGGACATGGATTTCCAAGGATTTCTAAATCAGATGATGCTTGTCTATTTGAATTACATCATAGTTTTTTCCAAGAATGCTAGTGAGCATTTAGATCACCTAAGATTGATCTTTGGAGGATGCAGAGAATATGGGATCTCATTAAATCCCAATAAATATGTTTTTTTTATCCATGAAGGTAAATTCTTGGGACATATTATCTCAAAAGAGGGATTAGCCATAGACCCTAATATAATAAATGCCATCTTGGCACTATCTTTACCCAAGAATAAGAAGGGACTCTGAAGTTTCCTTGGGAAAATAAAATTTGTAAGGAGGTTTATACCTAGTTTTGAAAACTTGGTCAAACCCATTACTACCATTATAAAGAATAACCAAGTGTTCACTTAGTCAAATGAAGGTAAAACAACCTTTGAGGATATCAAGTAAGCCATTTCCCAAGTACCCTCACTCATTAATATTGATTTATCAAGGGATTTCATATTGTATACTTTTTGCAATGTTGAAAATATATCAGCTATGCTGATGTAGAATAATGGTGAAGGACTTGAGAAGCCAATTGTTTTTTTTAGTCAAGGGCTTGAAGGATATGAGGTAAGGTACACTTTTATATAAAAGTAAGTCATTAAAGCTTTAACAAGCCTCAAAAAGTTTAGACCAATTCTCTCCAATAGTAGGATTCATCTTATGGTGTCTCATTTTGGAGTAAGGGAATTTATCCTCAAAAAATACTTAAATGAGAAGAGGGCTTGTTGGATTACCAAGGTCATGGACTATGACTTGGAGATTAAGTTCACTAAGCTAGTGAGAGGCAAAGGCTTATGTGAGAATATGGTTGATGACCTTCATGAAGATAAAGAAGTTGTGTTGGTGACATAAGACAACTAACAAATAGATGCACCTCCACTTCACACTATCTAGATCCAATATATGACACATTTATTGATAATAGGTGAGTGTCTTATAGGTGTGAATAGAAAAAGAGAAGGTATTTTAGAATTTAGTCCATACCTTATGCATTGGTTAATGAATTTTTATTTAAAAGAGACCTCAATATATTGCTTCTAAGGTGCATAATGATAATCAAGTGACATGGATCTTAGAACAATTTCATGATGGGCATGTAGGAGGTCATTTTTCTCTAAGGACTACAATAGAAAAGGTAGTGAGAGATAGTTATTATTGGCATAGCCTCTTTAGGTATGCCTATGCATAGGTCAAAAAATGTCAAAAGTGTGATCTTTAGGAAGGTAAGTAAAGATTGGTAGCCCTTCCTCTCAACCAAATTCAAGTGAATATCCCTTCATGTAGTGGGGTATAAACTTCATAAGAATAATTAATCCACCTTCTAGGTGGGGACACAAATGGGTACTCGCTAATACTAATTACTTCACTGGGTGGTTAGAAGCAATTTCCCTTAAAGAATCCAATGAAAAAATAGTGTTATACTTCTATGACAGCATAATGACCAAGTTTGGTGTATTAGCCACAATAATTTTAGATAATGCCTTAGCATTTATTTCCATGAGAATAAGTGAATGAGCACTCCATTTTGGAATCTAGCTTAGTACATCCTCCAATTACTACCCCTCAAGTAATGGATTGATAGAGTCTACAAATAAGAACTTGATAAGGATTATCAAGAAGACCATAAAGGAGAACAAGAGAGTGTGGCACATAAAGCTAAGGACAACCTCATGGGATGATAGAGTGAATCCTAAAGTTTCCATTACTAACTCACCCTTTATAATGGTATATGGTAGGGAAGCTGAATTTTCCATTTATCTTGAAATGTTTTCCTTGGAGTTATCCCATCAGATCGATTTGATAGAGAGTGAACCTCTGAGTGTGAGGATGGTATAGCTCATGGAGCTTAAAAAAACCAAGAACCTTGTAATGAAGACCCGTAAGTCAAATCAATCTCATATCAAGAAAGCCTTTTATAAGAGATCCATAGAAAGGGAATTAAAATAAAGGGATCTAATCCTCAAGTGGTATTTAAATAAGGTCAAGCTAGGCAACCATATAAATTTCAATATCTTGTGGAGTGGTCCTTATTTGATCCATGGTTGAAAATAACATAATGATTTTTAGCTTGCCTAATTAGATGGAGAGGTATTAACCCCCAAATTAATGGAATTCATTTGAATCCTTGTTATTAAAAGAGTTTATAGCCATTGTATAATATTGTACATGTTAGAGTAGATTTTATTTTTTCCTCTAAGTGCCCTATGCACATTTATTTCAATTCTCTTTGACCTCCATAAGTGCCTTAGGCATAGTTATTTTATTTCTTTTGGTCCTTATTTCTTCAATATAAGTTTTCTATAAAGGTGGTATCTTTGTATTAGTTTTATATTATTTGTGAGAAGAGACTTGAGACTCCATACCCAATGGATAGTTTATGGATACTAGTCTCTTGCATAGCATGCATGTAATCCAAGGATGTCACCATAAATTTTGGCCAATTTTGACCTACATACAAAAACTTGCCTAAATGGATTAGTATTATAAAAGTATTGGTATGGAGTAAGAAGCTGAGCAGAGTTTGGTTGAGAAGCAGACCTAGAAATAGTTCTAAAATTGTAAGAAAAAGGTTTCTATCAGGTCTCTATTGTGTCCAAAGCATTCAAGGGCATGGGGAAAGTTTTAACCAAGTAATTTTTGTGCAAGTCCATTCAAGTCATAAGAAATGGGTTTTAATGTATCTCATGTATAAGGCCTCAATCAAGTCATATGAACTAAAGAAATTCCCTCTTGTACATGGGAGTTAGTTATGTCAACTAAGTTGGTATAACCAACCCCATAAACTTACATTGAAATTGTGGAAGGAAAATCATTATAGGAGTGGATGGGCATAGGAGAGGAGGAAGGAGATGTTAGAAAAGGCTCCAAGAAGTACCAATTAGGATCCATGAGAAAAATATTGATTCACCTCTCAAGAAAGATTGACAAGTCCTCTCATGGACTATATTTTTGTAATCAAGATGGATTAAGATGAATAAAGAACTACTATTATTATTATTAATTCATTATCCTGTAGGTATTTATGTATTCTTGTTTGATATAGTTTGAGTAATATTTTATCCTTTTAGATGTAGATGTCCTTATAAATATTGTAGGATAGAAGTTTAAATGGAGTTGATAGTCTTATGTGAATAGTTTGCTTATGTTGGAGATTGTTGATACAAGGGTGTGGTTTGATTATTTACCTAAGTCTATGCTTGATCTTGAAAACATTTGTTTTACTACAATATTTTGGGAGTGTATAATTGTTGAGAAACAACTCAATTTTAGAGAGGTCTATATGTTATCTAGTAAGTGGTAGAGTTGCCAAATAAGGTTTGTTATTTGGTGTTGATAATCCCAAAGTCTTGAGTAATGTATTAACATTTTTTTGAAATAAAGGGAGGTATGTGGTATTACCTAGAGTAAGTTGAATTACTAAAATAAAAATTTGGAAGCTCAAATGTTGTATTCTACCTACACCTTATTTTAGGTTCACAGTCACTTTGAAAGGGAAGATTAGAGAATTGTCCCCTTATTCTTATCACAATAATCATTGATTATATAGTTTGGATGAAAGGGAATTTTAGTACATGAGTTTATTTATCCTTGGAAACTTTTTGAGAGATTATAAAGTGAATAAAAGAACCTACTTATGTCACAAACCTATAGATTACATTATGAAACTCAATTGAGAAATAAAGAATGGAGATTCCTTGTATAAATGCATATGTATTTTGATTCTAAGGACTTTTATAGAATTTTATAGGAGTAATAAAGTGGTGGGAGTTGAAAAAAGCCTTTTCGAAGAGTCTTTAAAGCTTATAAACACACAAATCCCTTTTTCTTATATGCCCATTATTGTTTCACGATTGTGTGTACTCTATTTTGGTATACATTCCTTGCAAAAGATTGTTAAAGCACAAATGAAAGTTTAAATAAGTTTTTGAAGGAATTTTAATGTTAAATAATATGGATCAAGGTTAATACAAACTTTAAAAGTTTCAAAGAAGTTCATGGATGTAAATACCCTACTATTACAGTTCCAAAGGGGGTTCAAAAATAGATGTTTCAGTTGTTTTAAGAATGAAATTTTGTGTATTATGGGTAATGAGATATTTTATAAGGTGGAATTCATAAACATAGACCTAAAAAATTCTATTTGGGTCTTTGAAACATTATATAACTCAAGATAGAGAATTTATAAGGATCTTGACCTTGTGTAGATTAAACAAACCCTAGGATTAGGGTTTGGTTGATAAAAATAGTTTCCACAATTAAATTTACATTAAAATTCATAATATGGTGTAATTTTATCTCCTCTAATATATATTTTTTGTTTTTTATTATTTCTAGGTCTGTACGGTATGGAACCACCCCTATGTGCATAGATTAGGGCTGATAAGCCTAGTTTGGGAGGACATTAACAAAGGAAGTCCAATCTAAAATGGGTTTCAAGTAATGAAATTTTACACACACCTCAAGGGGAATAGAGTGTGCCTAAAAGTATGATTATATATTGATAAGGGGGCATATATTGGTCAAACAAAGGAAAATTTCTAAGGAAAAGGCTACAATCCTTGAAATAACTTTGGGACCTTGGAGGATAGGAATGAGAATAAAAAAGTTAATCATAGGTTGTAATAGGTGGATATAAATGTCTTAAGATCATTTAAGACAAAAAAAACAAGAACACTGAGTCCCTAATATCTTTACCAAGGTATGGTCCTTTAGATCTATCAAGATTGACTAAGGAAGAGTTAATATATGAGTTGCATCCTAAAGAATGAAAAAGGTGAAAGGTAACAAGTTGAGATAATACTTTTATATTCACAAAGGAGGATAATTATAGTAGATAAATATTCTAAGTCTTAAACAAACAAACAATGAGTGAACTCTATATATCCTAGTATGGAAGTTAATAAAGACCAAGGGAGATGAGACCTTAGAATCAAGTGGAGATTGAAATTGAATTTTATAAATTATTGGAGACTTCTCTCCATGCCTCTACATAATTTAGTATCAGATCTTGGTAAGATTTATTTGATTTTTCTTTTGAATTCTTTACAAGTTTATGATTTGATATGAATGCATAATTCTATGAGGTATGCATGAGAGATAACACCTTGTAGGGTATTAAGGAGAATAAGGTTGAAATTTTGATCTATTGAGATTAGCATAGAGGATTATAAGATTGAGGAGAGAATAATTGAATCCCCAAAGTCCTATGAGAAAGGACTAGAAGCTAGTCAAGGAAAGACTAGAAAAGATAGAGAGAAAAGAGACATATGAGAGAATAGAGAAAGAATAATCCTAAAGAGAGTTAAGGAGGATAATAAAAGGTCCTAGATAGATGACACGATAAGAGGAAAGGCCCAAAAGAGATCTAAGAATCAATATTTCCAAGATTGCTTAGAGTAAGGTCTAGATAGGCCTAGAAAACAAAGATGAATGGAGAAGATAGATATAGAAAGAGAATTAAAAGACATAAGAAGAGAATTGGGGAAAGGTATAGAGAGGATAGAGCTCATGATTAATCTCATAAGAGAATAAGAATGCTAATAGACTGGATAGAATCTGAGAAGAAAGGTAAATTGGCCACTAGAGTCACTTGTGAGAAGAAGAAGTCATAAGAAAGGTGTCTTGAGAGAACAAGAAGAAGAAAGAGAAGGAAACCTAAAGAGGCATGAGAAGAGAGATGTTACCAATTTAGAAACAATAAAAATAGATAGAGAAGAGAGTTCTCATTGAGGAGAACAAGAATAAGATATAAGTTCCAATAAGATCACATGAGGGTGAAGACAAAAAGAGATGGACAATGTCTATGTCAAAGACATTTAAAGAAACTGTGTGGTCTCTCATTTTGTATGCTAACATTGCTTTCAAGTTTGTGTATATAGGTATGAATAAGAAATTGGAGAAGGCCAATTATGCAGCCTAAAAGATGATGAAGGATGTGCCAAGAATATCACCCATTAAGTGGAAAAGTAATGATAAATAAAAAGAACCTCTTGAAGAGGACAAAGATAAGGATATTTAAGGAATATCATATGTAGAAGATGAAGAGAAAGAGGATTTTTATGATACATTTCCAAGTATATCATTTGAAACAAGAGAAGAAGCATGCAAACAAGACATGAATATCACCCAAAAATACATGGAGGAAGAGATAAGCTTGAAGTAGTTGTATTTGGAGGTAAATGAATGTTTAAACATTGATTTTGATTATATATGTGATGGAGAAAAGGCTAATATCTAGATTGAGAGAAAGAAGGAAAAATTGTAGCCCTTAAAATAAGAAAAAGGTCATGGATATGTATGACCTAAATGGATTAAACAAATATGTAAAGATAAGGAAGAAGAGAACCTCAAACAAGAGGTCAAACAAGGCAAAGGCATAAGTGGAAAATAAGCATAAGTGTGGAGATAAAGAACAAATGGAAAAGTAAATCAAGTTGGAATGGTAGAGAACAAATGTATGAAGCATGAAAGAGGTGAAATGAGAAGCAAGTGGTAGCCCAAGAAGGTACAACATATCAAGTGGGTGATAAAAATCAAGAAAAGAATACAAGAGGATCAAGTTACAAGTGTACTCCAAGCAAGCATGAAGAGTGAAGAAGATAACAAGCCTAGAAATTAATTTTTTACACTTGTATTTGCACCCTTGAGGAGATTATCATCTCTCCTCATAAAAGTGTCACAATGGATTCATCTCTCTTGTTGTGGGTGACAATTTAATTGAGATGAATCTCTAGATAAGGGGCTAGCTCCCCTTGATGCACCTTTAAATCTCTCTCTAACCTATCAATTATGTATGAAAAAGGTTAAGGAAAATAACTAAGAAACCAAGTGGTAACGTACCAATGTATAATTTCCTCCTAATTTATTGAAACCACTACTTAAAGACAAACAAGGTGTTTCTCACACAAGACTCACAACTCAGGATTCATTACTACATAAATGTTTCATATGCTAGATTCAAGAAGGTATATGATTCTTAGGAAGGGAATGAATGATTCCAAAGAGGGATAAAATCATGGACCACTTCTAGGATATCTCTATACTTAGAAAATAATACTAGCAAAGACCTACAACAATCTCCTTTTTACAAATTGGTAGACCATCAAGAGTACAAGCTAGAAAAGATAATCTTTCACTAGACTAGACCAACAAGATTCAATTCATTACTCAATATTACAACATATGAGTAGCAAAAAAACTTGTATGTTTCTTCAAGAGTTCTTCAAGTACAAATCTGGGTAGATTTTTTCCATTAACCAGTGGAGCCTACTAAAATAATGCATGTATATAGCTTTGAGAGAGAAATCAAGCAAAGGAAGTCCAAAGTTCACTTAGACATGTGTCAATTTGAGGATATTGGTTATAATTGCATGTGAAAGAAGGATGAGGTGAGTCATGTCATGTTATGAGGTCTAATTTTCTAAAAAAAGTCATAAGAATAGTGAAAAGTGGCATAAAACCTTCAGAATTGGCATAGGAAACTTCTTCTATCAAAGATCATCCATGAGCATTTGAAACTAAAAATAGGGGAGATGATACATAACACTAATACATGAAATGTAACTCATGATTATATTTATAAAATGCTTCTCCTAATTTTTATCCATCTTCTAGACACATATGTTTGTCGATTTCATAGAAGCTCCTTCATTTGGTCAAATACTAGTAATAACTTAAACTGTCGACTTGCCTATTTTTTGTTTGCTTTGTCTATGCCAGATGCTTAGGATCCTACCATTTATTACTTCCACATTTTCCCTTAGGTTCTTTCCAAGCCTTTTGACACCAATGACTATTCTTTATAGTTTGAAATTGATGTTTGTGAGGCCATCACCATTCTTATTCATTTGAGATATTTTCCTTAGACACTTTTTCCTGTAGTCACTTTGTTTTGGCGCTTTTCTTGAAAGAATTCATTCAATATTTTTAATTTTTGACAATTTTTGCAGATAATTTTCCCATGGACAAGGTCTTTAGGAGTTTTTCCAAGTGCTCTTTGACTATTCCTTTGGTCACTTTTTGAAAAGTTACCTTTCAAGTTTATAAAATGCTCTTCGAACATGGTAAGTGCACTTTGAATCATGGAAAGTGCCCTCTAAATCATGGAAAGTGCCCTTCAAATCATGGAAAGTGCCCTTTCAAGACCTCTACATGGGACACTTTTTCTTACATGATATCTTTCAAGGGAATGTTTGGGTCACTTAGATTAAGGGTACTTGTCTCTACCTATTCCCCTTGGGATTTTTTATCGAGCTTCTTTGTATTGAGTCTTTTCCTTCATGAGTTTTTTCCCAAACAATTCCTTCAGCCCCTTTTTCCTCATTAATTCCTTTAGAATATTGGATGACCCTTCATATTTTCTAAAATGGACCATCTGGGAAGGATACTTTACCCAAAAAAAACCATTTAAAAACATTGCAAAGGACCATTAGAAAAGATTGAAGTGCCCTTCAAAAAAGTTGTAAATGACCCCTACAAAAAGATTGAAGTGGACCATTTCTTGTAGAAGCACCTTTTCAAAAAAATTGTTTTAGACAAAATGTCTAAAATAATACCTTCATAAATATTATGTAGACAATTTTCCCAAAATAAATCTAACCCTTAGCTCAAAAATATATCCTTCAAGGAAATTATTTTGGACAAAATGTTTAAGATAATTCCTGACACTTGAAAAAAACCCTTAAAACATATTTTTACAAAATAAAGAAACCTTGAACTTTACCATAGGTTTTGAGTGGAACAAATACGATGAAGGAATTCTACATACTAGACTTAGCCAAAAGGTGTAACCTAGATGACTGAGCTCAAATGACTAACTCTAGAAATGTGTTTGAAGTAAGTCTTTAAACTTGAACAACTTTTCTTGTGCTTCAGTGAAGGACCTCATATTTATTACACAATAACTTTGAACCAATATAAACAAACTTGCATGATTACCTTCTTGTGTAATACTATGTATGAAAGATCTAGTGTTTTGAAAATGTTCTTTTAAACTTTGCTCAAACCTCTTAGAATGACTCAAAGAAAATGAAAGGGCCTAGGCAACCAACTTATCAAAGATAATAACATTAATATTATGTTGACATCACTCTATGACATGATATTTACCCTTAAAATATCTAAAGGCCAAATTTTCATATAGGGGTGCCCAATTTTGACCTACAAGGTCAAAAGTTGGTCAACAAAATGGTGACTCATAGGGGTAGTATGCTTACTATATTGACTAGACTGGTAGCCTACATAGTCCATTAGGCATGGATTCATATAAGGACATGAAAAAGGACCATGAACAAAACACCAAACTAGAAGGAAAACCCATGCCACAAGATGTAACACCTAACAAATGCAAGACAAAACAATACACAAAGAAAAGCAAGATGCAATAAAACTCACACATGTGCATAAACACTTAGGAAACATCAAGTAAACAAGAAACTATGTACATGGGAAGAGAAGAAACCTTAGTAGTAATGCTTTAGATATATCCCATTGATAGGGATATTGAGCTCCATCTCCATACAACTTTGAGAGTTGGAAGGCATTATGTTGTTTGCATTGTGTGATCACATATGGGCCACTCCACAAAACATCAAATTTTATGTGTCTTCATGGATTGGCCCTATCTTCATCCCATTTTAAAATAATATCTCCCTCTTTAAAACTCCTCAACATGGATCTCTTATCAAAATATTTATTTTTTTATTGTTGGTGAGTAGTCATGGTGTGCATAGCTTGACATTTTGTCTCCTCAAGCTCCATTAACTCACATAATCTAACTTCCATGATTTCATTCTCCATCAATTATAGCTAATGGGTAAGATCTAAATATGGTAACTCAAGTGAGATAGGAATTCTAGCTTCCCTTCCATAGATAAGTGTATAGGGTGATTTTCCATTTCTCTCTTTGGTGTAATCCTATCAGCCCAAAGGGTTGTCTTCAACTTAGTGTGCCAAGTCCTTTTATTTTCCTCCATTTCCCTCTTAATAATTCTAATTAAGCTCTTTTTTATGGACTCAACTAGTTCATTCCCTTGGGGATAGTAGTTGGAGGAGGTGTTGAGATAGATACCATGATTTAAATCCCATTCACTTGTCCTTGCTCCTAGAAAATCTAATGCATTTTCTAAGATTATTGTTGAAGGAGATCTGAATCTTATTAATATACCTTCATAAAAGTCTAGGACTGATTTTTAATTTTCCTCTTTAAGAGCTACATGCTCCACCCATCCCATAAAATAATCAATGGCTATCAACACCCACTTATGCCCATCACTAGAAGGTGGATTGATTAGTCCTATGAAATCCAAACCCCATTACATGAAGGCTTACTCAACCTAGATTGGATGAAGAGGCAAGGTATCTAGATTTTTTTTACCATAAAAAATAGCACACTTTGGCATTTCCTTACCCAAGTGTGAGTGTCCCTAAATAAACTAGGTCAAAAGTAACTAGCCCTCATAATCTTAGTAGTTATGGTTCTTGAAGCAAAGTGACCACCAACTGGTCCATCATGGAATTCAAATAATACTTTTTCAACTTTATCCAAATAAATACACCTTAAAATTACACCTAAAAATTCCTTTCTAAATATCACTCCATCACTAAGTACATAAGGAATGGATTACAACCTAAAGTACCTTCTTTTAGCCCTATCAAGGCCTTGTGGACACTCATCGATTTGAAGGAAATGGATCATGTATTGTGTGAAAATTATCATGGATGAAGGTGAAGTTATCATAGAGTCATCATGAAGTACTAAAATTACTTATTTTTCTCTTTCAAATTTAAATCAAGATGCTCACATAACCCCTTTCCTTTTACTAGTTTTGTTGTCTTGATCTCCACATCATATTCCATCACCTTTGTGATCCAAACTACCCTATTTTCATTAAAATATCTAATCAATATAAATTATTTCACATTAGGATGAGGCACAAAAATGTGAATGTTTTTATTATACAACATATGCCTAAACTTATTTAAACTCTTTATCACTGAAAGCACTTATTTCTCAACATATGTGTATCTTGTTTCATAGCCTTCTAAACCTTGGATAAAAAAGGCAATAGGTTGTTCCAAATTATCATCATTTTCTTGGGTAAATATGGTATAAATCACCTCTTCATTCCCAAAATTTTAAAAATTGAAGTCCCTATAGAAGTTTGTACTTGCAAGAGTAGGAGCTTAGGTAATGGCTTACTTGATTTCTTCAAAACTTTCTTTCCTCCTTCTTGTCCAAGTGAATACTTCATCTATACTTAGAATGGAGGTTAAGGGCTTGAAAAAGTTAGAGAAATTAGGAATGAATATCCTTATTAAATTTATATTTTCAAATAATATTTTCAAACCTTTCTTATTTTTAGGCAAAGACAATGCCAAGATGGCACTTACCCTTTCAGGATCAATAGACAAACCTTTTTTGGGAATAATGTGGCATAAGAGTTTGCCTTCATGAATAAAAAACACACACTTATTTGGGTTTATAGATATCCCAAAATCTCTACACCTCTCAAAAATAGACCTTAGGTGATTCAAGTTATCTTTTGCATCCTTGGAGAAAACTATTATGTCATCAAGATACACCATCACAAAGTCTTTGATTAGTCCTTGAAAAGCCATATCCATTGCATGTTGAAAATTAGATCCAAAATTAGACAACCCAAGATGAATTTTAATATAACCATGTATACCCTACTTAGTAGTAAAATATATCTTATATTGGTGACTTTTTTTCACTAAAATCTGATTATACCCAGAATACCCATCAAGGAGGGAAAATCTTTCATTACCTACCACAACTTGCAAGATTTATTCCATGAAAGGGAGGGGGTAATAATCCTTCAAATACACTCTATTAAAGTCCTGAAAATAAACACACAATCTTATATCTCCATTATTTTCCTAATAGGGACTAAGTTTGTTAACCAAGATGAATGCTTGATGAGAAAGATGATTTTGGACTCAACCAACTTGGTGAGTTCTTTCCTCATGAGAAGCTCAATCTTTGGATTGATTGGCCTTTTCATTTTATTAATATAATTATCATTCTCATCTATCTCTATATTATTATGAGCTAGATTTGGATCAAAAACTTTTAAACCACTATACTCCCATGCAAAGACATCAAAAAATTCTTTACATAGCTCAATGAAAGCATACTTCTCTTCACTAGTACATACCTTCCCAAGTGCAAGAAATTTATATTTGAAGATCTGAAACTTCTCATAATTTTATTTCTTGGTGGACATGTTTACCTTTTCTTTCTTTAGCTGGTCATCATCATTTAATATGCTCTCAAGAGTGACTAGGCCTTTAGGGAGTTTGTTAGACTTTAATTTCACAATATATCCTCCATATTGTTGTTGTAGTTTAGAATAATTCTTGGAACAAAACTCAAATTTTTCTTGTAGAAATTTTTTAATTTGTTGGTCACTATCAAACACTTGCCAATTAGTGACATTATTTGGTATGGAGGGCCTTACAATCACCTTTAGATGAGGTTGGTTCTTGTCTTCTTTTATCCCTTTTGAAACATCAAATTGAGCTCCAATTATTGCCAACCTATTAGCATGCTTGTTATATTATCTTGAAATATAAGTGATTTTTAAGGCTAAAAATCTTCCATAAGATCCCACACTCTATTCTTATAGGACTTAAGTAAGGAAATTTTAGTCAAATTCTACCCCCTAACCTGATTGACAACAAGCTCATTATCACCAAAAATTTGTAATTATTTGACACCTATTTTCCTTTCCTACTATAGGCCATGAATGAGGGCTTAATATTATACTAAATTTAAAGTAAAATATAATTTAAATCTAAATGTTTAATAATACCTTTCCTTGTAAGGTGAAACCAACATTGCTCCACCACCTGCCCTAATCTTGCTTCTTGACCCATCAAAGAAAAACTACCATAAACCATTCACATCTTCACTTGAATTCACTAAATTTGGCATGAAATAATCCTCTTAATGTATATAATATACCAAAAAACTATATTATTATATGAATTTTAAAGGATCATACTCATAATGTTCATTTCCCCATTCATCCAAATACAAATCAAAAACTCCTTCCAAAGAAGAAGTCAAAGATTGGTCTATGTGGAGCTCATCTTCATAAATGATGGAATCATTGACATTTTAAACCTTAGGAATATAATTTTTAAATTTATTATGATGAATATGATCTGATTCAATCCTCACTTTAGTGCCATACTTTGTCCTAAACACCATGTAGGAACAATTGGCTGCCAAGTATCCACCAATCGTAGTTGTAAATTCTTTTGACAAACAAAGAGCAAAGTATGAAGGAAGGTCTACCATAAATACATCATGAGTGATATAAAAAGTGGGATAGGAATGTAAAATCATATTCAAATCTTTGACTACTCCCAAAGTCTTTGTAGGTGACCCATCCAATTATAGAACTCCCTTTGCCATTGGTTCATATTTTAAGCCTAGATTATTAGCTATTGCTTTAGGAATGACTGAAGTACTTTCTCCACTATATATTATGTAATTATGAACCAAAAAATCATAAATTATGAGAGATAAGTATAAAATAGGAGTCTTATCAACCTTTTTAGCTTGATCATCCATGGATTGATTTCCATTTAGCAAGACAATGTTTTCATTCTTAGCTTGACCAAATTATTTACTTGCTCCCTAAAATACCTTTTGAAGTATATCCTTTTGTCCAGGTATTTCCAATTAATACCAAAAATTAATATTCATATGAAACTTCTTTATCTGGTCCACCACATTGATGGAAGGATTACTCACCTTAGGGTTCTCTTTATAAACATTGGCACCTTATGATGTATCTTATGGAGGTAAAGTTGTAGCAGTTAGCCTAAAATTTATAATCCTCTAATTTTATTATAGTTTAGGAGTTTTATTATACCAAATTACCATAGGATATTATTTAGGGTTAAAAATGGGTCCTTGATTATCTCCTTGAGTTTCATCAATAGCCCTCCTTTTGGACCTAGTATTAGAGGCAACACTAGTATTTTAATTTATTGTATTTCTTAAGTAATTAATGGCATAAAATTCACCCTAAAAGTGATTTATGAGGGTATAATTAGGCTGAGGTTTTCCATTTTCCATGCCTCCTTTCATATATCCTTCAAAATTTGAAACTTCGAAAGATTGACTATCTTGCATTACCATGCCTTGATTGTGCATCTCATTTGCATAAGCAACATGCTCTTGACCATGTTTTAAAGATGGATAGTTGGGATGTTCTTAGACCAAGTTATTTTTAGTGGGGAAAAGGGATTTTGAGGATGATGTATCATTAGGATTATATATTTTAAAAGGCTTGACATGGGTGATTTATCCTTGTCCTTGTGCATTATTTTGGAAATGAGGTCTACTTGTTTTCCCAAACTGATTGTATGTTTGATATGGCCTATAACCTTAAGCTTGTTATCTTTTGAGGGAGAATAAATCATTTATAACACTTTAAATCAAGATTTTAACTTCATTTATTTAATTTTAAGGAGAAATAGTAGGCATTTATTGATTAGGCAAAGGGGCTAAAGTGGGTAATGCACCTTGACTAGGAGAATGCAAATCATGGAATAGTGGCATTGGAGGTCTAGGAGCTATCTTTCCCACTTGGAAAAGACAATTTTCAGCATTTATGGCTTTTTCATAGGTATAAATAAATGTGTTTCTACCCATAGATTAAATCATCATGTCAATGTCATTATTCAACGCTTTAAAGTAGTAAACAAATGCATAGTTTAAGGTTGGCCTCACAAGAGTTGGGATTCTATTCCAAGTTTTTTGGAACCTAGTATTAAAGTCTTGCATTAATTTATGTGGTTCCCTATTTATTATGTTAAATTTCTTGGCTATAGATAGGTATTCACTCTTATCCCCAAACCTATTAGCCAATAAATCTCTCAATTCATCCCAGGAGCTAATGGAATTTATAGGTAGAGTCCCATACCAGTCCAAAACTTTTCCTTGGAAAGACAAGGCTAATAACCTAATAGCTAAATTTTATTAGGTGATGTTTTGGATATTAAATTTTTTTGTTAAATTCCTAATATGATTAATGGTATTAATAGGACCATCCCTACTAAAATATGGGACACTTTTGAGGGCTACTTTTAGAATTTGATCATATTGGGCAAGATGCAAGGTAGATGCCCATATGAAAGGCACAAAAGGTTGCCTTATATACATCTTATAATGATCACTATGGATATTAGGAATGGAATGTAACACAAACTTAGAAGCTTTAAACAAAAAATCTCTTTTGTAAGGATGAGTTTTGATAAACCTAAACCTTTTCGTGGAATATGGAGGTAGTTGAAAAAACTCAAAGGGTGTCTCTTTAGTAACAAATCTAGTTGTCACTTTTGGTATGGGAAATAGGATTGATCATCAACCAAATACTTTAATTCTTAAATGGATTGTCCATGTACTAAATTTAGATGTTTTTTTTCATCTTCAACTATGTCAAGACCAACACCAACCTTGAATAATATTTTAGGACTTGAAAGTCCCACTAGGCATGCCAAAAACTATTGACACTTAGATTTTCACCCTTGAGGAGATGTTTAACTCTCCACATCTAAGTGGCATAATGGATTCATTTCTCTTACTATGGGTGACAAAGTTTTTGAGATGAATCTCTTGATAAGGGGCTAGCTCCCCTTGATGAACCTTTAAAGCTCTCTCTAACTTGTCAATTATGTATAAAAAGGGTTAAGGAAAATAACTAAGAAACCAAGTAGTGATGAACCAATGTATAATGTCCTCCTAGTTGATTGAAACCACTACTTAAAAACAAACAAAGTGTTTTTCACACAAGACTCACAACTCAAGATTCATTACTACATCAATGTTTCATATGTTAGATTCAAGAAGGTATATGATTCTTAGGAAGGTAATCAATGATTACAAAAAGGGATAAAACCATGGACCACTTCTAGGATATCTCTACACTTAGAAAAAAAATACTAGTAAAGACATGCAATAATCTCCTTTTTACAAATTGGTAGACCATCAAGAGTACAAGATAGAAAATATTCAAGTCATTACTTAATATTAAAACATATAAGTGGAAATGACACTTTTATATATCTTCAAGAGTCTTCACGAACAAATATAGCTAGATTTTTCCCAATAACTAGTGGAGGCTATTGAAAAGATCTGAAAGAATGCATATATAGAGCTTTGAGAGAGAAATCAAGCAAAAGAAGTCTAAAGGTCACTCAAAAATGTGTCAACTTGAGGATATTAGTTATAATTACATGTGAAAGAGGGTTAAGGTGAGTCACGGCATGTTAGGAGGTCTACTTATCTGAAATAAGTCATAAAGATGGTGAAAAGTGACATAAAACCTTCAAAATTGGCATAGAAAACTACTACTATTGAAGATCATCCATGACCATTCAAACCTAAAAATAGGGGATATGACACATATCACTACTAAGGGAAATTCAACTCATGATGATAGTTATAAAAGGCTTCTCCTAACTACTAGCCATCCTCTGGACACTTATGTTTGTCAATTTCATATAATCTCTTTCATTTGGTTAGCTACCAGCAACAACTTGAACCATTGACCTACCTATTTTTTGCTTGCTTTGTCTACACCAGATGCTCAAAATCCTACTATTTTTTACTTCCACATTTGCCCTCAAGTTCCAACTAAGCCTTTTGATACCAACAACTATTTTTCATAGTTTGAAATTGATGTTTGTGGGGCCATCACCATTCTTATTCATTTGAGATATTTTCCTTAGACACTTTTTCCCATGGTCACTTTGTTTTGGTACTTTTCCCTAAATAATTCATTCAAGATTTTTTCTTTTTGAAAAAATTTTTGGACAATTTTCCCACAAACAAGGTCTTTGAGACTTTTAGTAAGTGCTCTTGGACTATTCCTTTGGTCACTTTCCAAAAAGGTACCCTTCAAATTTGGAAAATGCCCTCTAAATCATGGAAAGTGCCCTTCAAATCATGTAAAATTCCCTTAAAATCATGGAAAGTTCCATTTTAGGACATCTACATGGGACACTTTTAATTTTAGGATATCTTTTAGGGAAATATTTGGTGCACTTAGATTAAGGGTACTTATCTCCACCTATTCCCATCGAGATTTTTTTATCAGGCCTCTTTGTATCAGGTCTTTTCCTTCAAGATTTTTGCCTAAAATAATTCCTTTAGACCCTTTTTCTACATTAATTCCTTTAGATTATTGGATGACCCTTTGGCTTTTTTGAAATGGACCATCTGGGAAGGACATTTTTATCAAAAAATACCCTTCAAAAACTTTATAAAGGACCATTTAAAAAGATTGAAGTGCCCTTAAAAAAAGTTGTAAATGACCCCTTAAAAAAGATTAAAGTGGATTATTTACTATAGAATTGCCTTTTTAGGAAAAAAATTCAAACAAAATGTTTGAAACAATCCCTTTAGAAAGATTTTATAGATAATTTTCCCAAAAGAAATCTAACCCTTAGATCGAAAAGATATCCTTCAAGGAAATTATTTCAGACCAAATATCTACGCCAATTCCCAAAACTTGAATAAAAATCCCAAAACATATTTTTCCAAAAGAAATAAACCTTGCACTTTACCATGGGTTTTGAGTGGAACACCTCCTTTGAAGGAATTCTACATACTGGACTTAGCCAAAAGGTGTAACCTAAATGACCAAGCTAAAATGACTAAGTCCATAAATGTTTTCAAACCCTATCTTTAAACCTAAAAAAAATTTCTTGTGATTTTGTGAAGGACCTCATATTTATTACACAACAACTTTTAACCAAGATGAACAAACCCACATGATTAGCTTCCTCTACGATTGTTGTGTGTGCAAGATCTAGTGCTTTGAAAATGCTCTTTTAAACTCTTTTCAAACCTCTTAGAATTATTGAAAGAAAATTAAAGGGCCTAAAAAAAAAACTAATCAAATATAATAGTATTCATATTATGTTGACATCACTCTGTTACATGATATTTACCCCTAAAATATCTAAAGGCCAAATTTTCATATAGGGGTGCCCAATTTTGACCTGTAGGGTCAAAAATAGGTCAAAAAAAATTAAAAGAGATGGTGCATGCCAAAAAATCCAAATAAGGGAAGGTAAATCCATATGAGTTCATAAAATATAAGTGGTTTCAAATTTTTTTTATGATGATATTTTTGAAGTTGACTTTAGTAGTGAAGATATCTTGTACATGGAAATAATGGCATTAATGAATGAGTGTGCAGTAACTCAAAATGAGGATGAAGTACCTCAAAGATTGATTGAAAATAAAGGTATGCATCATGATAATGTTGATGTGACTCTCATAAATTTAATATTCTAAGGAGAAGACAAATAATAAGTTTCTCGAGCAAGTGAAAAAGTAATGCGAACCAAAGTTTGATGAAGATTGAGAAGATTTAGATGAACTAAAGTTGAAAGAATAATTGGATATAATAGAAGACATGTTCAGTCCATCTAAGGGGATGAAATAATATAACTTAAAATAGGTAAAGGTCAAGAATAAACTCCAAAAAAAGTAAGAGAAGATCAGTAAAGGAAAGTACAAAGAGTTGTGCACATAATGATGTAAGCAAGCAAGCATATGGAGTATGAAGAAGTAAACAAGGTGAGTTATTCATTTTTGTAAGATAAATATGAGTTTAAAATTAATAATTATTAATATTTAAGGTCAAATATTTGTCAAATCATAGTGTATTATGGCGAGGATGAAAAGAACAAGAAGCTTTTGTTGCATAGTGAGTAAGCTGATAGGAAAAAGCATCAAAATATGAAAATGTTTAGAGAAAAGATAGGAAAAGAAATTGTATATGATAAAATTAAAAAGGGTGAGATTCATGAGAGGCCATTATATCCTAAGTAATAATAAGATAGTAGGAACAAGGAGAAAAAATCACTCAAGAGGCAAGAATTAAGTGAGAATCATGGAGAAGAAAGTTATCACACAAGTAAGGGAAAGAAGAATGAACATAAAATGGTTGTAGATGAGTATTATAAAGGAAAAATTCACATGTTACAAGTGGTATATGTATAAAATAAGAGAGTAAAATAGTGGGAACACTTCATATAAATGGAAGATGCATGGACAAGAATGCTAGACAAAGCCAAGAATACGACAAACAAGTGTTTAGAAATCAAGAAAGAGAAAGAAAGATAGAATAACATTAAAGTGAACATTAAATATCCCCATATGTGTAATTGGAGAGCAAGGAATAAATTTATAAGATCAAGTTTTCTCCCTCCTTAGGAGTATGATGTAGAAGCATCAAAGCAAGAAGTTATCAATTTTGTATTTTGGTCAATTAGGGTTTAAATATGGTTGAATTTTGATTTAAATGTGTTTTAGGGACCTTAATAGGTCCATTTATGTCCTTTTAATCCATTTTGGGTCCTAAATATGAACTATCTAGCTCTTAGGTGTTTTCCCTCCAAAACAAGGAAATTGAAAATTTAAATGTTGTAAAAAGGCTAAGAAGGCCAAATACATGTATAGGAGTTTTGAGGTGAACACATTGGTTTAGGAGGTCCATTAAATTCATAAGACAGGGGTTTTAATATATTTCATGTATAGGGCCTCAATCAAGTCATATGAACTAAAGAAAGTCCCTCTTATATGTGGGAGTTAGTTATGACAACTAAGTTGGTGGAACCAACCCAAGAAACCTAAATTGAAATTGTGGAAGGAAAGTAATTTTAAGAGTGGATGGGAATAGGAGAGGAGGAAGGAGGGGTTGTAAAAGGATCCAAGAATTATAAAAAGGGATCCATTTGAAAAATATTGATTCGCCTCTCAATAAATATTGGCAAGTCCTGTCATGGACTATATTTTTGTAATCAAGATGGATTAAGATGAATAAAGAACAAAAGTTATTATTATGAATTCATTATCCTTGAGGTATTTTTTAGGAATTAAAATAATTAAAACTAGATTTAAATCACCATAAAATCACATAAGTATATTTTAAAAGTGTAGAATCAAATTTAATTATGCACTACATGCATTATGAAAACAATTCCTCAAATCATAGTAAATGAAAGTAAGAACAAAGAAAATAAAATCAGAAATAACACATTACATATATATAACTTGGTTCACCCAATGTGGGCTAGATCCACCAAGAAAGTCCTCAATAAATTTTGTAACAAAACAAGATTACAAAAAACCTATCACATAGATAGAATATCTCCTCCTAAATTCACAAATGAATTCATGG
This sequence comes from Torreya grandis, assembly GCA_037957365.1. NCBI lineage: Eukaryota > Viridiplantae > Streptophyta > Pinopsida > Cupressales > Taxaceae > Torreya > Torreya grandis. The sequence goes on along the minus strand of JARHVA010002130.1, from coordinate 1,282,024 downwards.
AATTGTTGATCCAAAAATCTCAACAATCATCCACACATGTTATGATACACCTGCACCTATATAATAACATACCACAAGGTACTATACCACACCCTATAAATAATCACATCTTCACACTATCTTTGTCATATGCAAAACCTATTATATTAAGTCTCATCTCCACCTGTATATATCAAATAATGAAAAAATCCACCTAGCAAGGATAAAAATCACCATCCTTATCCAAGATATGCTCTATCCATAAGGTAACATGCCATATTCCACCTATTCAAACTTATTCATAAGCTCCATCAAGAAGGAACACTCCATCCATATCTCTCCTCCTCCAAAGGGCATAACTTGCAATGTAATGTGATAACAACCAACTCCTTAAAATAAGGAAGTCAATCCCACTTCCAATAAACAACCAACTCCTTAAAAATAAGGAAGTCAATCCCACTTACAATAAACATGGAAATAAATAAAGATAACAATTAATTCCTTAAAAATAAGGAAATCAATCCCACTTCCAATAACATGGAAGTTAACATGGAAATTATTAAATAAACATTTAATAATATTCCACTCACATGTGGAGTCCATGAAAAATGTTCTCCCTACATTCTTGGAGCTCTTTAAGCCCGCAAAGCATACCATCATGATCATGTGATAGCCCTAAATGGATCCACACTCAACAATCTTCCACTTGGAGACCATTTCTCTTGAACATAATCTATCACTATTCCATGACCACTAAGGCCAACCAAATCTGAACATAGTCTCAACTTGTCCAATGTGACCACCTTTGTCATCATATCCATAGGATTCTATCTAGTATGAATCCTCTCTAGCTTCACCAAGTTCTCCTCCAAAGCTATTCTGATGAAGTGATAACATAACTAAATGTGTTTTACCCTTGAGTGGAAAGTAGAGTTCTTTGAAAAATGAATGGCAATCTGACTATCACTGTGTAGTCTTCCAACTTCTTTCTCATACCCCAACTCTCAAAATAATTTTGTATCCAAATAATCTCCTTTCTAGTCTCTATGGCAACAACATACTTTGCCTCTATGGTTGATAAATCCACAACCTTTTATATCCTATAAATCTAACTAACCAATATGTCTCCAATAGTAAATATATAACCTATCATACTTCTCCTACTATCAATATCCCCTACCATATCCTAGTCCACATAACCATGAAAAGTGGTAGCTAATCCACCATAACATAATGAAACATCAATTGTTTATTTAAAATATCAAAGAATCCATTTCAATGCTTACCAATGCTTATAACTAGGATCACTCATATACCTTCTCAAAACTCCCACTACTTGGGTAATATCTGGCCTAGTATAAACCATGGCATACATCAAGCTACCAACTACCAATGAATAAGGTACCTTAGACATCTTAAGTTTTTCAACCTCCATCTTGGGACACTACTCATTTGATAATCTAAAGTGTCCTACCAAAGGAGTACCAATAGAGTTAGAATTCAACATGCTAAGCCTTTCCAAGACATTCTTCACATACTCTGATTGGGATAAAATCAGCTTCCTCTCCTTCTTATCATTAGTAATCCTCATACCAAGGATTTGCTTTGCTGCACCCAAATCTTTCATAAAAAAGGAGTCACTAAGATATTTCTTAAGTATATGAATATGTTGTATGTTATTTCTTGTAACTAAAATATCATCCACATACAAGAATAATATAATAAAATATCCATCATCAAAATGTTTATTGTACACATAATAGTCAAAATTACGCCTTTTATATTCTTGTTTCAACATAAAACATTCAAATTTATTATACCATTATCATGGATCTTGTTTTAGGCTATACAAAATATTCTTTAGTCGGCACACATAGTTATCCTTCCCTTTGACCTCATATCCCTATGGATGCTTCATATACAACTATTCATCCAAATCATCATGAAGAAAATTATTTTTCACATCTAACTATTCCAAGTGAAAATACTCAACTATAACTAAACCAAGAACAATCCTAATAGAAGTCATTTTTACAAAAGGAGAAAAAATCTCATCAAAATCAATACCTAATTTTTGTGTAAACCCCTTGACCACCATCTTAGCCTTATACCTTTTTATCCCTTCATCCTCTTCTTTTATTCTGAATAACCACATGTTTGGCAATGCACTCTTGACCTTGGGTAGCCTTACCAAATCCCATGTTTGGTTCTCCATGATAGATCTATGTTCCTCATCCATGTCTTGCTCCCACTTCATCATGGCATCTACCTGCATTACTTCCTCATAACACTCTGGTTCTCCATTGTCATTTAGTAATAAATAATTCAAAGGATAAAATTTTTTAGGTGTTCTTCTTACCCTAGAAGACCTTATTACCATAGGAGTTTTGGGTCCATGTGTATAAGGTTCATGAACTAATTCATTGGATACTTTACCATCCACAATGTCATCTAATACTATGTACTCTTTCTATTTATGTTCTTACAACTAATTCTTATACATGAATTTTTCATTGAATATTACATCTCTAGAACAAAATATTTTCTTATCTTTAATGCTCCATAAATTATAACTAAATTCATCCTCACCATATCTAATAAATGTGCATTTCTCTAATTTTACCTCTAACTTGGTCATATCCTCTTTATTAATAAGAGAAAAAGCCTCACATCTAAAGACTCTAAGAAAAGAATAATCAATATTCTTACTAGACTAATATTTTTTAGGAATGCCTCCATCCAAAGGCATAAAATTTCCTTTATTAATTAGATAAACTACCGTGCTAAATGCTTCTACCCAAAATTGTAAAGGCAACCCTGCATGTAACATCATGCTCCTAACATGTTCCATTATTATTCTATTCATACTTTCAGATACCCCATTCTGCTATGGAGATCTTAGAACCATCCTTTGCCTAATAAATTAATTTTTAGAACAATAATCAAATAAAACATTACTATAATAGTCAACTCCATTATCTAATCTGAGACATTTTAACTTGAGACCTATATCATTCTCAACCAAGTCTTTCCACTTCTTAAAAGTGTCAAATACATTAGATTTATTTTTAATACTATAAACCCAAACTTTCCTAGTTTCATCATCAATAAAAGTGACATAATAATTAGAACCACCTATAGAAGATACCTGAGTTGGTCCCCATACATCTAAATGTACCAACTCTAACTTATGCTCTTTCTTTGTGGGTATAACTTTAAAGAACTTAATTCACTTCTATTTCCCATACACATAATTCTCACAGAAGTCTAAATCAATATATTTTAATCCAAAAAACTTATCTTTTAAGATATTCATGCCCTTATGGCCCATATGACTGAGCCTGTAGTGCCACATAGTTGCATTTCCATCTATAATAACTAAATAACAAGAATCAATAAAACTAGTCAAATATAAAGTACCAACTTTCTCACCTCTTGAAATCATAAGATAACCTTTGGTAACTTTCCAAGAATCTATAGTAAACATTATCAAACAAACCTCACTACCTAATTTCCCCACTAAAACCAAATTTCATCTCAACATAGACACATGTCTAACATATTTAAGTAGCCATGTGTTCTCATTCTACATTTTCACCTGAACAAAACCTTTCCATACTGTCTCACATGGTTCATCATCACCAAGATAAACATTTCCTAAATTATCTTGAACATAATTAGTAAAATAATTCCTATGTGGGGTGGCATGAAAAGAAGCCCCTAAATCTAATACCTAAGACTCAAAAAAATTATCTATAGAAAGAATTAAAGCATCTTGATATGATTTACCTAATGTCACATTTACCTCATTCATTTTATCCTTGTTGGAATTATTATCCTAAAGTGACCAGCAATCTTTCTTTGAGTGTCCACTCTTCCCATAATGCTAGCATATCATCTTGGCTCTAGATCTGGATTTAGATCTACCCTTTAACTTTCCACGATTGCATTTTCTCTTATCCTTTTACCTCCCTCTAGTTTTAATATAAAAATCATTACCTAAAGATGATTTTCTAGTGATTTTAATTCACATTTACTCACTAATAATCACACCTACAACATCCTCAAAATCTAAAATTCTCTTGGTAGGGACTATATTACTCATAGCCATAACCAAGCTATCCCAACTATCAAGAAATGAACACAAAATCAAAAAAGATCTAACTTCATCATCAAATTGAATTCCAATATAAGTGAGCATACTTAAAATCATATTAAAATAATTTAAATGACTAGAAATAAAACCATTCTTAGATATTTTCATATGAAATAATCTTTTTATAATTTTTTTTATTTGAAGCAGAGGGTTTCTCATACAAATTTCCAAGTTTATCCATGAGATCCTTTGTAGTTTTCTCATTTGAAATGTTAAATGCAATAGAAGATGAAAATCATAACTGTATGGATCCCAATGCCTTCCTATCAAGTAATGACCAATACACATCACTCATACTTACAGTTTGTTCTCCTTTCCCCTCAAAAGGGAGATGAATCTCCTGATACAAGTAATCCTCTATTTTAATTTTCCACAAAACAAAATTCTTACCATAAAATTATCAACCCTAAATCTGATCTCTACTCCCATAGCTCCCACTCAAGCTAATAACCCTTCTTTTTATTTACCACTTTAGTAAAAAATACAACCAAAGATCTAATACTAGTTGTTAGGAATTTAAACAATTTAAACCAAATTTAATTCACCATAAAATCACATAACTAGATTTTAAATATGTAAAATCAGATTTAATTATGCACTACATACATCACGGAAATAATTCCTCAAATCAAAGTAAATGAAAGCAATAATAGATAAAATAAAACCAATAATAACACATAACACAGATCTAATGTGGTTCACCTAATGTGAGCTATATCCACCAAGAAAGTCCTAAATAAAATTTGTAATAAAACAAGATTACAAATAACCTCGCATAGAGATAGAACATCTCCTCCTAAATTCACAAATGAATTCAATGAATTATTGATTCAAAACTATCAATAATCATCCACGCATGTTATGTTTCACCTACACTTGTATAATAACATACCACAAGCTGTTATACCATACCCTATCAAGAATCACATCTGCACACTATCTTTGTCATATGTAAAACATGTTATATTAAGTCTCATCTCCACCTATATATATCAAATAATGAATAAATCCACCAAATAAGGAGAAAAATCACCATCCTTATCCAAGATAGGCTCTATCCATAAGGTAACATGCCATATTCTACCTATTCAATCTTATCCAAAAGATCCATCAAGAAGGAACATGCCATCCTTATCTCTCCTCCTCTAAAGGGCACAACTTTCAATGTAATGTGATAACAACCAACTCATTGAAACAAGGAAGTCAATCCCACTTCTAATAAATAACTAACTCCCTAAAATAAGGAATTCACTCTCACTTCCAATAAACATGGAAGTTAACATGGAAATAAATAAAGATAATAATTAATTCTCTAAAATTAAGGGAATCAATCCCACTTCCAATAACATGAAAGTTAACATGGAAATTATTAAATAAACATTTAATAATATTCCACTCACATGTGGAGTACATGAAAAATGCACTCCCCACATCTTTAGAGCTCTCTAAGCCCCCAAAATATACCATCATGGTCATGTGATAGCCTTAAAGGGCTCCACACTCAACAATATTGATGTATTCTTGTTTGATATAGTTTGAGTAATATTTTATCCTTTTAGATGAAGATGTCCTTATAAATGTTGTAGGCTAAAAGTTTAAATGGAGTTGATAGTCTTATGTGAAGAGTTTGTTTGTGTTGGATATTTTTGATACAAAGGTGTGGTTTGATTATTAGCTTGAGTCTATGTTTGATCTTGAAAACCTTTTATGTTGTTACTAAAAGCTTTTGAGTGTGTATAATTATTGATAAATAACTCAGTGTTAGAAAGTTCTGTATATTATCTAGTGAGTGGCAGAGTTGCCAAATAAGGTTTTTTATTTGATGTTGATAATCCAAAAGTATTGAGTAATGTATTAACATTGTTTTGAAATCAAATGAAGTCTTTGGTATGACCTAGAGTAAGTTTAAGGACTAAAATAACAATTTGGAAGTTCAAATGTTGTATTCTACCTACACCATGTTTTAAACTCACAATCACTTTAAAAGAGAAGATTAGATAATTATCCCCTTGTTCTTATCACAATAATAATTGATTATATAGTTTGGATGAATGTACCATTCATTACATGAGGTTATGTATCCTTGGAAACCTTGGGAGAGAGTAGAAAGTGAACAAAAGAACCTGTTGATGTCACAAACCTATAGATTTCATTTTGAAGCTTAGTCAAGAAAGAGAGAATGGATATTCCTTGTAAGAATGCATATGTATTTTGATTTTAAGGAATTTTAGAGACTTTTATAGGTATAATAAAGTGGTGGGAGTTGAAAAACACCTTTTGGAAGAGTCTTTGAAACTCATAAACACATAAACCCCTATTTTCTCGATGCCCATTGTTGTTTCATGACTGTGTGTATTTTGTTTTGGTATATAATCCTTGAAAAATACTTTTAAAACATAAAAAAAAAATTGAATAAGTTTTGGGAAGAATTATAATGTTAAGGATGATGGATACAGGTTAAGACAAAATTTAAAATTGTCAAAGAAGTTCATGGATACAAATACCCTACTGCCATAGTTCTAAAAGGGGTTTAAAAACCTATGTTTCAATTATTTTAAGCATGAAATTTTGTGTATTATGGGTGATAAGATATTTTATAAGGTGGAAGGAATAAATATAGACCTAAAAAAGGTGATTTGGGTCTTGTAAACATTGTATAACTCAATATAGATAATTTATAAGGTTCTCAGCCTTATGTAGACTAAGGAAACCCTAGTATTAGGGTTTGGTTGATAAAAATAGTTTCCACCATCCAATTTCCATGAAAATTCATAATATTGTGTAATTTGATCTCCTTTAATATATTTTGTTGGTTTTGGATTATTTTGAGGTTTGTACGGTATGAAACCACCCCTATGTGCATAGATTAGGGCTAATAAGCCTAGTTTGGGATGACATTAACATAAAAGGGGTTTTAAGAAATTAAATTTTACAAAAACCTCAAAGGGAATAGAGGGTGATTGAAATTATGATTATATCTTGAGAAGAAGTCTTGGATTGGTCAAATAAAGGAAAATTTCTAAGGAAAAGGCTACAAGCCTTGAAATAACTTTGTGACCTTAGAAGATAGGGAAGAGATTTGAAGAGTGAATTAGAGGTTATAATAGGTAGAGATAGATGTCTTAAGATCATTGAAGACCATAAAAACAAGAAGATTGAGTCCCTAATATCTATACCAATGTATGGTCCTTTAGATCTATCAAGATTGACTAAGGAAGAGCTAATATGTAAGTTACATCCTCAAGAATGAAAAGGGTGAAAGGTAACAAGTTAATATAATAATTGTAGACTCACAAAGGAGGATATTGATAGTAGAGAAAGATTCTAAGTTTTGAACAAATGAAAAATGAGTGAACCCTATATATCCTAGTATGGAATTTGATAGAAACCAAGGAAGATGAGACCTTAGAAGCAAGTAGAGATTGAAAGTGAATTTGATTAGTTATTGAATACTTATCCCTATGCCTCTACATCAGAATCCCTTTTTTTCATTTATTTCTTGTGAGCCTAGTTCATGAAACACTTATGCATATTAGTTATATTGTGAGATGGTGTGAGATAGGATTGTCTTAAAGTTTCATCATTGTAATTTTCATGCTTATGTGATTTGTCATTTAAATTTGGTGTATCACCATTTAGCTTCTTTGGTAACCCTATTCCCCCATTATAACCATTTTCCAAGCATAATCATGAGTTAGGTGATCCATCAAGAGGAATCTAAAAATTTTCAGAGGTTCAACCTCATCATAGGATACCCACAACTTGGGGTTGTCCCAATATTGTGACTGGGAGTAGGGGATCCTAAAAAACTCCTCTATAAGGGTGAAATTCCATGTTACAATAGTTCAATCCTTAGATATAAATACCCACTTGAATTCATTTCTAAAGAGAGGAACAATAATTTTTGCATTTCTATAAATCATAATTCTATTATTTCTTCATTGAAGGAGTCATTGCTTAGGGTTTTACCTTGGAGGGAGAGAAGCTTGTTTTATGGGAAAGTATTGGATACAAATTAGGAATATTTTAGTCTATATATTATTTCTACAGTGTGATCCTTATAAATCCATAACAACCTCTTACAAATCATCATTGACCAAGGGAGAGACTTAGGCATGATAGGTTCAATTCAATGTACGTATTACTAACTTTTAATATTTCATTTAGTAGATTAGATATTGTCCAAAGTAGTACGATGAGTGTTCTAATCCATTCTTATTTTACCCCTACATTGACTTGAGTAAAGTTATCTTTGCATATTTTATTTTATTTGTTATTCATTATCCCCCTTTATTCCACGAGCTTTAGTGAGCACTAGACTAGATTTATTTTATGTATTGTAGACCTAGATAGGGTTATTACATAATTAAATTTTCCTAGAGGATTTGGAACCCTATTATTTGGTATTGTGTGATATGATATCTCTTAATTAGATTTAGAATATCTAAATTGTTCATTTCTTGATATAAATAGTTATGTAATGAATTATTTTTGTAAGATTACCTTCTCTAAATTGGAGTCCACTAAGTAGGACAAGTTATAGATCCATCCTAATTATTTATATATACCATCATTTTAATCTTCTCCACTTAGTATGTAGATGCAATTTTGAATAACCTAGTAACCACTAGGTTCAAAGGAGGGGATTCAATTTTTTTACATAAACTAATTTAAAATTACACATAGTCCTTTTTATATTATAAAATGTCAATATCTATATAATATTTATGGATTTATATATGAAATTTATTTCCTTCGAGGTAATATAAAATAAATATTTTCTAACCTAGTGGTTGCTATGTTTGAAGGAGTGAATGAAAACTTTTAATGCATATCAACATAAAATTCTATTCATTCATTGTGCTTGTCAAAAAAATCCTTTCATAATTTTATTATTTTCCACTCAATTTGTAGATGACATTAGTAGGAACCTAGTAGCTATTAGGTTCCAATGATGGAATGTAATTTTTAAATGGAAATCATTAGAAAATTTACATCCATTTATTTTTATAGGGAAATAATTCATACTAGACTCAATATCTATATGAAATTGGTGGAATCCTAGTTACCACTTAATCACATTGATGTAATATGTATCACATTGTTAGTAAACTAATGACTTCTAGGTTCAAAGGAAGGGATGAAATTGTTAGTAACTATTCCATCAATTTTGTGTGATAGTAAATAAATATAAAGGAGATGATTCAATTATTTTAGATATATAGAGATAAAATAACCTTGGATGTTTTCTTAGTAAACCAATTCATTTCATCAATGTATTATTTTCTATTCAATATGCATATACAATTATTTTTTGGATATCAACAAAAAAAAAATTATAATCCTTGTGAGTTCTAGATTCCACCAAGGTAATCTAGATCATAATATAGAGAAACTATTATCCATGGGTTAAAAACATAATATTAATTTTTTAATAGATAAATTCACAACATTTCATCCAATAAAAGTGAAACTAAACAAATTCATTCAATAGAAGTATTATTTTTTAATTAATATTAAGTTGACATTGTTAGGATCCACATACCCCCTAGGTTTGAAGTAAGGGATGAAATTTTTAAGGGATATAAAGATAAAATTATATCCATATATTTTTAAATTAATCAATTCATTTTAGATTCAATTTCTATATCACATTGATGGCATCATATTGACTATAGATGAATATATAGACAATAATGTTTGGAACCTAGTGATCAATAGATTATTATGAACTGAATTTTTCCATTAATTTTAGACACTAAAAATTAATCAATAAATTATTGACAATGTTTATCCATGCCACTTTTACCTTACTTGGTCAATTTATTATTCCTTTAGCCCATAATGCCTAAATAGGCATTCAAAGTCTCACAATTACTATGCATATCTCCTAGACTTATCTATTTTATCCCTATTAAGTACATACTTTAATATCACTTTGGTTTTATAATCCTTTATCCCTTTTGTATGTAAGCACACTATCAGACAAGGAAGCATTATGTCCTTATCTTGTAGTGTGTCCTTTTCTATATTGCTCTAATGGTCATGTTTTCAAAATACCAAGCTTCATAATGGCTCTCCTGCATAAACCAATTAGTTGGTTATAAGAAACATTGAAAATATTCATTTATAAAATCACATTAAGTCTCACACTATAACACCTAGTTCTCTTAAGAGGTCGTACTGGAAAAAAAATATATCTCCTAAGTAAATTTTGTTATTATAACATGAATATGAAGAATTAGTGTTTTTCTACTTGACAAAGAGTGACAGTCCATGTCCTATATATAAATGCACTAGAGTGAAGGTGAAATATAACCTATAAGCATCCAAATGGTTGCATCTTATTTTATAAAGTATTCCATACTAGGCACCTTCATGCAAGTCAAATAGTAGCATCAATGAAAGTTTATGTAACTACATAGGTCAAGTTTCTAGAATTAGGCAATAATTCCAAAATACATATCTAGTCCACTTCTTCCCTATTCTATATCCAGATCTATGTTAGCATCAAAATCATCTAAGTATATCTTTTTCATTATTATTTAAAAATCTATCATATTTATACTTTATATATTTATAATCTCATCATAATAAATTTAGTATACATTATATCTGAGTTTCATAAATAATTGGCTTGCTCTAGAGATAGTCTACCATCATTGTGCCTTAGGCTATCTCTTACCCCTTTAGACCTAGATTCCCCATATCTATATTTTAAGGTTAAACATGTACTTACTCATAATAAATATTCATCCCTTACTACTCGGACTTACCCTTGATAATTAGGACTTATGTTTTATTATGAAATTAAGGGGTAAGTATTGCCAAGGCATATTTAGTACCTTTCACTAGCTCATATTTTCTGAGCTATAATTTGTTTAACCTCCCTTGTTTAACCTTGGAGTGTATTTTACCAAAACATCTACCTATTGGACTTATTATCTCTTCCATATAGGTAGTACTAATGATTTTAAGTAGTGAAAGGTGGTATAAAACTTATATATCTCCTTTTGGGTAATATTTTAATGTTATATTTTACCTATGTTGGGTTTCATATAAATTTATAAAACATAAATCATATATACATGATGAGAGGCATGATTTTGATATTCTTACATTAACTTTATTCACGCTTACTCAATCTAACATCATATTTAGAGTCATTTTCTATCCTTATTTACAAGTACAACATAATAATAAATTATAAATTATAGGGTGATGTTTTTATTCTATAAATACAATATTTTTAAAATGATTATATATAGACAATATTGGTTTATGTAACCTATTATATTAAATAATACCCCATGGCCCTACTATAAGAAAGATTGTGTTTATTGCTTATAAAAATTCCTCTCTATTCATTAAAATGGTAGCTTGGGTTTTAGGTTAGGGTCTTCCCTTACTATGACCTAAATAAAAAATCAATATAATGACATGTTTTGATTTCAAATTAATTTAAATTCATTCATACACAACCATATATCAAAGATAAGGAATTTTTAATTCTATAAAATAATTCCACTTATAACAAAAAACCTTCATTTTATTTTAAGGGAGATGATTAATTATAAATCACAAGGTTTATTGGTTGAATAAATTTATTGGGTTTGAAAACTTCCTCTTTTTATTTCTATAAAACCAACACTTCTTTCTATTAGATCACAACTTGTCTCTTTTTAGGTTTGAGATCTAGTTTCTACCCTTCCATTAAAATATTTTAATATTTTTTTTAACAATTAAAACCAATAATTAAAATGAATATATGCCTTTTAAAATATACCAATGTTCTTATTTTAATTTTTGTGCATTAGATCTATGCATCTAATGGTGTTTTTTATCAATAAAATTTTCACCCTTTGGAAGGTAGTTCAATCCTTCTAATTTGATGTAACATGGAAACACCTCAATGTTTTGGGTACCCTATTGGATAGTTAAATCTACAGGTTAAAGGGCTAGATCTATTTGATGAATCACTTAGGCTAAAAAACTAATATAAAAATTTCTAGGAAAAGGGAGAAAAACCTATTATAATGGGGATGATGCACCAAATATTATTTGATCACTACCAACTAGATGAAAATAAAATTCAAACATAATACTAACCTATAACAAAAAAAAAAATCCAAATCTACCTCTCTACATCAATACTTCTCAAGAAAGTTATGAAGAGTGATTGAGCTAGGAGGACTAGTCAAGAGGTCATTACATGAAACTATTTAAAATATAATTGACTAAACCCTTAAACCTCACTTAGACACTTTAAAATACCTACAAAATTATTCTAAACTAAACATGAATACAAGAATGGACAAACATGCTAAGGAAGTAAAACTATAACTTAGAAATATCAATTAGTCAAGCATACATATTGAAACTAGTCATTAAAGGATATTAAACAATAGTTTATTATTTATAAAAGACTATAAATGGGAATGTATTTTCCATACTTAGGTGGAAGATACAAACTTAGCCTATCAAGGCTCAATATATAGAGAAAGAGAGAAGCGAAGGGATACAAGGCATAGGAGAGAGAGATGACAAGTGTATCATGATTTAAAATCAAGAAGAAAGGTATGAAAATACACCATAATTTCTTAAAGTACAAGTTTTGGCATCCTAAATATGATCTTCTGCACCAAGTGGAATAAAAGTTTCAAACTTTGCTTGACACCTTGCCTTGCTCTCCAAAACTTCCTTTTGCCTTGGGTTTTGAGAGGACAAATGGAATTATTAAATATGAAATAATCTTAAGTTATATTACATCTCTAATCTTGACACATTTCATTAGTCTTAAAATCTTTCCAACTAACATATCAGTGGCAATAATCATCCATCTCCTTAGGTGACTTGAAACCCCTTCATCTCACTAAGCCAATCTTGTTTACAAGTGTAAAAACATAAATTCATATTATAAAATGATTTATATCTCCATGGAAGGCATATAAATATCATATCATACCTATATTAACTCATTTTTAGTCATCAAACTACCCCCAAGAACTCATTTTGCACCAAAATGTCTCATTTGGTCTCATTCCTTGTAACCCTGAAAACATGTAAACCTCATTGTGTAGAATAATGTATGGAGGTTATTGAGAAAATAATAAAATATTTTAGGATTTATTATGGTCTTATAGCTTCATGCCAAATATCATGTCCTGAATATGAGTGGAAGTGTCCTTTTTATCCTATTCTCTCTCCTCAATTAGGCCTCTATTAGCCCTCTAGGCCTAGAGACTAAATTATATATATATAGACTTCCCACACATGTGAAACCTAAAAAACATGTGATTTATTTTAAGGGCCTCGTGAGGATCCTCTATGTCAAATTTGAGATTATGACACCTTGTACAGACCTCCCAAGTAGCTTAAAATAATCTTATTTGGCCTTTTTCCATACCCTTGTAGCTTACACATGCCATCCAATTTCATGTTAAAGTACATGGGGGAGTTTTTAAGGTCATCCATGTTGTTTACAAGTTTATTCAATTCATCTAGAGGAATTAAAGTCATCTTCTCTCTCATCAAGTTAAAATTGATCTCTTTGGCAACCTATGAGTATCTTTCACCCTTAAGGATGATTCATAATGCATAGGGAATCAATCAAATAAAAAGTACCACAAATTTTAAGTACACAATATATCCTATCATCCCCAATGATATTAGGTATCCATTAAAACCCTATGTATATTATTGATCAAGAGAAAGTGCATCTCATGATGATAAGACTATGTTCTAGAGGCTAAGGAGAGATTAGGTCTAAAAGAGAAGTTTTGGTGTTTGGTTTGAGTTGTCAATGACCTATTCAGTTATATTACATCCACCTTGACTTTATCCCATTATTCTATTGTCATATTTCTTCTCCAACTCTAATATATCCTTCTTAAACTCATGCTAGGGTTTAATAGCAAGTCAATGATAGTGACCCTAGATGAATGTGTTTGAGGCTTTTCATCACCACTATGGGATTTAAGAAATATTAGAATATTTTCATGAATTTTTTATAACCTTTTTAGAGTCTTCATACTTTCAACTTCCATAAAAACCATCTCCCATCATAAAAGTCCACACACAGGGCTATATGCTTGGTATGGGTTTAATTAGTCATAAATAGGTATGTCTACCTTTCCATCATTTTGTTTACTCTTTATATTCATGTGGAATAATTATATAATTATATAGTCACTTAAAATTGTTTTGCTTCTCCTTTATACTTCTATTCCTCTTAGACCAAAGACATCTTTCAACTTAAGTAAGTTTGTAGATGGCACATAAACTATGTGTATATAGGGTTTAGAGATCTATTTTAGCTAATATACTTTGTCACCCATTCAAATATATTTTTATATTAAAATTACCTCTACACTATCTCTCATCTCACAAAATCTCCCATGTTCTTTACGTACACTCTTCTCTCTCTTTAGGCTTGAACCAACTTATTATTCTTAGCAACATGTAGGTGCTCATTAGAATGGTTGAATGCATTTTAAGGTTTTTAGATATTTAATTAAAAACCACTAAAAATATTCAATAACACTTATCATGTTATTTATATTTTATGAACTTATCAATTTTCTCAAAACCCTATACTTCACAAACACACACTTATTTTAGACTGTCTTTAGGCCTTCTCAAGGTGTGGTTATAGATAATCATTAGAGAAAGTTTGACATGAGTTTAAGGATTGGTATTCTCAATAAATCATGGAATATTTAAATTAATTACACATTATTTGAATTTTTTTCTCACTTTATCATAAAGTCCACTAGCTCTTTCATATCATCCTCATGTTTGCCTTCTTTCTTCAAATTTAGACCTATATATAGGTATTAAGGTTGTATACCTAGTCTTATTGACCATAATTTTAATATAAAATAACTTTTGTGTCTATAAATCTATATATTCTTACATAATTTCATTTATTCTTGTTTTAACACCTATTCTCTTTACCTAGAAATTGACATTTTATCCAAATGAGGACCTACAAGTCTGTCACATGTAGGTCTTCATTTTACTTACATAGGTTTTTAAACCACTTCTTAATCCCTATGAAATTTTTATTATTATGTCCACTTTTGTACCACTATATATCATATCTAAATATATTTTATACCTCCTAACCAAAAATTATTTCATCCTCAATTTGTCTATTTGGTCTGTATAGGCCTGTATATATAGTCATATTCTATGCAAATTTTATGTAAAAAGGTTAGGGTCTCTTCATTAATTATTTTCATGATGAAAATGGAGTATATTAGGGTCATAAAATTACTTATGTGTCTATGTAACATGTATTAATTGTTAAAAATACTTTCAAAGTGAAACCTAGGCCTCATGAATGTTCACATATAGGTCTACAGACCTATAGGTGAATGAAACTTATATAAATCCCTTATTGGAGAGTTTATTGAGATTCATTCTCCTTACCTTGAGATTCCAATAATTTTCAAAAATTATTTATTTATATTCTATCATGTTTTATCATTTCCCTTTTAGCCAACATTGGTGTTCAAACCTATAGAAGGTTGTTCATGTATTGTACCTACTTTCTAAAGAGCAAGACACTTGGATACTATAGACAAAGATAAAATTTAAATGGAAGATTAAATTAATTATATTAATGTGAGAGATCATCCATAAAATTTTAGACACTGTAAACTTGTTTTAAATTGTTAACACTTCAAATCAACCAAACACACTTACAATAGGGTGATATGCTCACACACTTGAGACACCTTTCTCCTTATTGAAGACAAAAACCAATTTTAATTTATTGATAAAAATACCATGAAAGGGGGAAATTTATTTTTTTAAACACTATAAAAATCCATTCTCATCCATTGAATTATATCATGAATAACTAGAGCAAAACCAGACCCTATTTGAATGGACAAGGCATAGTGACCTACTATAACTCTTAGGGATTGTTCATAAAATAAGCGCCATGAATATAAAAAATAATTATAATAAATTAAATATATTTAGTAACACTAAAAATTTCCAAAGTTTTATCTTCCAAATTTATCTATCTTAGTCATACCATACATTTGATTTTTGCCTTTCTAAGCTTGTGAAAGCAACAATTGAGAGAAGGAAGAGTGTTTTGTAATTTTAGGACCTAAAAATTGCTCCCAATATATAATATAACAAGTTTAATCCTAGTAGACTTGATTCTAATGTTTTTACCTGAAATTAATCTTCTCAAGTCTATACAAGTGAGTGAAACTCCATCTTTACCATTAAAAATCAAGATTCTGACCATTTTTGACTTGCTGACATATGTGGCAGTTATGTAACTACTCAAAGAAGGTTAAAGTACTAAAAATAAACTTAATATATCCAAATAGGACTGAAATTTTTTTTACAATTTTATGAAGACAAGAATGTGACTTTTAGAAGCCCCCAACAACTTATGACACTTCTTGGACTCACCTCATTGTACCATGACATGTCTAGGCTAGTCTAAAACAAAGAGAAGGGGTCACCTTAATTTTATAAAATTAACCATAAATAATGATAATAAGGTTTTATAAATACCTTTTATTTACAATATAAGGCATGACAAGACTTTGAGCTAGGTTATCAAGGCATGACACTCAAGTTTTCACCTATAGGGGTTGACATTTTCACCTTGGGGGTCAAAATTAGTCAATAGTGTTAGAATTAGCTTTAAATCAATGACTAAAACTTATTCCTAGCCCTATTTAAATATATTATACATTTTTTTCACTTAATACTAACACCCCAATTATTTAGGTGTTTTCCAAAAGGTTAAATCTCCTAACTGACTTAGTAAGGCTCTTAGTGGTTCTATCATCACCATTTTGTGGTACTTAAACCTAATGACATATCCATAATATGTGAAAAACTATTAATAAATAACCTTAAAATGAATGTTTTTCTTTTGAATTATTCACAAAATTTATAATACCTTTATTTCTATGAACTAAATTAACAATGCCACTGTAGCCAATGATCGATGTGTTATATCCTTATTGGTATAGAACCATGAAAATACCTTTAAAATAGGAAATAACTTAATCGTTAAGGAATATTATTAATGCATAGGGTTCTCTATTTGTCTCTCTCATACCATTTATTTATTTATCTAGTGTGTCATCCCTTAGCCATGCCTTGCTCTTTAGTGGCCAATCTAGGTACCTATAAAAACATATCACATGACATCAAAATTAATAAACCATCATAAAAATAATGAGATCATTTAATATTTAATTCAAAATAAAAAATAATGTTATGGTCAAAATATATTAGTATAATAATATTTTAGAACATGAAAATATCATTAGTATAACAAGTTATTACATTAAATGAAGAAATAATAATGATTATAACTAATTGATAAAAAATAAAAAATAGTAGAAGTAAATATGTATTTATTTCATAACCATTTATAATCACTTCAAAATATTCAAATAACACTGAAAAATACTAGCAAAATCTTCTTGAAATAGTTTTATCCTTTTTTACACATACTACAATATTGAATCTGAAGTCTTAAAAATGGGGATATGACATATTCCTTGACATATTAGGTTTTTTTATTTTTTTTATATGTTAATCCTCAATTAGACACTAAAATTTGGTATTAATTACTTGAAAATGACAATATTTACATACATTTATCATACATGACTTATATTCATAAGTATGTTCCTAAGCCTCCATTTTCTTAGACTTACATACAACCTTAGCACCTAAAATAACCTCACAATTTATGCCAAACCAACTTATTATCTAATTAAAATTCCATGAAACCTTTAATTTAGTCATTTTGTGTATGGGTATCTACTATCATATTGGGTTAGTATCATTGGTCGATACTATTATGTGTCTGATGATAGTAATCTTCTCCCAATAATAGAGAGTTTTTAAAATCAAATCTTTACTTAGGGCTGGCCCATCTACCTATCACATTAGTGGCATGAAAAAATACCAAATTAGACTCATGTAGTTATTAGTATTTACTAACATTGAAAATCCATAGAGGGTTAATAGTACACAATGTAAGGTGCACCATGTAGTGATCAATGTCCATGAAAATGTATAATATGAAGTGTCATTATCCATTATATTATTGATGCATAAATTTTGGTACTTGTAATATAATTATAGATTGGAAGATATGTTTCCCTAACAATAAAAATCCATCCATTTATAGTGTAGTTTTAATGAATCTTAATAATGGTTGTAGGTAAATTGAGAGTGCAATGTATGTCTCTAATGAGAGCATCTTCATAGTTGGTGTGGTTGAGCCATGGGTGTTCTTTACACTGGTATTGTGTAAGTTTTCATTAAGGTATGCACCTTTGTTAGTGTAGTTATTATGATGATTGATTATTCCACTTGGAATTAGGCACGTGTGTCTAAGGTTGCTTTTTTGTTGAGTGTGGATGAGAATCTACAAATTTTTATTGCATACAACACTATTTTTGAGATATACCTTGTCTTATACACTACCACGATATAGGTTTCCCTTGAATGTCCTATGTGTATTGAAATAGTGAATTTTAGTAAATCATAGTTAGCATGTTGACATAATGCCTTCAAATTCTTCACAAATATACTTAGAATATTAAACTGGTACATAAGTACAAACACTTAAACTATCATCCATAGATCTCAATATGGATGCATCATTGTCAAATGACTATAGTGAGAAGTGTATAAAGCCTTATCAACAATTTTGTAAATGTCATATCCCAAACCCATGTTGCATGATCTTATCTCCATCTAGATGGGATTTATTATTCTTTGACATTTATTTCCCATACCTTAGCCTTCATAACCCATTTGTTTTAGTATTTTATAGCCATTTACCTTGGTGTGATTTTAAAAACTACCAAATAAGGTTGTTGACAAATCAGATGGCATTGAATGATAGGGACTTGTAAGGTCTTATTATATCATTATATTTGTATGTCATGTTTTGATTGATCATGGTGTGTGTTTATGATTGGAGGATTAGGCACTTGAAACTTTTTTTCACAAACTCATGCACTCAAGTTCTTTCTCCATGGCATATATCTCATGATATAGATATTTCATGATAAGGAGACATTTATCCTCATCTTGAACAAGGTCATATCATATAGGCTCAATCAAATTAATATTATTAATCATGAGATATGTTATATACTCTATGATAATATTGGATAATTCATCCTTATAATGGAGAGAGTCTTTTAATTATTGATTTTTGTGTTGGACATATTGGTTCTCTTTGATCAAGTGTGCATTCTCTTCTAAAGAATTTGACAAAGATGCTTCCATCTAGGATTTGTTTAACTTATTACTCACTTTACCCACGACTAAAATAGATAATAAAATATTGAAATCATATAATTACCATTCATAAATGATATGAAATTTTTCTATGCTCTATTACCAATTATATGCATTATGGGGGGGGGGGGGGGGGGGGGGGGGGGGGGGGGGGAGGGAGAAAAAGTGTGTAGGGGACAATCATGAATTGGTGATAATGTGTGTGGTTATGTAGATTGAATGTGTGTATTGAAACTTAAATAAAAATTAATCAATGCACATTCAATATATTGGAAGTCTTATACTTGTAGAAATGTAACTTTTATTAAATGAGAAAATACTATTAAAAGAGTATAAATGTGTACAAAGCTTCATCAAGGCTAGGAGAGTAATCTCCTATTATTAGAAGGGGTAAAACTTCCTCCTTTTTCCTAGACTTAAGAATGATTATAATGTATGTATGATAGGTTATATAATTAGAGTATTATATGTATCATTACAATTGTGTATGTTTTTAAAATGTGTATAATTGAGTCCTTGGGCCTTCCCCCTTTGGTTAAATGCACATCTTACATATTTATACATATAATTCAATAGAATTTACAACTATTTATATTTATAAATAAAATTGTTACAATTCATTCCATCTTCCTTGATAATAAATGGTTGACCTTCTAGTCATGTGGCACCTAACTACCCAAATAGATACCTAACTTGTTCTAGGCTGATAATTTACACTTAAAAAGACACATGGTTATATTAAGGTAACTTTATACATGCACAAATAATGACAAGTTTGGAATGAATAGATGTTCACATGACTGTGAGAAATTGTGATACCAAAAATAAGTTTCAGTGGGGCTTGCAAGACTGCAAATAAGTGTGAGTGTTCTATGTGGTATTTCAAGCAAGTGATATTATAGTGTGTATGGATATGATAAATTATAAATGGTGTGTTTGATACTAAGATCAAGCACAATTTTATTGCATATAACTAAGATAAAATGTGAGTGTAGTATGTGGGAATGTGTAGGATATGTGGGTATGTGTATATAACACAAGAGTTGTGCATGCATAATTTATAGCCCTCACAATCAAACCTAAAGTTTTAAGGTGAAGCAGGTTATTTTTAGGAGTTGTGTTCATCATCAATATTTGGCATTGAACATATATAGTTTTAGATATAGTAAAATTTGACTATATGGTCACATCCCCCTCTTCTAACATAGGTCACTATTAACCATTATATGTTAGTATCAATTGTTGATATTTATCCAAAATAGATAGAATTAATCCTACGTAGAAAAAGATACATTTTCTAGACTTGAAAAATCTCAAGCCTGTTTTAGTATACTTTCCACTATTAGAACAAATTTACATTCAACCAGTCAATCCAAAAATATACATACTTGTCCCCTTTTTACAATTATTATATTTATCACATTCTACTTGTCAAATCATTTTAATCTATTTCAATACTTTACATTAATATTCATGTTTGAATGCCATATTTAGTAATCTAAATTCACTTACTAATTTTTATATTAATTAGATTAAGTAAATCTTTTTAATCCAAATTAGGTTTAAAACACCTCAATACCCTACTTGTATCATCCTATGGATTCATTGATTTATACCCATGTTATGTTTTATGATTATACTAATGAGTCAAATAATGTGGATGTAGATGATCATGGTTTTGTGCCTAATGATAGTGCTTATGTGTATTAATATTATTATTGTGTGAGTGAAGTATATTAATATTTTGAGTATGAATATATGCATGATAATGAATAGGATTGGTTTTTTTAGCGATATCTCTTTATACAATTTTGGTGAATGGGAAATAAGTCAAATTAATGATATAATTCAATAAATTATTCTTCCTTCCCCTTCTTTATATCTTTTCACCAGTCATAGAGTAGAACAAAAATAGAGTAAAAATGAATTAACTAACATAATAATTTATTATACTAAGCTACCTATTAATAAATAAAATAAATGGATAGATTATATACATGTTATTTTCATGATGTTATACCTTACACTGAAGTTTCTAAATGTAATGATTCTTATAATGACATGAAATGTGATTATATCCCTTCTCTTGAAATAAAATTCTACGACACTAATCTTGAAATGATATATGACGATACTCCTTTTCTTAAAAATAAATTTTATGCTACTCCTCTTGAAATGAAGTGTGATGATATTCCATATCTTTAAATGAAATGTGATGATACTTATCTTTAGATTAGATGTGATATTAGTCCTTTTATAGTTAGGAAATGTGATGATGTTTCTAAACTATGTAATGATGTCTCTATTTATATGGAATGTGATAAAATTTCTAAACAATGTAATGATAGGAATGTTTGTGATGAATCGTTTATACATACTTTTAATATATATGGTGAGATGAAAACTTTGAATGAATATTTATAAACTACAACCCTTTTCTACTAGACATATACTATCCATGATGCATGACATAGGTGAGCTTTTAAATTACATTACTACTTTAAATTTTGAATATAAGTCATGTAAGGCTAATTTTTATGATAATTTCATACTAGAGCAACCTATAATGTAAAATTTATTTGAATATCTTTATTTTAAAGAATTCATTGCATGCTTAAGCTTAACTTATTTTGTGGATATGGATATTCTCATGACCACATTGCATGATATGTGTATTATTTTGGGTATTATTCATGTAATTGGAGAGCCTTATTAAAATATTTTTATTTAATTCTAATATAATAAGTCTTGGATTGGTATTGTAGTCTAGCTATTTGATCACTAGTTTGTTGATAGTGAAAATTGTCATGTCACTGAATTAACTCATATGCCTATCATGAAGGCCAAGATGGAATCATACTAGTTTAAATGTAAGTGACATATGGCGAAGAATAAATCCTAATTTGTGAAAATTATCTTTTAAGTTTTGGGGATTAATATGTTTAATGATAAATCTGAATCAAGATAATAATTATTTCAACAAATCTATCAAAAATAGAACACTATTATTGACCATGCTCAAAATAAATGTGATTATAGAAAAAATATTATCAAATATGATAGTTAATAATTGAATATACTATTAATAAATCTTAAATTAGGTATGAAACTATCATATGGCATATTTGACAAATTAAATCATATGGGTTAGGAAATCCCTTGAAGGATATAATATTTAGATATGTCAAAAAGATGTATTTAATATGCATGTTCATACTACAAGGATGAAATAAAGGAAATGAATGAGAAATGAAGAAAGGAAAAGTGAAAAAAATATGAAAATTAATAAGAAATCAAGATAAGAAACATTAATCAAGATCAATACAAATCTAAACTACAACAACTAAGAAAAAATAAAGAAACGTCTAAAAATAAATAAAATCAAACCTAAAGTTAATCTAAATGTAAAAACTAATTAACATTGAATAATATTGTTAGCTAGTTATATAAATAATAAATTTAAATATTATAGCTACAACAATAATTAAAATAACTAAAAACTAAGAAACTACAAAGAAATTAAATCTAAAGACTAAGAGAATAAAATATAAAAATAAGACTAAAAAATTGACTACTAAGATAATAATAAATTAATAAACTAATATAAATAGAAAGATAAACTAAACAACTAAGAAAGTAGAATGAACTAAATATTATTAAAATCTAAACAAACAAAAGAGTTCAATACTTTAAAAAAGAATCAACTTGGGAGTGATATATTAAATTTATTAATAAAACATTGAAATAATTCTGATTACAAACAAATATTTCAACAAAGATCATTATGCAATCAATAGTCTAATAATATATTTCAAAATGTGATGTTTTCATCATTACTCAAGCAAAGTACATGAATTTTTTTTACATATGATTGCATATCTATAATCATCAAAGACATTAATACTTTATAATCATCAAATAATTGGTTATAAATAGATCAATTGACTTGGATATACCTTTGGTATTCAAGTACATTACTTCACCATCATCAACATCAAAGAAGATATTGTTTAGTATATCTACAAGTGATTTTTCAATATAAGAGATGATTCCATAGAAAAAAAGATATGGAAGCTTAAAAATTGAATATCTCTTAATACCTATGTGTTTTCTCTCTTGTTGTTATGTGTATTCAACTCCTTATAAAACAATCTTAATTAAAGATGGTTATGTTTAAATTTGTAGCTAATTTTAGTTAGTTGTAGTTAAAAATTCAATCAAAATTCAAAATTTCATTACTTAATAATTAGTTGATTTATAAGTTATAAAGTTTATAACTTGATGTTATGTTTATAACTTATGAATAAATTTCATGATATTAAAAATAATAATATAGACCAACTTTATATTTTCTAACAGGTGGGGGGGGGGGACTTTGAATTTTCAACATCACTAATCAAATATATACATACACATATGAATAAATTATCAATAAATGCTTATGTTCAATTATCTAAACATTAAATAACATCATAAATCCATAATAAAATAGTTTTTTCTAAGTAAAAATCATATTATCAAATGTATATAAAGTCAACTATCAAAATAAGTATCACTGCATAAATAAACTAAATTCATTGAACAAACTATGAACATCTATCCATGTTATCAAAACTAAAAATGTTTTCAAAATTTCAACTACTACCACATTCACTTCATTGTTTTATAAGTACTTTATATATTTCAAGTGGATCAACAATTTAAAATGGCATTAAACCTTATATCAACAAAAAAATTGTATACTAATCTATTATATGTAAACAATATCATTCAAAATGTCCAACACTTTGTCAATGACACATGTAGACTGAAAAAAAAAATTATGTTTAGAGATTAAAGACACATGATATATTATTTGCAATGCAATAAAATTTGAAATTGACATGACCTTGAAAAAATTCAACCTTCCATACTTTAAACACCATAAATCTTAATTTGCATATAAAATTTGGCAAGAAACTAGAGGAGTAAATATAAAATGAATTTATATATGAACCTAAAGCAAGAATAAATGCATGTGTACAAGAATCATTATCATTGATATACTTCAAAACACACTAAATAAATATATACTAATTTCAAGTCATTCATTAAATAAAAATGAGTGGAAATTGAACCCTAATTTACACAATTTTAGTTCTTTCTTTGTATATATAACTTTATAATATTCTAAATAATTTTAAAATCACAACCACCCCTTTATTCAAATATTTAACTATCAAAAAAATTGAGTCACAAATTGAAATCCAAAAATCTATATGAATACAATTATCAATCTTTAATGGAGGGTTTCAAATAACAAAAGTGAGAATACCCACTTATCATAACATAAGAGAGAACTATAGGAATGAGAGTATAAACCAAAATTATTTTCATGCATAAATTCAACTATCAATTATTTTAAAAGAAAACATGATTTTCACAAATCACAACCTTAAAACATAGAAACCATTTATTCAACCATACACACCCTCCATAAAATAAACACATAAAATTTTAAGGACTAAAATTTGAGCCCAAATATTAATATCATTCAAGCTATTAATATTAATAAGGAGGCATGGATCTTGAGAATTTTACAAATTCAAAAGAATGAAACACATTGGGTTTAAAATGAAACAAATTATCATTCAATGTAAGAAAAAAAAATTCAAAACAAACTCTATTATTTTCATAGATGGTGAGTTGTTCCATGCAATAAAATCAACTAAAATAAATAGTGCCTTTACTAAAACAAATAAACAATATTTCCTTAACTATCTCTCTTTCTAATATATTTTCATGCATTAAGATAAACTCATGAACTATAAAATGATAGACATTGATATTTTCCTCAAAATAAATATTTTTTTATTACCAAATTCCAAATCAAGTAATTACTCACATACCTACCACCAATTGTTTTCATAAAAAGAGAGGGTTTGAACTAAACTTCCTTGACTCTAAAAATAAATAAATAAATTATAGAGTTTTCCTTCTATGAAGATATTTACAAGAATGAACTTGAATGATGAAAACTAACCATATTATGGTTTACTAAGAACATTTAATGTGGTTATGGTGATGTGTCTACCAAGTTGGTAGTTAGTGATACCACCAAAAAAACTACCACATAAACTTGCCAAATATTTTAGTAACAAGCTTAGTAGCCTTCTAAACTTTTAGCCACCTTCTGCCACCAACCACCAAAATTGAAGTAGCTTTGAGTATTAATTTCATAGATTACAATGTGAATGTTCTAGATATTGACACTATAAGCCTTTAATTCAAAATAAAACATTAAATTTTCCTTGAGATATCCAAATATCTCAAAATTTAATCAAAATGTGCCAAGGAAACTTTGATTTAATATTTATGATCCGATAACATATTAAATGACCACCCTCAATGCCAACATGTGAAAATTGAAATTACAAACAAACTAATTTCAATATCAATGACTAATGATAACAATCAAATGAATTTTATGTTTAATCTAAGATATAAATTTATATTAACACCATATAAACCTCAATCACCATGTTAAAAAGTCTTGTAAAAATAGTATCAACAATCACATGACAAACCACTTAATATCTCTTGGAACTAAAACTAATGATAAATAACACACAAGTTAAAATTATGAGCCATGCTATGATTTTTTTTTCATGTTAATGATAATTTTAACCATTTTGATCATGTAATATTATATATTTCAATATGTAGGATTAAGTCACAAAATGTGAAATAAATTATGAAGATTTGATACATCATGAAAGAAAATTCATGAACAAACATGATTATAGGTAGATATGAAAATTATATTGAAACCCATAACCACTATTTTAAAATTATACATTTCATATAAATCCATAATTCTATGAAAAACACCAAAAATATTATAATTATGAATGCATGAAATTATTTCCATGACAATTTGACCAACTTTTGCTATGTATAGTTCTATTATAATTATATGAATGTTCAAACAAATAAACATGGCATATTCCATATGAATAAAAAAAAATTAATTAAATGAATTAAAACAAGTTAGTCCCCACCAATAGTTTTAAGCTACACTGCTTAGGCCTTCATATGCAAGAATATAATAATATTTTTTTAAAAGGGGTACTAAAATTAATTATAACATAGGTAACTTTAAAATGTGTAATAATATTTCTTACCTCATTTTAATAATATTAAAATTCCTAAAGTAATAATGTAAAATATCCAAATCCTTCAACAAGGTAAAGATGAGCTTATAGAGGACTACATTTTAAAGTTTAAAAACACATTACATTGTATAACATATCAACCCTATGTTTAATAAAATAAATACATGGTTAGTAATTTTATTTTACCTTGACTTAATTAAGATCAATTTATAATCATTATTATTATTATTTTGAGCAAATTTGTATGGACCTTTTTGTTCATGAGTGTGATCATGGACATTCATGTACTTGTTCCTTTGGTTCTACTAGCTAGGAATGGTCAACAAATTTAAGCCTCTAAATTGAATATTCACCTAAAAAAGACACTAAAATGTAATTAATAAGAATGAAGGTCCAAGTAATGTAATTCTAAAAAATGAATGCCCACATAAGACAATTCGTAAGGTTAAAACTTGCATGAGTCATACTTCAAAATTTAATCAACTTATTCAATTTAATAGCTTGAAGGATCAATAAAGTGTTAATTTTTTAACTCTAATTTATAATTTTTTTTATTAAACTACCTTATAATAAACATTATTATCCAAATCATCTATCTGAGTGGAAAGAATATCATTTTGTAACTATCATCATATCAATGGGCACACAGATAATATTTTTTATGTATTGAAAAATTTAATTGAATAAATTATGGATAGGGGTGTTATTACATTTTAATAATAACATTACAATAGGATTGAATTATTCATATTATTGTAGTTAACAATATATTAAGACCAATATATTTCAGGAAGTTTTTAAAAATGAATCAATGGTCACTCAATATTTTATAAAAGGTGAATATAGGAAAAAAATATTATTTTATTTCACAATATGTGAAGGTTGATATATCCTAGGAAGTTCTTGAAATGGAATAAATTACCAATTAAGCTCTAATATAAGGTGAAAATAAAAAAATTATTGTTTTAGTGATGGTATAATACAATACATGTACAATTGGTTTTATTAAGTAATTATGATACAATGAGCATGACCTATGGCATATGAGCACTCATGAGGATGTAATAGGGTGTATTATTATATCAATTTATCTTGGGCCTAAGACAATTAAGACATTATTCTATGTGAATACTTATATTACATAATTAAATGTAATACTTATAAGATCATGGTTAAGACAAATGGAAGAAAAAATAGATAATATTAATATGACTATTTCATTTTATTTTTGAGGTGGTTTCCTTACATATCAGAGAGATATAATAGTTAAAAATAAGACTCATATTAATATTCTTGTTAAATTTCAAAGCATGCAAGTGTGTGTACCAAATAAAATTCAAAAAGGTAAAAATCAAGGCAACAAGAAAGTAAAGAGTTTTCCATAAACATAACAATAAAATAGAAAATATAAAGTTATTATCATTGGAAAAGTACTTCTATATGCATCATCTTAAGCAATTTTATCACAAGTATATAATGCAACTATAAGCATTCATATAATTTTAGTGCCAAATTTATGTCAATGGGATTCACTCAATAAATAATGTTGAATTATTATATCTAAATGGTTGTTCTAATTATTTCATCCTAATAAGTTTGTCCTAATGTGAAGAAATCATTAGATAGTTCTACTTAAAGATTTTTTTTTTTAAACATTTCTATCAATCACATGTGACATCTATACATGATATCATTAAAATATTAAATTTCAAAATTATAATCAAAACACATAAATGATATAAACATGAGACTAAGTTACATATATAAAATCTATGTTATAAACACAGAGAATAATAAAAAGAAAATGATATATAAAATATGTAGAATAATATTATATCAAATACATCAATCAACAATGGACACATGATGACCCTTATTCTCTACATCACTATCATCATCTTTATATTTAATTATATGGGATCTATAAGAAGAATGCCCACTATATTCTCATTAATACCATGATTGAGACATACTACATATCTCACGATTTTCATATATATCTCATCTAGCCTAAAATTCCACACACTCTATTATGAACATCAGATGCTCACATTGTAGTCAAACATAATAAAAATAGTCTAATACAAGTCTATTCTAGTAAATAATAGAAGCATTTGTTAAGTTGATAACTGGGCTATCAACTCTTTAACCTTTCTCCTCAGCTCATTTTCCTCACTTACAGTAGAAAGGTAGTAATAAATAACAAGTTCCATAGGATCAAAAAGGGGTGCATCTATGCCTACTATATCATCCACCCTCTTTACTATCCCACCTAGAACTACATATTTTAGGATGTGTCATAAGAGTACATGAATAGATATCCAATTATTGGGATCCAATAATTATCACCTAAAAATCTTATGTCATTTAAAAATCATTAGAAATTGAAAAGATAAATATGATAAATCAATTAAACATTCCAAATTAATAAGTATACCTATCTCACTCTATATCATCAAAATAATTTTTTTATTTGCATATCCCTCATCTCCCTCTCCACCCATGGCAACATTTGTCTATGCCTTAGGACCTATGATATCTAAATCTATGAAAATTGGAAATAATAATTCCCATCGTGACTTCACCCATTATTTATCGTACTCACTCATACTTATTACATCACCACTGTCTACCTCTCATATTGAAATAAGAACCAACTCTATGGAATGATGCTAAACTCTCTCTTTAATAAATACCATCTATGTGTGTCTGTGTTCATACATTATTTTTGGGAGCACCCCATATGTGATACCATATTTTTTAGTGACACACTCATACTAAAAGTGATCATATTGATTACTATATTAAAAATGAACATATTATGTACCATATCTAAGGTACACACATAGTAATTACTATTTCTCAATACTAATGATTATTGGAAAATTAATGAATATATTTCAAAGTGAAGTGGAAGTTTCTATGTAGATTCATTCACCATTAAAATAAATATTATCTACAAGACAAAATTTCTTACATCATTTTCCTAATTATGGGGGAAATTGGTATAATTTTGACTATTATGAATATCTTCATGTGCATAAATGATACAAACATATCATGAAAATTACAAGAATTAAATGTACATATCAAAATTAAAGGTTGGTAAATAATATATAATGATTTATTATATTATCATCTTTGTATAATATTGCCTATTGTTGAATTCCATAGTGCTACACTAATTTCTTGTAAGGGATTACATGTTTTCATATGTGCTTGTAAAATATCAAGTTTTTATATGATGTAATGTATTTTAATATGGGTATATTTAATTTTCATTATCATATTTTATTCTATTACACATGATGTGTATAAATTTGTCATTTGAGATGAGTGATTTTCATGCTTCATCCCTTATATCAAAAGGGGAATTCATTATATTTATTTTATAAATTCAATCCATATCATATTGAGCATTGGTATTTTGGGTAATATAATATGGTTTAAATGGAACAAATTAAATATATTGACATATATGTGAGGCATATGTGTGTCATTTACATGATTTTTAGGAATAGTTGAGATGTTTTAAGAAAATCTAAGATAAATTACATGATCATATTTATTAAGTTGTAAACACACAATTAACATTTATTGATAAAATGATGTAATTTTCACCATTTATTATACATACTTATCTCATGCATCATCCCATGATCCTTGATAGCCATTATTTCACTTTTATGCTGAAGACCCTTTTCTCTAGGCAACCAATGATCTCAAAACAATTGTATTCCACATTAAAGACAACCTAAACTCACTTTTAGACCAATCCTCACTTCTAATTTAGTTTTCTCTACTATCAAAACAAGGCCACTCCATTTGGATTGTCCCTCTCCTTGATTTAATAAAATTCCTTTAGTGACATCCTCCCACCAAATAAATACTCTTTACTCAGATTCAAACTCATGTAATGGGTAATCCCATAAATTTATCATCCCCCATCTAAAATAATTCCTCAATGATCACTATAAATCCATAATTACATGCCTTTTTAAAAAAAGAGAGGCTCATATGATTAAAAATCACTAGAACATCTTAATGCACATTGAGAGAAAATTAATTATTATTTTCCAATGTAGATTCCACACAGCCATAGTAGCCCTGAGCCAAGTATGCATACACCTCAAAGTCATAGGTCATCATGAAAGCACTTAATCACACCAATATTACCCAAGAATTTAGTATTTTTCACCAATGTTTCAAACACACAATTATATTATAGGATAACTACATGGAGTTTTATCCCATTTCTAAGTATTGGTATGTAATAAATACTCAACTTAGAGGATGTTGAGGTCTATCATAACTTCAGTTGTTAACCCCTTTTCCATTTTATTTATTTATCATTTGTGTAAAATTGATCTAGGATTAAAATGAAAAATAAGGCACATGATTTTTTTCAAAATATATTGAGAGCTCCTGGATAGTCAAATAAAACATAATAGTGAAGTGAACCTACCATATCATTCATAGAGATTAAACCCTCATAGGACATCAACGTTCCCTAAGGATGCCAATGAAGGTCACCCATGTCCAATTACAACATAATTGTCCCAAATTTAAGAGAAATAATGTTCTTGATTCACATCATCACATATCTAATTTCATATCTGTAATTACAATCATGCATTTTCATTTCCTATCTAAGTTGTATTTATTTGGTACTTTTCCCTTTTAACATATTTATAAATTTACAAATAATTTTGTGTCATTTATTTCATATTTTTAAAATTTTGTTTTTACATAATAATTTATCTAATTAAGATTAATATCTCTTAATTATCAAATTTTATAAAACATATTGGTCAACATGTTTGTTTTTGAACATCACAAGTAATAGTTTCCATAGGGTTTTTGATGTAGAGGATAGATAAAATTATTTCACACTTTGTCTTATTATCAAGATTACTTTTTCACTATAGGTCTATAATTTAATGATGAATTTATTGAATCTAAGGTTAATTAACTTAGTTTATTCTTCTTAACATTATATATATGTTCATTATAACCTCTTATTACTCTACCCTTAATGTACATACTTGTTAAATCACTAATTTATTACTTACCTCAATGTTGTATTCCTTAGGCATAGTCTTGTAGCCTTTTTTGGCACAAATTCCTTATGTACGGATAGGTACAAATCCTTATAGAGAAACCAATAACTTATATTGGTATCCATTATCTCCTAGCACACATAGATGAAATTTCAAGTTCAAAATATATTTAAAGTCCTTTTTGACCCCTTTTAGGTGATTGTGAGGCCTAATTAGGCATGTTCTATTTCTTCATACACGCAGACCTCTCCCTTCGTGATGTCATGTATGGAACTGAATCAAAGACTATAAAATATTATTAAGCACATCAAGATATACCAAAATAATAATTTATACTAGTACCCTTTATCTGCTAGCACACTTAGGTGAAATTTTAAGTTCAAACTCTATTGTTAAATCCTCCTTTTTGACCCATTTTAGGTGACTATGAGGCCTAATTAGTCTTGTTCTATTTCTTAATACACACAAACCTCTCCCCTCATACTGTTATGTATAGAAATAAATTAAAACCTATAAAATATTTTAAATCACATTAATATATACCAATATAAAAAAATTTAAGACATTTCATTGATTCAAACATCTCAAAATAGCATTTGAAGATTAAAACCCTAAATTAGGGCCTGAGGTTATAGTTAGGACCTAAGGTATTTCTATTTGCTCTTATATTACCTTAATTTAGTTTCAATACTCTATAACAATTTATTAAGGTTTTTTCAACTTCTAATCATCATTTTCAATCATTTGATTCACAAGTTCTCACTTCTGTTTGTTTTGTGTCATTCTTGGTTTTCCTCTACATACAGTCTTGTTTACAGTCATAAAGAGCACCTATATTAGGTTATTAAGTTAATTTTAGAATTTTAATGATTTTTAAAGTTTTATGATGGATTTTTAAACCTTCCCAAACACCTTACATTCATTATTTTTCATTTTCCCACCCTTTGCTCGTAATGTCTATAAAGATCTTGCCTACACTATACATGTATGCTCTATTTGTAGGGTATATAGAATTGTTTAAATTTTATTGAATTTACATGGTAATTAAAGGTTATGGATAATTAATTATTCCTCATTAAACCTATTAAACATTTATAAATCATGAAACAACCTCTTTCTCACCTCTATGGTGATTCTTTGCAATGCTTTGTAGGTTGACACTTTGTGCAAGTGTAGATTTCAATAGGACTATGTGGATTTATAAGTAAAAGGAAATGAAAATAAACTATATAAATATTCAAATCCTTAAATAAATCAATAAATAACTTAACAAATATATTCCAATAAATAAAATCATGTCAAAATTGAGACTTCATTCATAGAACAATGCAATCCCTGTCAATACCTTGTGTGAAAATAAACATAGGGTTCTAGTCTATTCATAAATATTTTGAGAATATTTATTCATATATACTAGGTATAAAAAACTTTTAAATTGAACAAATAATGAAAAATTATCTTTAAAACCAAGATTTGATATGTTTTATATCAAAACTAGCCTTTCTAACTACTTTTAATGGTCACAACAAGCAAGAAAACTCTTTATACAAAAGCCAAGGTAGATTTTCCATAAAAAGTGAATCATGGTCCATGGTAAGGACCCTTGGTGTCATTTTTTATGATTAATAACCATTTTACATATTTAAAAACTTATTAAATACCTCATACAATATTCTTACATGCAAAATTATTCAAAATTTTAAACTAGATAAAATGGCAAGAAAACTAAATTTGAAATTCTAGACCTACCCTATCACTCTTAGACCACTTATAAAGTATTAAAAGGTTATTTACATGATTCATAAAAAAATTTAAAAATCATAAATAGAATATTTTACTACAAAATACTAAACAAACCAAAATTGATTGAGCAAACATCACTTTGAGTCATCCAAGAAGGATGCTCTTGCATCAGTTTCCTTCTAAATTTTTTCCTGGGGTTTCAAATAAATTTTGAGTTATTTATTATGTCAAATTTTTTTATAAAATTCATATGTATCTCTCATCTTTTTCTCATTTTATTCTTTGGAAATTTTAAAATTGCTAAAAATAAATTTCTTCTTCCTCCTAATCCTTAAGATGGTGATAGATACCTTCCCTTTACCTATGCCCATGTTATCACTATTATAAGGGTTAAGTTGACCCATAATATAGTTTAAAATGAAGGTAATAACCATATCCAAAATACCCAAAAAAATAATTATTATATAATATTAAAAAATTATAACATATGCATGATTCATGTAGTTTATTTGCATCAATTAATTTTTGTTCATTATATTCAATATTTACCTATATATTTAGATTATATCAAATATGCTTCACAAGTGTACATAAGTGAATGAAAAACATAAAGGTTTCCATTTATAGACATAGTTTTAAGTCATTTAACTATCCCAAAATTAGAAATTACAAACAAATTAAAGTAATCTACCTAGATAGTATCACATTAAATTGTTGTCTTATTTTTTTAAACTCATCCCAGTGAAGATAAGATCTACATTCTCATATCCAAAATAGTCATATGACTCCTACATATTTTTTATATTTCAAAAATTACATTGGGTACATCCTTTTAAATATGTTTTATCATTCTTTGGTTATCCCTTATTATTCATACCTACGATCCTTACATTGTGAAAAATCTATTGTTATTACTCATTTCCACATTGATATCTTTCAGGCTACTAATGTTAATAAATATACTAATTCTATGAATTACCTATGTTAATAAATAGCATTTACTCATGCATGCTTTGCATATTTACTTCATGTATTTTTTGTATTCAATGTTTATATTTTGGACATTTGATCATGTCCTTATGTGTGGATATAAGCCTTATTTTATGCTTCTATACATGTGAGCGGCATTTGAATATGCCCCTTATATTTTTCCCATTGGACTTATATTATGTGCTTTGTGTGTATGTTATGGACATAAAACTTGTGTTCTCTTATTTTTTTATTCCATGATGGACATCATGCATCTTACCCATTTCTAACGTCATGATCAATATCATGCATCCCTCCTCACATTATTCTATGTAGTTTTAGTACTCAGCTATATTCATTCACTGTATTCCTTATTGATAACATCCATCTAGACTTGACACTACATGTGCTTATATTTATACATTCATCTTACATTAGAAATTCCTTTTTAGTATATTTATAATGATGTCATTATCTTCCAATGTTATTGTTCCTACTCATATTTACATGTTTTCATAACATCTCTCACATAACTTTTTTATTTTAAGTTTTTGCATGGTCTCCATAACTTACCTCAAAAGAGGGACATACATAGTGGCTTGTCATTGACACTAAGATCCAACAATATAGTACATAGATTGAAAAAATAGGTTTATCCTATTTGATCACAATTAACTCTAAAATTTCACTCAAAAAGTAATTTTAAACAATAGTGCTCTTAGACAAGGGTATAAGCTGACCATGTCCAAAGTAGTGTGTTTTTGTCCCAAAAAGAAGAAAATAATAGTTTCTATATTTATCATAATGTCAATTAGTATATAGATTAGTTATAGTATTACTCAAAAACAAGTTTCATATTTTTACATGGGCTTATCTCAAATTTTGCTTAGTTTGGGAGCATTATACACAACATGTGTTCTAGGTTATCACATATTTTTTTGCTCATAAATTTAATTTATATTAATTAGTATCAAAATCCATATATACCTATATATTATATTATTGAATGTGTAAGACACATGACCACCATCTTAATTTTACACCAGTTTCATAGATGGAGTGATAATACCTATCATTTTTTATGTTGTATACACCAAAATAAAATTATGTTAAATTTTTCATTAGTTGTACACCATTTTTGCATGATAAATGAACCTTATTTAATTTTAATGGTTGGTTCACCTTTTTGTGCTATTTTTTCCACTAAAGTAATCTATTATAATTAAAACAAGGATTCATAACTACTCTACCTACCTTAAGTTGTGAAATAATGAATTCAAGACCAGATTGAGTCTGTAAGCACATTATCTTTTCAATGAGGATTGGGAATGTTTATTCCAATCCAATTTATTCAATGAATAAGAAATATCCAAGGGTCTTACCATTTCTGGTCACCATTTTTGCACCAAAAAACATGATGATTTGCATACCAAATCAAGTGTATTCATTCCTTATTATTAGATCTATAAGTTTTATTGTCTTTACTTGATTTTGGTCTTGAGTAATGATTGATTTTATACATGTTTCATTGTAAGTTTTGTGTGAACATAGTTTAACATTGTGTCATACATTAAATATTATTCTTCATATGTAAGTTTAGGTACACTTTTTCCATTTATTCTATTACTTTCACTTTTGTTACATTACTAGTAAAAGCAAAAAAAATGGAGACACAAATTAAAATTTGTTTATAAAATGATGTACTTATGACCACTCCTTATACGAACTTATCTAATTCCTCATCCCATGGTCTTTGACCACTATTTCTTCACTTTTTTGTGGATGACCCTTTTATATAATAAACTAGTGATCACAAAATATTCCTATTACACATTAAAAGTATCTTAAACTCATTTTAGACTTATCCTCACTTCTAGTTTAGTTGTCTCTTCTATTTTAACAAGGTTGTTCCATTTGGACTATCTCACTCCCTAATTCTATCTAATTCCTTCATCCACACCATCCCACTAGATAATGGTTCTTTTATCAAATTCAAAATCATGTAACAAGTTATCCTACACATTTATCAATCCCATATAAAGTAATTCCCAATTTATCACTATAAATCTGTATTTTCAAACCATTTATAAAATAGAGGCTCATATGATTGAAAATCACTAGAAAATCTAACTATAAATTAAGAAAACAACACCTATCTTTTTAATACATAATCAACATGCCCTAATATCCTCGAACTAAGATTTCATACACCTACAAGGTCATAGTTCATCATTTAATCACTTAATCACACTAGGATTTCACCTGTGTATATCATGTTAAACCAATATTTCACACACACCATCATATCATGGTATAACTACATAGATTTTGATCCCTCTTCAGAATATTGATATGTTGGTAGAGATCAACACAAGGGGTGTTGAGGTATATGATAGTTTCAATTAATAACCCATTTTTTCATTTTATTCATTTAGCATTCATGGTCAATTTAACTAGGGTTACAAGTGCAAGAGATGTCACATTGTGATAATTACAATAGATTGAGAGTTATCGTAGAGTCAAATAAAAGATAAATGTGAAGTGAACTTTACATACTAGTCATAAAGAAAACTCTCATAGGATGTTGGTGCACCCTAAGTACATTAGCATAGGCTTACACTATCCAATTACATTTTCCTTGTTCCATATCTAAGAAAAAAAAAATTCTTGATTCACAACATCATTATATAGTCACAGTCAATTTCATAGTTACACTTATAGACCCACATTCCCATTTTACCACAAATTTTAATTTCTTTGTTACTTCCCCTTTTATCATATTTCTAATTTAGTAAGTTTTAAATTAGTTTATTTCATTTATTTTATATTTTTAGCATTCTAATTTTATGTATTAGTTTGTCTAATCAAGTGTAATCTCTTAATTCTTAAATTTGATAAAACATGGATACATTAGATTGCAAGGGTTCTATTGAGCATGTTTATCACATTGATAAAATGGATAAATACTTATATGACATTATGAGATGATAATATGGATTATATTATGTATATTTATCAGAATACATGGGTTAAATTCATAAATTTAATCATATTTATTAGATTGATATAGATATTATGGCATTCTATATTATTTTGATGGATAGATGGATCATATTTGGGGGCATGAATGTTGTTCATGCAAACTCTTTTGTATTGATATGGTGAGTATAGATATAATATATAATAATTTTGGGTTATAAATATATCTACAATGGTTAATTTGGAGTTTCAATCTATATGCAAGCCTATTTTGAGGTTCCACCTTTACATATGAGCCTAGTTTTGGGTTTCACCCTTTTACATACAAACCTATTTTAAGGTTCCAACACTATAGATAGTGATTCACACTTTATTAAATTATTTGGATAAGAAGATATTAATATTAAAAACACCTTCTCCATATTAATTGGGGCATTTGGGAGCCATGACATCTCCTCTCTAAATGGCATGAGCACATTCCATGAGTATCATAAGACTACATACCAAGAGTTGTATTCATTTTTTTATTATTTTTCATTTTGATTATACTATTTTTTGCTGGAGTATTAATATATCTAATTATAAAATTAATTTATTGCATGTACACATGAAAATTATCAAAAACTAGAGTAACAAAATTATAAGTTCAAATTTACCAATGTAGGTTTGAATTCTATTTTATCCCTTAAAACCCATATTTAGCATTACATTTAAATACTAAATTAAATAAGATAATTTTTAAACACCTTAATTTTGTGTAAGAATTTTTTGAATAATAATTTTCATGTGACTTTACATATATGTAATATTAATTGCAAATATAGAAATTATTATTTAATTCTTCTTGCCATTT
Source organism: Torreya grandis (assembly GCA_037957365.1). Lineage (NCBI taxonomy): Eukaryota > Viridiplantae > Streptophyta > Pinopsida > Cupressales > Taxaceae > Torreya > Torreya grandis. Next base: position 1,243,822 of record JARHVA010002130.1, on the reverse strand, counting down.
CACCTTCTTATCTACTTCATTTGATTGTGTGGTTTTGTATTCAATATATGTTGATGTTTTTTGAATATGAAATATGGATCCATAGTCATATTATTTTCTCTATAACTTTTTTATATGTTTAATATAGTTATGATAATCTTAGGCTATGTCAGGTACTGCTAGTATCCACTATTATTGGTAGTGTCTTGGCATATCTTTTAGATTTATGTTAAGTACACCTTTTGATTCATTTTATTTTATATTTTTTGGTCATATAATGTGTACTAAGTTACCTAATTCAAATTTGATAAAACACACACACGCATGTATGTATGCATTTATGTATGTATGTATGTATGTATATGTACACACACACACACACACACACACACCCATATATGTATGTATGTATTTATATGTACACACACACACATCCATATATGTATGTATGTATTTATGTATGTATGTATGTATTTATGTATGTATGTATGCATGTATGTATGTATATGTACACACACACACACAGGTGTGTGTGTGTACATATACATACATACATACATAAATACATACATACATATATGGGTGTGTGTGTGTGTGTTCACACACACACACACACACACACACACACACACACACACACACACACACACACACACACACACATATACACGAACATATATATATATACATATATATATATATAGATATACATATATATATATATATATGTATGTATGTATGTATGTATGTATGTATGTACACACACACACACACACACACACACACACACACACACACACACACACACACACACACACACACACACATATCCCTTAAGGGAATTTATGTGCATGCATTTAATTTAAATGAAAAATATATAAAAAATAAAAAATAGACTTATAGCTTACTATTGTTCTAGTTGAGCATATATCTGAAGTCTAATTTCATGTTTTTGCCAACATAAAACATATGTCTAACTAGATTTAAACTTGCATTCACATGATTTGGCACACACATATACACACATTAGTGGGATAACTAAATTTATTTTGGCCCCTCATTAGAGTATTCTAATGAAGCAACACTTATCTATTAAATGAGAATTTTAGTCCAACCTAACCTTTCTAACACATTCCCTAGGTTTCAACCAAATATTGAAACTTTTATGGAATGGGTCAAATAGAAATGGGCCATGAATGGTTTGGTGGATGTGAGAGAAATGTTTAATAAGTTTTTATTGGTCAAATTTTATGACTTCAAATATTTTGAATGGGTCCTTATGAGAGGGCTAGGTTTTATGGGTAATTCCTAGATTTACATTTCAAAATGGAAACTAGGTTTGGACTTATTCAAGGAGAACCTAGAAGAACATATGACTTAGATCAACCTTCCCATACTCCCTCTAAAATTTTTGCATGAGAAATTCATTATATATATTGATAGAGATAAGGTATTCCCAATCAAATTAAATCAAACCTTGCTCACAAAAAATTTCCTTATCATGACAAGAGTTTGTGTACTGGTGGAATCTAGTAAGACCACATTGAAATCTACTTCCTTAAGATCTAGTTTTGGTAAGTGGATTCAAGAGATAGTGTATGAGAATAATAAAATAATTTATAAGGATTATAATGTGTGGGGAAAAAATATTTAGAATGACCCAATTTTAAAAAAAGAAGCAAAGGCTCCCTTTAACCCTCAAGGGTAGACAAATTTAAGCTAAAAGGAATCTCCTAGGAAAATATCCCAAGAATGAAAAAAGAATTGATTTCAAGAACCTCAATAAACCTTTACAAAAATGGGAAAATTAAGGTACTCCTAAAAGGGATAATTAATCCAAATACTCTTAATCACTAGTTTAAAATATTTGGAGGAAGTAATGCTAACTCAAAGTCATCTTCCCCTATGAAGAACACTAAGATATCCCTAAGTTTAAAAAGGATGGAAGATGTTGTCATTTTGAATCACATGTGATTTGACCAGCTAGGGGAACCTTTTTAAACCACAAAAATATATAAAATCCTCCCAAGATAGATTATGACAAAGGCTTTTCTAAAAGGAAACATGAACTATTTACTAGCAGTTGAGACCTCTTGCTAGGAACACTTCACAAGTAAAACTCAAATATGGAACTAATATGACCAAATAACTAATCAACCCATTGGTTTAAGGTAAAATCATCTCCCCCTCCTTATGATGAAATTTATCTCTTTGAATATTATGGGGATCAATAACCTTGAAAATCAAAGGCTAGTTATAAATCTTAGGAAAGTTCAAAAACCTAATTTTTTTTTACTTCAAGAAACTAAGATTTCATTGGATACTTTAGAAAGCTTGAGAAACTCTATTTGGATTCAATCTATATTTATAAGATATAGGGATGTTGGGGCCTTATGGGACCTTGAATTCCTCTAGGATCCCCTTATTTTCAATAGAATATTTATTTGAAACAAGTAAGGCCATTTTGTAGTTGGATTTACTAGTTTATTCTCTAATAAGAAGTGGATATTATCTAAAATTTATGCTCTAAACTCTACAACAAGAAGAATTTAATTATAAGAAGAATTATCTAAATTTAGATCATACGCCTTAGGATGGCAATAGTTGGTGGTAGGTGATTTTAATACCCCTTGAGCCTAAAAGATAGAAAGGGAAGAAATCTTGAATATGGTGATAATATGGCTGACTTCAATGATTTTATCATGAGAAATGATCCTTAAGATGTGGAATTGTGTGGAACTTCTTAAAATTGTACTAATAGAATACTAGGGGAGGATAACTTTCAATTTTGATTGGATAGGTTTATTTTAACATATATTTGAGGCTTAAGATCTTGCTTAAAGCTTTTAGTCCTCCCTAAATGTGGTTATGATCACAACCATGTCATGTTCTTTAAGGAAGAATTCCCAAGGATCAGGAAGTTCCCTTTTCAGTTTTAAAAGATGTGGTTGGATCATCTAGAGCTATGGGATACTATGAAGGAATGTTGGAAGGTTGATATTGAGGGCCAAGAGATGTTTATCCTAGACTCTAAACTCAAAATGATCAAAATAAATCTAAAAGTATGGAATAAATAAGTCTTTGGAAACATATTTATAATGAAAAAAAACTTTTGAATCCCTTATGGGAGAAATACATATAATCCAATGTAATGAACCAAGAACTTAATATAAATAAAAATATCACTTAATCACATTCCATAATTTGGAAGCTAGGGAAGAGACCTACTAGAGACAAAGATATAAAAACAAATTGGTTAAAGGATGGGGACAAAATCTCAAAATAAATCTTCCAATAAATGTGTAGAAATAATAACACCTAGTTAATACAATAATTAATCAAATATGACAACACTAGATACAAGGATGAATATAAGATAAAATTGGAAGTGATTAATTATTTTAAGAACATCCTCTATGGAAGTCCTCCCCCAATCAAGACCTTGAGGGAAACTTTCTCAGGTTATATAATAGGGTGGTTGATTTTAAAGATAGTATTGATATTTCGAAGCAACCTAATAATGATGAAGTGGCAATTACTATGTTCTCCATGGATGGAGATAAGGTGCCTGAAATGGATGGTTATACTTCCCTCTTCTTCCAACATTAATAGGAGATATCCAACATGATGTGGTAGCTCTAGTGACTATAATTTTTAGAACAAGATCCATCCGAAAAGAAATCAATAGTATTTTCTTGGTACTAATTATTAAAAAGTAAGGTGCTCTTTATTTAAAAAAATTTAGACCTATTAGGCTTTGTAATACCTTCTACAAGATTTGTACTAAGATACTTATATTAAGGCTCCAACCTCTATTGCCTAAAATCATCTTGAATCAACAAGGAGATTTTGTGATGGCTAGATAGATCACTAACAACATTATCATGATACATGAGGTTATTCTTTCCATAACAAGTATTTTCTTCAACTTGGATGTCTAAAATGTTTATGATAGAGTTTCTTGGAGATTTCTCATGTTGACTCTTAAAAAACTTAGCTTCAACAATTTCCCTGGGAAACTTATTTTTAATTGCATTTGTACCACAAAATTATTGGTAATTATCAATGGTATCCCTAAGTGTATTTTTTAGTCTAAAATAGGACTCTGATAGGGGGACCCTCTCTCCCTATACCTCTTTATCATTTCATAAGATGCCCTCAGTCAAATGCTTTAAGAGGCTAGAAAAACTAGGTTGATCAAAGGACTACAAATAGATCCCAATTTTGAACTAATCCCACATAAACATTTTTCTAATTATACCTTAATTCTTGGAATATCCTATATTAAGGAATCCAAAATCATAAAATGAATCTTGGGAAACTATGAAGCAATGTCTAGGTATAATATCAATTTGGTTAAAATCTCTCTTTTTTACACACACCAAGCTATAATTACATAATAACATTTCTAATATTCTATAATTATAAATTAATTATTTAATAAATCTATATTTAGGAATACACCTTGCTAATTAAAGACTGAGTGTTAAGGTTTAGAATCCATTATTGGACAAAATTTATAATAAGTTATTTGGTTGGAAATCTAATTGCTTAACCCAGGCAGGAAAGATCCTTTTGGTCAAGAGTTCCTTATAGATTATGCCTATTTATTAGATGTCAGTATTTAAAATCCCATCTAACTTTGTGGAAAAAATTTGATCAAATTCAACATAGATTTATTTATTTAGGAAAATAGTAGACATACATAATCCCCCTGGTAGCTTGATTAAAGGTATGCAAACATAAAAGTAGAGGAGGCCTAGTACTGTGATAGGTCAAGGGAATGAACTGAGCACTCTTAGAAAAACAAGCCTAGATAATTTTGAAAGAGGATAATATATAAACTAATGTCATCAAAGATAATTACCTAACTAATAAGATAGAGGATTTACTTTTAAAATATGTTCCTCTTCAGGGTTCAAGCTTTTGGAAAGTGGTGATTAAAACAAGAGACCTCCTTTATAAAGGCTAAAAATGGGTTATTGGAGATGGAAGATCTATTGACTTCTGGGAGGACCCCTAAATATTTAACTTCCCTCTATCAGTCATTGGAAATAGTAAGGTTATTATTCAATTTTTAAAATCTTTGATAGGGATAAAATTCAAGGACTATTGGTCCCTGAATAAATAGACCCCAAACTAGAAATAATTTTTCTTTCTAGGAGTAATAGAGGAACATAATATATTCCTAGATGTTTTAAATTATAATATTTTAGATATTCACATTTGTTTCCTTTCTAAAGGGGATAAGATTATTTGGCATTTAGACCCCATGGGTAACTACTCTATTAAATCTAAATTTTTGGTGGATCAAAACATTATGGACCATAACCCTTCTTATTCCAAATTATAGGAAAAAATATTGATTCAAAAATTTAGTATTTCTTCATAGATGTCTTGTCAAAATAGAATGCTCACTATTGATAATATTAATATTAGGTGCTTCTAGGTGCCCAACAGGTGTAATCTTTGTATAAAGGAGGAAGAAAGTATAAATAACATTTTCATGGAGTGTACTTATGTTTCCCCCATTTGGCATTCCTTATTGTGATCTATTAAAATAAATTAGGTCCCACATGATTCCCTTTGAGACCTCTTCCTACAATGTAATGCACCTTGGAAGTATAAAACTTTGAAGCTTATTTGAAATCTCAGTCTTCCACACTTCCTTTGGGGAATCTATAAGAAAATAAATCAAATTATTTTTAGAGATAAAAGGTCTAAGTGGTGGATCAATAAAGGATTTTTTTTAATCTATTAAGTAAAATTTTTCCTCCATAATTCCTAAAAAGGTTGAGGGGATTATTGGCTGTGAATTAAGTGTTCTTGAATTGTGTAACCTCAAGCTTCCTTAGGATTATAATTTGAAAAAAAACCCACTTGAGAATCAACAAAATGGACCCCTCTGACTAAAGGTTGGTTGAAATTAAATTTTTATGGTGCCTTAAAGGGTAACCTAGGTCCATCTAGAGGTGGGGGTGGTTTTAAATAGTAATGGGAATGTGGTTATAGCTTATGCAGGCAATATGGGGATCTAAACAAATCATGTTGTAGAAGCTAAGGTAGTTATTTAGGGTATTAAGGTGGAAAAAGATAAAGGTATTCACATGTTAGCCATTAATGGAGAATATTTAAATATCATTAAATATATTAAAGGGATTTCATAAACTTCTTGATTTATAAAGATGACATCAAGGATGTTAGGACTTTTTTTACCTCTTTTTAGTAAATTAGCCTTGGCCAAAACATTAGACAATGAAATGCATATGTAAACCTACTTATGAATTGGGTTTCTCTAATGATTTTATGATCTAGGAAGCAACGGGCAAACCCACCCCCATTTACTCTTTTGAACCATATTATTCTAGACAAATTGAGAATGGTCTAGACTCTCCTTTATTGGTTGGTAAATGGGCATCTTTTATGTGCCTTTGTCTTCTACTAGTTCATAACCCTTGGTTTTTGGAGCTCAAGATTGGTGCTCATCCTTTTGGATCATGTTTTTTTATTTAGGTTTTATGTGGAACCTTGAGAGGTTCTATTTTCCCCCTTAGGGGATTATTTCTACCCTATTGATCCTTTCTCTTTGGTTGGTGAAACTCTAGTCTTTTATGTTGTCTTTTTGAAAGTTATTATTCATTCATTCTCCTATTTTTTAGAAGGATCCTAGTTTTTAATTGATTGTTCCTTTTATTTATTCCTCATGTTGTCATTTATATTCTCAGTCTATTATTACTCTCTTGGTTCCTAATGTTTGTAAAAAGGGAAACTTGGGCCTCCTTTGTGCCTAGCCTAGATTCCACACCAATCAAAGGTGGGTTTATCTTAATCAGAACTATGTCAATATTAACATAGAAGGTAAGATCATTGGGTTTATTTTTAGTCCCAACCTTTGAATCCCTATATGAATAATTATTTTGTCTAAAGTAACATTTATAATAATCTACTTAGGTAAATGGATATCTTTCTTAGAAGCTGACTTGACCTAATTAGAGAAACCAACATTGGAAGGGACTAAGTCCACAAGAGTGATTTTCTTAACAAGAATAGTCTTAGCATATTGGGACATGTATCCTTCAAATAAAATTAGGATGAGTCCTTGATGTAGGGGGGTTAAAAATTACCAATTTGGGTATCTAAGATAGAATAATCAATGGATAAAATAAGAAATAAATGAAAACTATCCTTCAACATATATATGAAATTATCAAAGAATATGAAGAAGACACATTTTAACATCCCCTTAAGTTTAATGTACTTAATTATATAAATCACCAATTTATCCCAGTACTTTGGAAGAGAGTCTCTAGAGTAACTTTCTTGAAGCTTACTCAATTTTTACTTACCTATGATAAATTATTTGGTGGATTCCTCTTGCATCCCCTTGGGCTTGTATGATTTTTATCCCTTAATATATATGCATATATAATTATCCTTGGACATATTAAAAGTGATTCCTTAAATAGTGACATGTATAGTATTTAAATTCCTCAGAGAGCACAATGTCAAACTTTTTTTATTTTTTTCCATGAAATTTATTAGAACACCTTTGTGGATAATGTGACACATGGTGGGGTCATGTATGATGTTGTCATAGTAGACCAATTTAGTTATAACCCTATCAAATATCATATTAAACATATAAAGGAAACACATAAATGGATCACCTAAATGGATTATCTTTACTGTCAAGAGTTGAATTTAGTCTATCACCATTCCAAATGATAAAAATAAAGAGTGATATTTTAACCCAAAACAATGAACTAACTTTATTTGAATATTTTATAAGAATATGGAAAGAGGTGGATAAAAATGAATTCTTAGGTATAAATTACTAAAAACACACTTCAAAAGGAACTTAAATATGTGATAATAATGGATAAGGTGTAATAAATTGAAGTGAATCAAATTGAGACTAATATTACTAAGGAAGGAACACAAGAGTGCAATAAAAAGACAATTTCATATTTTCATCATTAATAATTTTTACCATGGGGAAAGCAAAGGAAGCACATCAAACCATATTTCAATTTGAAAACTTGAGACTATTTTTTTAGTGAACCAATCAATTACACAATTACCTTCCTTTAAATTATGGATAATAGAAACTTCATTGAGGGATTAAATGATCACCAATGAATATTTTATAATATTTTAATCATATTTATTGGGGGTGTTTCCTTCATTAAAAACTTAATGATGTTGAGGTAACCCTTCTCAATGGATAGGGGAAATATTAAAATCTATATCTAATTGGAGGCCCTAGTAAACAAGTATGGCTTTAGCATAGTGATTAGTTTGAACACCCAAAATTCCTACATAGGCTGTAACTAAATTAGTTATTTTATCTCTAATTATCCCTTTCACTTCTATCTTTTTAGGGTTGTATTTTGAGGCACCATAACATTTAAGTTTATGTCACTTACGGGGAAGGCATGTCAATTTTATAGATTTTATTTCTAAGTTATTTATTTGAATTAGAATTCCTATAAGCATTGTAATGTTCTAATTAATAACTATTTTATTCTCATTTTCTAGAATTATATTAACTCTATTGTTATTTTGTAGTGCCAATAAGTTTTAAAATATAGCTTGAGAACTTTTTGAATTCATAATTATGGATTTACATCTTTTATCTTGGAATGTTTAAAAAGAAACCTTCAAAAGGCCCCAAAAATGTGATGGAGAGATAACTTCTATAAGGTCCATAATTGAGGACTAAAAAAGGGAGGAGTCCATCATTATATGAAGTTTAGAATAGAAGTAGGTTGATCCCAAAAAACCTAAAACTTATAAAGAGTGAAAATTAATATTTTGTAATCAAAAGTGTTTGGATCAAAAGATATGATACTACATGTTAGGATCAATAATCTATATCCTACTATGAAAGTAAATAATGTAGAATAAAAACAAGCTAAAAAACATGAGACAAGATGGAACACATTACACAATATGTACATGGAAACCTTACAATGTGTAAGATAAAACAATGGGGTAAATAGGAGCTTCCATACTTTATTAATTTAGAAAATTCTCTCTTACAAAAGATCCTCCATCAAATTCTTTCAATGCTACAACCAAATACTCAGGTGATCCAAGAATACAAAGCCTCTAGGCTCTAACATCCAACATCAAAGATATCCATTCTTACAAAAAATCATACATGATGCTTATAACCCAAGAATTTATGTGAGCCAAATAACATTGCCTTCAAGCTCTACCTATATATAAGCATGAAATCCTAAGATTTAAAGGATCCAAGAGTGATCCACCAAGGGATGACAAATATAAATAGAATTCATGCTTTTAATAGAATTTATAATGTGAGAGAGAGAGAGAGAGGGAGGGAGAGAAAGAGAGAGAGAGAATAAAATCATAGTGGCCCCAAAAATTCACCACATTTGAGTGGGGTGTCATGTGATCTTTAAATGTGTTTGTCTCTATATGAAATGTCTCCTCCTCTATGACACTCTTAGGAAGATAACTCAAAACATAATAAGTGGGGTACTTCCTTATGTATCTCCATCCTTGGTTTGATCCTCCATACCATCTTCATCTCATTTATCTTAGATAAATGATCCATCATAATAGTGATCATGTTTGGGATTGTATCCAACATGTCATCAACACAGAAATAACCTCTATTATACACTTTGTATCTTCATGAAGGCACTAAAATTCCTTTACTACATGTGTAATGTATGCACCAACCTGTATAGTGATTTCTTCAATCTACAAACCAAGAAGTCTTTTATTCATCCTTATAACCCTCAAGCTCAAACATATCTTCATGAATATATCACCATGTAGGAATCATGATGCTCTAATTCTTGAAAAGAAACACATTTAGTACCACTCTTGATAGAAGTTAGAATATCTTATATAATTCAATACAAGACTTCTCCACATAACCTCTAGTTATCAACCATACCTAAACATGTCACAAGTTTAGTGGACCAATTAATAGTTCTTGAGAATTCATCATGATAATAAGTGCATCACTACACCTACTGATGTTTTGAGTTTACATCCAAAATGTATCCTACTCTATTGAATGTTTTAAAAACCAATTCATGTGACTATAGTGTTACTCCATGCATCAATCTAACTAGATACACCAAAGCTATATGCACAACACTCAAGAAACTTTGAGTTACATGGTTAACACCAAATTTTTCCTTTCAATAACACTAGGTCTCACTTATTTTTATTCTTCTTCTTGAATTACTTAAAATAGGTACACTTTTAGGTTCCTATGTACCTCCACCTTTGTATGTATTTTTATTTTTTTATTCTTCAACATCTATGGCTAATAATCATGTGGCCAGTAGGATACCAAAACTTATACCCCTTTTCTTTTTTTCTTCACATATCCCAAAAAACAATACAAGTTATATACCTTGTCCTCATCCTCCACCTTAACACTAATAGAGACTAGCTTGCTCCTCAAGATGTATAACTGATTCTTCAATAGGAACATAATGTTTTCTAACTATCTTTAAAATCTTGTTAAGCTCCTTGCACAACTCTCCTATGGGCTTCTCGTTATTAACATTGAAGAGAATAGAATATTCACTAAGAGATCCTCTATATCTCCACAGAGAAAACTTCCTTCCATCAAATCTTTGTCTTTTTTTTAAATCTCCATCTTGAACTTGGTATCTCCTCCTATCACGGTGTCTTCCACTTTCATAAAACAACCCTTCAATACAAAACACTCACAAACATGATTTTTTCATCATCTTTCTGATACCAATCATTAGGAAAAAATAACTCAGACACTACATGTTAAGATCTATAAGCTCTATCCTAATGTGCAAGTAAATAATGTAGAATAAAAAAAGATGAAAAAACATGAGACAAGAGGGAACACATTACACTATATGTACATGGAAACCTTTTAATGTGCAAGGAAAAACCATGGGGAAAATATAAGCTTCAAGACTTCATTAGTTTCAAAAATCTCTTAAAACAACTCCTCCAACAACTTCTTTCACTATTACAACCTAGAACTTGGGTGATCCAAGCATACAAAGCCTTTATAATCTAACCTCAAACCTCAAGGATATCCATGCTTACAAAAAAGCATGGATGATGATTACAACCCAAGTATATAGGTGATGCAAACAACATAGCCTCTAGGATATACCTCTTTATAAGCATGCAATCCCAAGCTTGCAAGTATCCAAGAGTGATCCACCAAGAGATGACAAATACAAATAGAATGCATGTTATTAATATCATCTACAATGTGAGATATATAGAGAGAATGAGAGTAACATCATAGTAGCCCCAAAAATTTTCCACATTTGAGAAGGGGGTAATGTGATCTTTAAATGTGTTTGTCTCTATATGTAAAAGTCATAAAATTTTATCTTCCATTAGACAAGAACATGTGCCATCTCCATGTGGATCCAAAATTTGTTCCCCATTTCCACAACTAAGTCCAAAAACTCAATAGTGTTCTTCTTATATTTATCATTAAGGGTTAACAAAGTAGATTCTCTACTTTAGACAAGATACAATCCACCCCATGTGACTCCAAGAGTTGCATCCCACTCACACATGTGAGGTCAATCTACAATAGCTCATTATTTTCTTCATCTTCACATGTGAACAAAAGAATAAAAAGGGTGTTGCAATCACCTTTTGACTCTAACTAGACATGGGAATCTTAGGGCCCCTTAGAAATTTGACCCATACATAACCCCTTGTATTTTGATCCTTATGACAAACCACATGTGGCTAATAGGGAAAAATCCCATGTCCTCTATTGTATTATTATACCCCACTCCCCATCACATCATCTTGGTCATACTTGGGACCCTCTATGGTTCCTTTCCACATCACCAATTAGCCACCACTTTCATGCCACATCACTTGTATTCCAAATCATCTTCATGCCACATCACCATGAATAGTGACCATGTAGAGTGACTACGAATAGTAAACCATGAGTAGTGACTATGAATAGTGACTTCACACCTAAAAAAAGGATATTACGTAAGGATAATTCATTCAAATTAATTTTCCTTCTTGTAAAATATACCCTTAATTTTTAACAAGAACCTTATTTTCAAAAAATTGACATGGGTAATAATTTTATTTTGGGAAGATAATTAGTATAAGATATTTATTTTAAAAATATATACATATAAAAATATGATTTTAAATGATATTTTATTCTTGTAAACTTTATAAATACCAAGCATGGTCAACCCTTTAATTCATGACCTTTTTTCTACCAAAAGGGTTTGCATTCATCGCCTCACTATGCCTAACTACTTATCCTATAGTTGGACCTTAATATTATGATGATAAGATCACATGTATCTCATATTATATTTAAAACTTGATTTATATCTTACTCTAATAGTTATATATCCTTAAAAACTTTCTATCCTGCATGACGTTACCATCCAAATTATGACACTAACATTGATGTTAGTGTCCCAACTCTGACACTAGTGTCCTTTCCTTCCAAATAATAAAATTTGTAAATATTTCAACATGTATGGGTTATCCTATGGTATTAATTTAACCCTATTATGAGATAATTTATACATATGTGGTATAAATATAATTAAAATACCATTTATGAAGACATTTATCAATCATGAAACAAGTTCACACTACACTATTGACAATCACTTGCACAACTGATCTATACTACCCTATTCTTACTTATTTAAAAATAATTCATATGATAAGTATTATTATAGGTCTAAATCATTAAAATATAATACCATGAATATTATTTTTCAATTTACAAGCTATATCATTACGTGCACTCGCATATATCATATTAAAAAATTATTCACACATAAGCCCACATAAGGGGGAGAACTACATTAGTTTGAGGCATAATTAAAAGTATATGTCTATGTATTTAGTGAATTCCTAAAGGGTTATTTTTAGGTCATATCAACTCAAATTTTTCCCACTAACCCCTATTTTTCAAGGTGACATGCCAAGCTAGAATACCTAGGATTTTGAACAAAAGAATGATTTTAGAAATTGTGTATGTAATTTGGGTTGATAAACTAAAAGGTGACAGTGAACCTTAAAAGTGTTTTCATATTGATCCAAATATAAGATTAAAAAATAGGGTAAAAAAATTTATGGTAGTGTCTATATTATGACAATAGTATCTAGCTAATAAAAATCTAATTTCTAGAATCTGATGGATTAAGGTAGAACATCAGTCTATATTATTTTGTACCTATACATGTAAAATTTATTTATTCATAATAACATAAGTTAAATATTATTTATCCTTTTTATTTAAATTTTTTTAATAATTTTTAGCATTGTACTTTTATATATTTAGCATATTCTTAGATTATATATATATATATATATATATATATATATATATATATATATATATTTTCATTTAATTGGCTTGATTTTAGAATATCTTACTCCATAGTTAATTAGGATTCCACCCTAACCCATATAAAATGGGTTCAACATAATCATGTATTTATTCCAAATTAGATACCAAGGAATTCATTTTGTTGAGAATGATTTAGCATTGAGATTTGACATTAAAGATTCTATCTCACCTTTTATATCATTTTGAAATATATGGAAACCATGTAATAACTCATTTGAATATTTTAGTTGATGAAGATAATGTTTACTATTAGAATTAATGGTAATAGGTCTCCAACTTTTACATGAGTTTCCAAGCTCTATATAATCCATAACATTTTTATCCCATAGAGTGTTTTATATAAATACTTAAATTGTCCCAATGTTTCAAGTGCACTAATTGGTATTAATGAGCCAATAATCATCCCAAAATAATATTTTCTACCTATTTCCACATTCCATTTTTATCCCTTCCATATAAATTTCTAATCTTAATCAGGTTATTCCTTAGACTTAAGACAATGGAAAATGACTCATTAGATAGAAAGATGAGAGAATCCTTATTTTTAAGATACTTTGCCTTTATAATATTAGTCCATTGGTTATCTTATTTCAATAATCTCCACCAATTTTTTTTTATAAACACTATTTAAAAATCTTATGCTACGAATTATGAGGTCACCTTGATTCTTTGAGAAACACACTTTCCTATGAGAAAAGAACCATTATATGTTTTTCTTCATTACCTTACCAAATAAATATTTTTTATATCTTCTCAATATTGTTAGTTATTTTATTTGGTATCTTGAAGATGGACATAATTTAAATATGGATGATCTGGAGGGTAATTTTAAGGATATGTAATTTACCAACTTGAGAAATAAGGCATCCCTTCCAACCTATTATTTTTCATTGTAATATATCAAGGATTAGATTCCATAGACCTTTAGTCATTTTTCCTTTGAACATTGGTATGGAAAGATGAACATAAGGAAAATCCTAGGAAAGATAACTTAGAATTTTGAAAATTATTATTTATAAATCAAGAGTAGTGTTAAGGAAGAAGAGAATGCTCTTATCCAAACTAATTTTTGGACTTGAGATAGAAGCATAACTATCCAAAATAAGTCTGAATTATTTTGAATCCTTTACTAAGGCTTCACCAAGAGTGATAGTATTGACGTGGGTTTAGCACACCATAGTCTAACAAGTTTTCATCCTCTTATTTGACGGCTAGTTATATTTTCTAGGGCATGAGTTGTAGGTTATGACTCTCTTACATAGTCTATATGGAATAATAGCATGTGACCTACTATCCCACAAGGGAGATTCACCCAAATGATCGTAAAAACACCCCAAATTCTATATATATGATGATTTTATGATAAAAAAGTTAGATCTCATGAAAAATATAAAAGGGAGGGAATGGTAAGGTATAAAATATAATTCATACTTCATGTGGAAAGTTAATTCACTCAAGCAATAATTTATAACATTCAATGAAAAATTATGGATCCTTATGAGTAGGCTTCTAGAGAAAACTTCTCAATTTGATGAGATGGGAGTTGGTACTCTTCCTATCAACAAAAACTATTTAGTTTGGGTTCTATGAATAATCCTATTGGGTTCTTTTTTCATTCTCTGGAGCTTCCTTTTATCCCTTTAATTCTTTTGTATTGGTAAATGAAGCTTTGGACCTTTCTCCTTTGATTTTATAGAGGATAATTATTCCTTATTTCTAAGTTTATTTGGGTTCATGATTTTGACCTGGTTGTTCCTTTTTTTCTTCCTTGTGTTTTTTATATTTTTTTGTTTTGCTTCATTTTTGTTCCTAGAATCTTCCTTTTGAGAGACTTGAGCCTCTTTTTTGCCCAATTTGGATTCCACACTAGTCAAAGTTGGATTTATATTAATCTAACCATTTAATTAAAAATAACATGCATTCATTTTATATATTTAAACACTCAAATTTGAATAAACACAAATAAAGAGTCTGAAGATAATGACTATAATCATGAATTAATCCCAAAAGTATATCTTTGTAAGATAAATCAATTATAGTAAATATTTAAAACACATTTTACTATAACAACTTTATAAAGACCTAATTCATAGCATAAAAAATATATAATAAGTCTAAATTTAACAAAATAGGTTAGATATTAACTCCTTAATGTGATTAGAATAACTAAAATTCACATTCTAACCTAATCACAACAAAACATGTAAACTTCTATATAAATTACTCAAAGCTTAGAAAATATATAGCCTAAATCTAAAATTGAGAAAAAATAAAGAAGAAAGAAGAGAATATATTTAAAAATACCTCAATCATTTCAAAAATTTTCATATTCATCTCTTTGTATTTATTAAAATTATTTCCTCTTCTTTTTAGCCAACTAACAGGAAAAGCTAACAAGTAGCATAGTTCAGTTAGCTCCGTAAAGAGATGACCTATTGGGTAACTTATTAATAGGCTAGTGAAATATTCAAACAAATAGAATGACTCCCTATAGGTAAATAGACTAACTTACTTTTAAAATGTGTTAAATTTGTATATATAGAGAATGGGATGAGACATCCTTCACAAGAGGGTGATATTCTGCTAACAATCATAATGGTAAAGTTTCTTACAAACCAAAAATAATTATAAAATAGATAAATAAAGAATAATGATAAGGAAAGGGGCCAAGATTACTATGCATGATCTCAAAGAATTTGAACAAATACATGTAATTTTAAATCAAATTTCCAACTATTTAATGTATATTCCCTGCTATCTATCCATATCTCTACATGTGGATAATCATTTTTTGGGGGAATATACCCAATCATCCCATCATTAGGCAAGCCCCACTTTGACTAAATTATAGGTGGAATTCTTGAAGATGGCATGAGACGTGTTTCAAAAAATAGTAAAATCCTATAGATTTGATGGTTTCATGGCTAGTGATAGATGTCAAATTTGATCTTGTATGTCTAAGAGTGATGTGGTTATTGACAAACAATCTAGTTCCACCATGTCCCATTATTATATGAAGCCTTACATGCATTGATATATCACATAATTTCAGCCTTGATTTATATTTTAAAATTTAAATACACAACCTATTCTTTTCAATCCATACGATGATGACACTTGGCACCTCCTAATTTCCTCATATCCCCACAAAGTCCTAAACCTTGTAACATGACACTAGTTTTTTTTTATGTCATGAAGACATGGAAAAATATCAAGTGGCCCTATGCATATTTATTATTTCTACTTGGATACTGATATGTCTCTTTTCATGGGGTTCATTCCACATGGCATCCTCTCATGGAATCACATATTTTTATTCAATCGATTATGAATCAAGTATATACCCTTGCAAGTAACTATGATGATGATAAGTGTCAAATTATTGTATAGTCATAATTTCATATAATTTGAAGTTTTATTTATGTAATATTTTTGATAAGATATGTGGATCTAAAATAAGTTGACATGTGAACATTCTGACATAAATCTCAATATGAATTGTTTAAATGAACTATGTAAAATTACAAGTGAAGAAGAGGATGACAAGTGGAAAACTATGATTACTTCATAGTCCCACAAGATTTGGTCACCAAAAAATTATTTAAAAAAACCTACGGGGGTGCATATTTGTGTAATATCAATGTATGGAACTAAAATAGATGTGTTATTTTTATGACTTGTTTTTTTAAAATTTTGATTATGAGTACTACAAGGCTATAATAACATGCCACGTGGAACTAATTAAACTAGTCAATGCCTTCAATATATTTTAAAGGAGTTAATAAGTTACAAATGGATGATAAGTTTTAACCTTTTGTAGTGTTAAAATATCATAAACTTAATCGTTGTACAAATTTATCTTGGAAGTTATGGGGATGTGAATTAGTGAAAATGTGCCAAGTAGCAAGCTCAAGATGACTATAAACAAGGTGAAAATATGACTAAGTATTTTTTGCACATGATCAAGTCTAAATTATATAAATTTTTAAATATGATCCATGTGCATCCAAAAATTTGATTCATGATCCATAAATATCTAAATTTTTTCAAAGTGATGTAAACAACTCTAAAAAGTTGTAAGTTAGATTTGAATGCCTATGTGATAAATTACTAATGTTTGCGACCGATAATTTCATAAAATTAGATAATTAAAAGATGAATTAAAAGGGAAATAATTAGTAATATAATGGGACTCATTGAACATTTTTATATGTATTATTGAATATTCTCCCCCTTTCTAGACCATTTCAGTCAAATTAGAGGCACTAGAACCCTTATCAATTCTTTTCATGAACTTATCATTAAACATGTATACAAGGAAGGTAATAGATGTATTGATATCATGGCCAACTGAAAATTTGAGGAAGCCCAAATAAATATATTTATTTATAAACATAAAATCCCATTACAACTCATTCACAAGTTGGATGTGAAGGCCAATCATTATGGACATTGAATTGCTTATCATTTTAATCATGAAGCTTTTAGTCCCAAATATATGGGATTGTTTTATTAACAACCATATAGATTTTAAAATAAGGGTCATAATTCATTTGTGTGGGAAAATATATTTCCATATTTGGATGCATGTGATGGTCACTTACATTCATGAGAAGAGTCATCATAAACCCATTTCTAAGTTTAACTAGCATAGCAGGGTTGAGTTAGTTAAAATTTCCAAAAGTGATTTTGGGGATAATAACATGGGTGGCGAACAAGATATAACTAATCCCATATCTTATGAGGACATCAATAAAAACCCATTTTTTAAAATTGTAAGAAAATGTGGGTTCATTATGTACATAGAGATATTTACAAGTCATGACCCTTAGCTCTCTGTTGATTTTATAAAGCTTGGAATAATAGGGTGGTTTGCATGACAGAATTTGAAATACACAGTTAAAATGAGAGTATCATAGTTTTCACTAGAATGTCATAAAATTAAATCAATGCCTAAAAGGATAAACATGACAAGGGTGATCTCATTAAAAATTTATTCAAGAATGACATTTTATCCATGGCTAAATGTCTCTCTATAAATCATGGGGTACCTAACTTTAGAGGGTAAAAAAGAGTGGTTCATTTTCACCATTTTTATTTCTCAACCATTTTGATAATGACTTTGCCCTCAGTTTGCCATTTTTTTGCTAAAATATCTAGAATTGGAGGTTGACCAAGGTGACACTTCATATGTCATCATTCACTAATCCCCCATTATGTTGTTGGCTAAGGGAGACAAGACTCTGATTACTAATCGGGTGGAGATTAAGGAGGCGGGGGACCCAAAGTGATTAAAAAGGGATATTTAGATAAATATAAGGAGATATATAAAATAGTGTAATAATATTATAATAATAAACTTGCTCAAATTGTTATGAGTATAAAAAAAGGACTTGAAGAAGTTTAAAATGATGCTCATTGTGTCTGACAATGAAGAGGAGTTTTCCCCTACTAAATTATAAGCTAAGGCTTTCTTGAACATTGGTAATGAGGCCCTAGTATTTATAGGGGAGGATGATGAGGTAGTGGATTTGAAGTCTCTCTATGATCTTGAATAAATGAAAGGATAAGTGTTAGAAATCCAAGTTGTACCCTAATGAAGTAGATTTCTTAGATTTCCTTAAAACTTGGACTAACATTAGATTGGTCTATAGGTAGTGGGATACATGTACTTAGACCAAACCTCTAGATTATGAAGATATCTCCTCTAATGTATCAACTATTGATCTATTTATAAAACCTAATTTTCCTTTGGGATGAAAATAATTAGAAGGATTATTAAAAATGGAAATCTATGTTATTGATGGTGATACACATATATTATTGGTTCATCCACTCAATTTGAACTCCATCTAAAAATCATAAGCAATACAAATCACTAAATCTTATAACTCCAAGGGTCTCTTATATAATAATGTTTCATATAAAGTTTTCATAAAATGATCAAAATATGAGGGTAATGATGTAAGTCTTGATTCAAGGCACTAACCAGTCAATATCTCCACTATTAGCTTAGTCAATCAACATCAAACACTATATGTGACCTACATAAGATGATATACTAGTAGCTAGGTGAGATTAAGATGTACCAAGGGAGAAAATACTACCACATGTGCAAATCAAAATAACATTATTACATTAAAATTGTATCAATGAATCTTAAAATGGTCATTTTATTCACTCAAGAGGTTACAAATATCAATCTTAACAGAGTTTCACCATGCCCAAGAGAGGGATCTTGAAAATAGGCCTAAAAACTTGAATATATAAAACATGAGAAAAGAACAAGCTAAGAGAATGTCATAGAGGAGAGAAGGAAGAGTTATCCAATCATAAATTCAAGTAAAATTCAATTACAAATAGTTATCAATAGTCCTCAATACATATATCTATGTCTAATACCTTGCATGATCCTTGAATGAGCTCTTTGGTGTTGAAAACAAGGTGGTGGGCCATAGTTGACTTATTCAAACTCCTTTTATAGCATGTTACACCATATCTTTGAAAATTAATATTATTAAAATGAGATAAAGTTAAGTTAATGACCACTTCTTACATGAATACTATGGAATATGCATTGATGCCACTTTAGATCAGTTAGCTCATGGTAGGGACTAACTATGTGTTGATTGACAACTCAATGACTAGTTGTGTAAGGAAATGGAACTTTAATACCAATTATCTCATGTAATTTCAACTTAATATTAGTTATTAAGTGTGATAAATCCACATGAACTCATTTGATAACCCTTATATGCCATTTTCAACTTCAATTGATTGACCAAATAGGTTTACTAGGCCAATTAGGCCTAGTATCCTATATTTATGCACTTGATGGCTATAAAATCATACATGAAACCATTAAAACCTGAAATTAAATTGAGTTTGATACATTAATCAATGCCTCATATTATGAAATAGGTCTTCTTTGATGAGAAACTCTTGCAACCTAGTCAAATTGGGTGACTAGTTTACCTTTTCCTTATTTTCTTACAAATTAGTTGATTTGAAGAGACTAATCGGGGAATTTGGCATGAATTTTATCATATTATGGATTGAGGAGGAATAAAAAGTTTTAATATTCACTCTCTATTGATTGTAATCCATTAAACTACCTTGAACCTCTATTTTCTACACTTTTTCCTCAAAACATCCTATTTTCTACCATGTTCATATAGTTCCATACATCACAATACCATTTTCACGACCTTATCTTAGTGTAATTCATTTTTCAAGAGTTTCCAATATGATTAATGGGGTTTTGAGTGCAAGAAACTTCATTTTTTCTCAAAAATAGTCTATAGGAGGGTTTTGGAGGTGAACCTTCTTAACGATGGTTCATAAAGTATGGACCTCCAAACTATAACTTATTTCCATGGATATTTAATACATATACCCCTTGAATGTTCCTGATAATATTGGGTTCCCATAAAAAATGTGTGCAAAGATACATAATTAAATAAGTTTGCTTGTAGGGTTATACTTGCATTTTAGAGTTTCTTATGGTCTTAATGGTGGTTCATAAACCTCAACTACTTAATCAACCTCAATCCTTCATGTATTCCAATTAAACATGTGTCCTCAAATCATTCTAAGAGCATTTGATTAAGCTCCTCATGTGGTGAAAGATATGATCTCTTGATTAGGTAGCTCAAACTTAGTGTGTGGATTATGTAGTTCAAATTTCTACTTAAAGACAAAATTGACATTTATTTTTATTATTTTTTATTGAAAAAACCTTGATTATACATATAAATACTTCTTACATCTTCTTAGGAAGTCATCTTACATTGTAGTGTCTAAATGTGTCTTTATGTGGTGTAGGACTTATAGGTCCTAAGACTAGATTTAGGCCTAATACTAAGTTTTTATGGTTTGAAGCACATATAATATATTATTAAGGTTAAAATATCTCATAATATATATTTTTATACATGTTTCTCACCTTACATAACTATCTCAAATGACTCAAACTCTAATTTTACTCCTCTCTCAAGTGGTTGCATGTAGGTTAGCAATATCAGTCTATGTGTGAGAAGACAAGGTATACAAGTTATTTATCCTCCTTAAAGGGTATTTTTTATTGATTTTTAACCTTTATATTTTATGCAATAATGTTAACCATCCTCTCAAAGGCTTTTACTCTCTTCATCTTTATACCCTAGGGTTTGTTTTTGTTCAAGAAGTCATAGCTTCTTAACCCTTCACTGACTAAGTTTGGTGACTTTGATAGCTTAACCTAAGATATTATATATCATAATATATTTAAATTTAGTTATCACTCTCTCTTTATCTTCCAATATATATATTATGTCTTGAAGCACCAGCATTTTCACATGGATAATAACATTACTAGTACAATATACAAGCTTGCTTACATATACTAGCCCTCAAGGGCATTATGTCTTGAAAACATGAATATAATATACTATAGAGAGAATATGAAGTAAATAAATTCATAATAACATATATCATAACCTCTTGATGAACCCCAAACCCTTTTTTTCTCTTTAAAACTCCTCTAAAAAGCTTACTTGTCTCTTCTTATGATTGTTAGTAGACTGTAGGTGGTCTGTAATAAAATAGTGACTATCTACACCTTTGGTATGATCTATATAATGGAATTATAAGATATATATATATATATATATATATATATATATTCACAATAATAATTTTCACCAATTTTGGAAGCATAATTAAACCTATAGGTGCCTCAAAATGACTAATTCTCTCAAAACTCACAATGGAGTTAACAGTGTATTAAAATTTTATTGGTTCTTTAACTACACCAGATATGTTTTGACATATTCATGATTTTAAAAGGATTTTTTAGTGATTTATAAGTGTTATTTAATTTATGGCATCATCCATAGATGAAATACACTCTCTTAACCAACCAACAATCCTCTTTCTCTCTTTGCAAATGAGAGCTTTTAAAGGTAAACAAACTATAGCATCTTTTGACTATGTTTTCATGATAAAATACCTATGTCTTCATGTTTTAACTTTGTATTTGGGTGTAATAATGATTTATAAGGCTTTATTAAGATATAAAATCCTTTATTCAATGACTCTTATTTTCACTAGTCACTTCTTGGACTATGCTAGTGATGATCATACAATATCACTTTAAAGACTCTCAAACCTTACAACCTACCAAAAATAGTTGTAGATGATGATTTGAGGTATGGAAGTGTTTGATATCCATTCGAAATTCAATTTTCACCTTGAATATATACCAAGTAATCGATACTTTATTATGGCCCCCTTTTTTAGTAAACTTGATCTTGAAGGGCATATTAGGCTCCTTGCAGTCTCTAATCCGTACATAGGCTTGTGTACTATACTCTCATGAGTTGGTAGTGGAAGTAGAGGAAATTTTATTTTTGTGAAGGTCTGAAGACATCAATTTTTTATTTTAAATAATATGTGACTCCACAAATTTCTTTCTTGACTAAATGTATCATGCATTTCACCTTTCAATAGTATATGGATAAGTCAATAGATTTAACCCTTAGCATGGTTGTGCATGTACATTTAATGGTTGACCTTGAAGTGAATATTTATTTGGTAACCTTATATCCTTTATCTAACTCACACTTTCATTTCCATATGAAACCTTTAAATATCATGAGTCTTTATCATAGACTATTCTACTTTCTTCCTCTTCACAAACTTGGAGATAAGCATGTGATTTCTTGGTTATAGGTGATTGTCTCATGAGGGAGAGAGACTATGTTACCTTATTATTTGGGCCTAAGTATGGTCACTCTCACCATCTCTCTTGTGACCCTCAAACTTTTACAGAAAATTCAATGAACCTCAAGCCATAACAACACCCTTCTCATAGTTTTGAACTTGGTGGAAGATTGTTATACTTCAAAAGCCTTCTAACATTGTTGTAGGTGATTTATTTACATGAAAACATGTCTTATCTTAGTTTTATCCATACAATGATGTGTCTTTTTATCCAAGTTTGATGCACATCTCTTGAAACACATTCTATTCTTCATACTCATTTCTCTACCTTTTGAAAATAAACCTTTACTCTATTAGTCTTGACTATAGGTCTAATTTTAGATATTATATGGACTATGTACAAGTTTTAGGCCTTTAAACACACTAAGAGACCTTTCAAGTCATACACCTAGTATCTAATGTTCTTACCTTTGCTTAAAGTTCTTCATTGAGTTGATATTTTACACTTAACATGCAAGTTTCTTCTTGTATGCATATTTAACCTCACCTCTGGCTAGCATGGTTGTATATGGAGGTTGACTATGTGCTTGTACATATTGTGGGGTAAGATTATATGCTTGTAATTTGATGAAAAATGTTCACCAATATGATTATGAAGTTATTATCTTATATAGAGTGTGAACCTTGCTTAACAAAGACCTAAAATCACATACTTTCCTTGAAGTTAAGATCCAAAAGACCCTAGATGTTTATTAGCCTTGGTTTTAGATGATATTCAAGCTATATTTTAGAAATGAATAAGATTTAATAGCCATACCCTCATTACCATAACAATTTATAACCTCTTAACTCTTCCTTGGTAGTGGATCAATGAGGTGGAAGTGAGTATAAAAGTGGTATGATGTGAATGGAAGATGTGAAAGAGAATAGAGAAGGAGATGAAGCTTCACAATAGTGAGAAGGTAGTGAAAATAATGTGAGATGGGGTGACATAAGAGAGAAGTTAAAATAACATGAATCATAACCAAGATATCCAATGAAGGATATACGGGAAGAATAAACACATACATTTTCTGAATACACCATTTTGGAGGTCATTGACAAGCACATGGTACTAAAATGGAAACCTAAGAGTCTAATAAAAACCTTAAAATATGATAAATTTCCTTAATATATACTAAACAACAACTAAGAGAAGGTTTGAGGATGATTTATTGTTTTTGAGGGGGATCAACCTTGAGGAATATTTGTGTCACTTTTATTAAGGACATATGACATGAATTAAACCTCTAAAAGTAAGAATCCAACAAATCTTGACATGATTTCTCTCTCATGAACCATATAATCTTATTTTATATACTTGTAGACTATAGATTTGCATTATATGCCTACTTAATCTCCATATTATACTCACACATGTGGAAATAAAATAAAAATTATCATTATAAGGTGTATTATGCTCTTGACAAACTCCATAAACTTAAATTTTTCTTTAATGATGCCTAAATGAGAAGAAATATCAAAAAATTGGTTACTTGCTTAGATTAAAAACACCTAATGAGTGCCTTTAATTCAAAATTATGGTTAATAAAGGAGAGATATAAATTGAGAACCAATTACCATATCTATAATATTTCTTATATCCCTTTCTCTACCCAAATTTTTAGACCTTGATTTTCTCTCTCATGGTCATACCATCTATAACCCTGAAGGGCTCTCATTATGTGCAAAGAATAAGGTGAATAGAGGGAACTGGTTTTGAGATTGTTTTTGATATTTTTTCCTTGAATCTTATCTAGAACACATATGATAACTCCTTCAATATATTGATCTTTGTTGTATGTAAAAGGTTATACAATTCTATACTTATGCATGGAAATACATGAAAATGTATCTTTTCTTTCATATTTTCCAAACTTAAAGTCTAAAACTATCAATTGAGGGAATGATAATGGTAAGTACAAGTCAAATAGAGATTATAACAATTAATAACTCTTTTATGAAAAAAAATGATAAAATTTGGCATGTGAGAGCCTTTTTGGGAGCAAAACTATGCTTTATCTTACATGTAAAGATGTTTTCAAAGTATGAACATTTGAATCAAGGAAATTTAATGAATATGAAAGTGTTTTAATGTATTTTGGAAGATTTATGTGGATTTTGACTCTAATTTTAACATTCAAAGGCTCAAATATCTCTCTTTTAGGAAAAATACATAGTTGATCACCATGAAGAGGCTACTATCAGTGCTATGAAAAGTTTCAAATTATAGAGGTTGATATTTGGCTTTGAATGACCAAATTACCAACATTTTTGATGACTCATAAGGGTTTACCAGCCTATTATTTAAGAGAATACATTGAAATTTTAGGTGACAGTGATAGTTTGAAACATGATAACATGATTTTGGGGACTAACTTGATTTCCATATAGACTTTGAACTTTGAGACACTTCTCTTTGACTGAAATAACAACAAGAATCAATAGAAACATCATAAGAAACAAACCTAAACTAAGAATTAAACACCTAACCTAAGGAAATAAAAAAATAAGATAAACATAAAAATAAGGCAATAAACTACTAATTTTGCTAATCACTTATTGAAACAAGACAACAACCTAAAACAACTAACCTAAAGTCAAAAGCTTTCCTCAAGGTAAAATGTAAAACTAGATTGTCCATCATGGAACCTTTAAGTATGATTTCCACCTCTTGATAGTTTCTTATTGCAACTAGGAGCATGTGTACATTCATGGTTTATTGGGGAAGAAACTAAGACTTCTATTTCCATTCTTGGATGCATGGATTGTTGATGTGAGTTCAAGACCCAATCATACTCCTCCCATATCCTTGTACTTTTTTAGGAATAATGTCAAATATGCCTCATTCATAGGCTAATGATGGTTTGTCACATTATTCTATAATGACTATATTAGTAACTCAATTTGTATTATTTGATTGGTTTCTTCATTATACTCATGAGACTGAAAATGATCAGCTTCCATAGTGGTCCTTATAATACCTTCCTCAAGCTCTCTATGAGGTAGGGATGAGCTATCAAAACTTAAACAAAAGCTCTCCAAGTCTTCCTAAAAGTCCATCTCTTCATGATTAGTTTGAAATACATTAGGTCCACTACCATCTTTACCAATTGATTGTGAAGCATGATGTTTATCACACATTTTCAAAACTTTGATAGAGTCATATGAAGGTTCTTGATCTGCTACACTTTTTTCATCTTCATCTTCAATAGAGAATGGCATTTCATCTATCCACTCAAATCTCTAGCTCATCTTGCCTTGGTGTCTCTAGACTTTAATTATCTTATTAAAGCTCCAAAACATTGGTTTCATCTTCATGTGAAGATCTAACTTACTATCCTATTCCACCATCCAAATCTTCCATTTGAGCTCTTCAATTTCACTTAGTAATTCTTGGGGCATATATTGTCAATGGTCATCAACTTCAGGAATGTTCTCAACCTCAACAATGGTTCCATATGAGTTGTATTCATGGATACCTTTGTGATAAGGAGTTATTTATAGCTCATCTTTGGTATTTGTTACAAGTCCTTGAGAAATATCTTCCTCTTGTTTAAGTGAAACCTATTACAACTCATCCTATTTTGCATTCTAAAAGATTCAATCATGATTATCCTTTCCAAGGGGTGTCCCAATGATGATTTATTCTTCTTGATCACTCAAGTCACTCTCATTTTCTATCACTTTAGCTAAATATTCTCATTTAATTCAAAAATGATAGGCTCTTTCTCAAAGAGTGGCATGGTGGATCCTTTAAAATACTCAAGAAGATGAGATAAATACAATGGTACTACCATGGATGCTTGATTCTGATCATGGGGCTGCTCAACCTTAATAACCATCACCTCTTATGTATAATACAATTTCTTTTGAATATATTTACATGAAGGGAAGGCCTTGGGCTCTTAAGGAGGGAAGGTTAGGGGTTGAATGATATTAGGCTTTTCCTTGATTTCAATATTTGGGCTTATGCTTGACTACTATAATTACTTCCAAGTTAGAAACTTGAGTTCATGAGCCTCTTGAATTAGAGATATTATAGATTATGGCATGAAAGGAAGAAATTATTGCTAAGATGGAATTGTGATCCATGGATAATGGCATGAAGTAGTAGGAGGTAGTGACTTTTGAGATTGTTTACCTAATTGTTCTTATTTGAAGGCTAATATTTCATCAACAATTATTTGGTTTATCCTCTTCATCTCATCCAACTAATCATAAAAAAAAAATTATCTTGGAAGGGTGGTTGGGGAGGGAAAGAGGGAGAGTAATTTTGGTAAGGAGACTGATCTTGGAATTGATATGGATCATATTAAGAGTAAGAAGGTTCATGAGGGGTATTATGGGGTTGGTATGGGCCACCATAATGTTGATCAAAAGGTTGATATGGGTGAATATAGGGATGATATGGGTGAGGATGAGATGGATAGGGATCATATTAAAACTGGGATGGTGGATAAGTCTATTCATAAGGATGTGAATGAAAAAAAATTATCTACAAGCTGCCATAGACTAGAAGACACATGAAAAAAATGAACTTTGAACAAGATCTACTCTTTACCTCATAGATGATGACCATATGAGTGCTTGAAAATGATTTTAAAGACCAAGATGATATAAATGAGTACTCTAATGGTTGAATATATGTCCCACTGGGCATGCCAAAAACTATTAGCAACCTAAGTTACACCCTACTAAAGAAGATTGCTCAAATTTGCTTCAAACCTAGACTAACATTGGATTGGTCTATAGGTAATGGGATACCTATACTTAGACAAACCTCTATATTATGAGGCTAGATCCTTTGATGTATCAAATCTGGATCTGTTACTAAAATTTACTTTTTATTTGGGATGAAAAGAGTTAGAAAGATTAATAAAAAAAGGAAATGTATGCTACTGATGGTGATACACCTATATTTTTGGTTCATCCACTCAATTTAAACTCCATCTAATACTAATAAGCAATTTAAATCACTGAATCTTACAACTCTAGGGGAATCTTATATAACAATGTTTCATATAAAGGTTTCATCAAGTGATCAAAACATGAGGGAAATGATGGAAGGCTTGATTCAAGACACTAAATAGTAAAAATATCCACTATTAACTTAATCAATCAACATCAAACATTGTATATGACCTACATAAGATGATATACTAGTAACTAGGTCATATTAGGACCTACCAAGAGATAAAATACTACCACATGTGCAAATCAAACTAAAATTATCACACTAAAATTGTATCAAGGAATCTAAAAATAATCATTTTATTCATTCAAGAGGTTAAAAATATTAATCTTGGTAGAGTTTCATCATGCCTAAGAGAGGGATCTTGAAGATAGGCCTAAGAGATTGAATATATAGAACATGAAAAAGGAACAAGCCAAGAGAATGGCATAGAGGAGATAAGGAAGATTTATCCAATCATCAAATCAAGTCAAATTCAGTTATAAATAGTTATAAATAGTCCTTAAGACATATATCTATGTCTATCACTTTGCATGCTCCTTAAATGAGCTCTTTAGCATTAAAAATAAGGTGGTGGGCCATAATTGACTTGTCCACACTCTTTTTCTAGCATGCTACACCATATCTTGGAAAATTAATCTTCTTAACATGAGATCAAGTTATGTGAATGAACACTTCCTACATGAAGAATATGGAATATACATTGATGCCAATTTAGACTAGTTAACTCATGGTAAGGATCAGTTATATGTTGATTGACAACTCAAGTACCAATTGTGAATGGAATGGCAATTGAAGACTAGTTATCTCATTTAATTACCACTTAAGATTAGTTATGAAATGTGATAACTCTAGATGAACTCATTTGATAGCCTTTCTACACCATTTTCAACTTTAACTGATTGACCAAATAGGTCTACTAGGCCAATTAGACCTAGTAGCCCAATTTTTTACACTTGATAGCTTTTAAATCCCACATAATACCATTAAAAATTGAAAATAAAGTGATTTTGAGACATGAATCAATACCTCATATAATTAAATTGGTATTTTGTGAAGAGAAACTCTTACAACTTGGTTAAATTGGGTGACTAGATCACCTTTTCTTTCATTTCCTATAGACTGGCTGATTTTTAAAGACCAAAAAGGGAATTTCTAGGCATGAATTTGAGCATCTAATTGCTTGATAAGGAATAAAAGTTGTCAATATTCACTCTCTATTTATTGACATCCATCTAATTGTACCTCTATTTTCTACACTTTTTCCTCAAAACCCCCTATTTTTTTCATTTTCATATAGTTTCATACATCATCATACCATTTACAATAAATTATCTGAGTGTAATTCATGTTTCAAGAGTTTATAAGATGATTCATAGGATTTTGAGTGAAGGAAACTTCAATTTTCTCAAAACTAGTTTGTAGGAGGTTTTTGGAGGTGAACCTTCTTAACAATGGTTCATAAAGTAAGGACCTCAAAACCAAAACTTATTTCAATGGATATTTAGTCTATATACACATTCAAATTTCCTATGAATATTGGGTTCCCATGCAAAAGGTGTTCAAATATATGTATGTAAATAATTTTGCCTATAGGGTTCTACTTGTTCCATGTAGCTTTATTTTCTAGTCTAGAAGTCCTACTTCTAGTGGTGACTTCATTATATCAAGGTTTAAAGATTAGTGCTTGATGTATGTTCATTTCTATAATTTGAAGAATTATCTTTAGATATTCAAAGCTAGAGGGTACTAGATCTTCCTTTCAAAGGAATCCATCAAAATAACTTATACCAAATTTAAAAATCCCATCTAGAAGAAGACAAGTGTGGCAGCTTATTATGTGCCAACTCCTGGGCAATCAAGTAAGACCTGATCAATTTGTTCCCCATTATATTTCCCCCTTTTTATTTAATATCCCTTTATTGGAAGGATACCAGAGTGCCTCTGACAAATCTAAATTCCCCATGAGTCAAGCTCATTTTCTATAAAGGAGTTTTTCTCCTCCTACCAGGTCATTAAAGATTAATTCTATTTCCCCTCCTTCAAGTCCTTCACACAATGTTTATCCCCAACTATCCCCTTGTTTATCTTCATCTTAAAATTCAGATATGGGGGACTATGACTTGAGGAGAAGAATGTTCAATGGTAATAATGATAATGATGGAGAGGATGATCCAAGTTTGGCTAATAGACCAGACCTTTACTAATCCCAAGGTTTTAACCTATGAACTGTAATGGTATGTCTAGTTTCCATAATGAGGTCCCTATAAAGGTTATACATATACTACCTAAGCTCCAAGGGAATAATTTAGTATCTATAGAATAACATTTTAAAGCCTTCTTAAATGTCATTGAGGAATATGAGATAGATCTTGAAGATGTATGCATTAAAATATTTGTGAACACACTTAAGGATGAGGCTCAAGAATGGTTCAAATCCCTCCCCAATGGATCCATAGATACCTGACAAGATATGATTGATAATTTTAAGATGAAATATGGTGATAGCATAGATCTTAAATTCCTTCTTTCTGAGTTTGAGAACCTAAAGAATAATCTAAATGAGTGTGTAAAGGGTTTCAATTCTAGATTTAGTAAGGTATTAAGGAGAGTACTAGAGGATATGAAGCCTAGTGGTATTGCTTATTTAATTAAGTATTATGATGCATTTGACAAAAAGGCAGCCTATTATCTCTGAGACAAGCCACCCATGAATTTAAGGATGGCTTTTAATCTAGCTGTCTAGATAGAAAATAATATAAAATATATGGGTAAGCCTTTAAAAAAAGGATTGATGTCAAATTTGTGAATCTTGAGAAGCCTTGGTCATCTCACAAGAGAGCATACTTAGAGGAGACATTAAATACTCTAGTCACTATAGTAAAAGAAATTTCCTACAAATTGGCTAGAGCCAAAAAGGGACTATCTTAGGGACTTAGTAACCATGATGACAAAAGGGACATTAAAAGAGATGAAAAGAATCATCCCCAAGATTAGGTACAAGGTAGGCCATAGTTACTAGCCATAAATAATGATATGGGAAAAGGCCTTGTGAGGGATGATAGGCATGAAGTAAATCAAAATAGGGGAGGTGGAAGGGAAGTATCAGATCCTTTAGTTGTAAAGATTAACATAGTCAATTGAAACATTGATTGGTGTGATAAGTACTTCCTTCCTCATACCTCTAATCACATAATTAATGATGGTGGTCAAGATATAGATGACTTTGAAGCTACATTTGATAAATATGACATTTACATGGTCAATTTCTAGGATATAGAGAGCTAAACTTTCAAGGAAGATGCCATGAATGTCTCAAAGGTCTTTCATTTTAAGGATACCCCAGCATATGAACATTTTATGTTCCATGTTGATGAACTAGTTGTGACAGTGAATTATCCATAAATGGAATTGATGAGTGCTAGCATATCTCATGTATTTTGGGTAACATGTGGAAAGGTAAGGGTACCTCTTCTATATTTTATTTGTGGAATAAACATGATGCATGAGTATGAATTTCTAGATCATGATTTTGATTTTCTAAGGTCAATGTTGAAATTAAAGTATGGAGACTCCCCTCCATCAATTAAGGATCATCAATTGATGATCAATGATACAATTGCCCAATAAAAAAAGGAATATAATTTGAGGAGTAAGGAACAAGGTGCTCCTCCAAAATAAAATGATTATGCTCCCCCTAGAGTAGAGACTAAAGAAAAGGGGACCATGGGGAGTAAATAAACCTAGGGTTCCACTAGGCCTAACTCTGTACCTTATAGTACCAAACCAAGAAATACCCTAGCTAATAGTATAACTCATTTATTGTCTAGTATCCCAAGGAGGGATGAACCTAAGAAGCCTCCCTTGAAAAGTTAATTTAAGAGTGATAGTCCCCTTTCTTCTATTCCCATGACTCTTGAAGGATATATCTTGAATGAGAAAGTTACAACCCTACCTACTGATACTCCATTACCCAAGTACAATATTTGTGATGTGGCTTAAGTATTACGTTAGTTGAAAGTTACCATACCATTTGTGTAATTTCTTAGAATCCTTGAGCATAGGAAGAGAGATTTTGAATATTTAAGATTCACTGAGAAGATCATTGCCAATGTGGTTGTTAAAGTCAACCTTCTTCTCACTCTCTCTACAAGAGGAGAGAGCACATCAAGGCCTCTTGAGCATCACTTAGAGGTATACTTGGGAAAAACATTGGTATCAAGTCAAATGGATATTGATCCTTTCTACACCACCTTGCTAATTAATGGGTTGGTTATTTATAATTACATGTTTGACTCTAGTGCATCTTATAATATCATGTTATTGGTGGTGTTGAATGAGCTTTATATAAGGATAATTGGAGCATATGGATGATTCCTTGCTATGGATTATAGATAAGTACCTATTGATGGCATATTCAAAGGATTGGTGGTTTAACTCGCATAGTACCTCAAAAAAAAATTGAGCATGGATGTTGTTGTTGTGGATTGTCCACCAAAATGGGGTATGTTGCTATCTAGAAAATGGGTAGCTAGTATTGGAGTAGTGTTCAGATAGATTTTTCCTATGTAACTATCCTACTAGATGGGAAAATGGTTTGTTTGAATCATGAGTCATAGATGCTCCATGTTTTATAAGATCCCAAGTATCAATTGAATGAAGTATTATATTTGGATATAGACATTGGTAGTTTTGTTGGAAATGTTGAATACATAAAAATACCCCTTGACTCAATATCACTGATGAAGAATCCATATATATCATGAATTTTGATGGAGCATGTTCAAGTGTTGGAAATGGGGATAGGTTTGTTTTTTATACCCCTACTGTTTAAGTTTATAAGTACTTTTTTCAACTAGATTTTAAGTGTACTAACAATATTGCAGAGTATGAAGCACTCTTGATTGGTCTCTAGATCACTAAAGAATGTGGATTATAGATCACTAAATAATGTGTATTCAAGAAGTTTTTGTTCAAGGGTGATTTAGAGCTAGTGGTGAAACAAGTTCAAAATGTTTATACCATAAAACATAAGAGGTTGAAGCAGTAATAGAATAATGTATGGGACTGCTTGGAATCATTTAAAGCTTTCAATATTTAGTACCATTCCCAAGAGCTTAATCACTTGGTAGATATGTTAGAATAGAGAGCTACATAATTTAAATTTGAACATAAGGGTATTCCTTATGAATATGAGGTTGAGATATTAGTAAGGCCCTATGTCCTAGATAACATCAATCATTGGTAAGTCTTTGACAATGATGAATAAATAAAGAGGTTTCTATGCTGCATGAATGAGTTTGAAGGAAATATCATAGAATTGGACTCTATGGTACAATTCTATGATGGAAAATAAACCTTGTATGGAAAATAAATAATCTAATTAAATAATAATACTATCCCAAGAGGATTAGTTATCCTAGAAGTAACCTTTGATGGAGCTGATAGAGTCAAATCTAGGAACATTTCCATATCAAAAGATGTAACTGAGATTAACATTGAGAGAATAGAAAATCCAAGGAAGATTTGGGTAAGAACTCATTTATGTGAAAATAAAAGGGAAAATTTATTGTGTTATTAAAGAAGTACCAAGATTGCCTAGCATGATCATATTCAAAGTTGAAAGCTTATCAAGAGGATTTATTCCAACATGTTATTCCTCTTCACCCTGATGCAAAACCATTCCACTAGAAGTAGTGGCCCATCAACCCCATCTTGGCCACTAAGATGTAGGAGGAGTTGAAGAAGTTAAGATATGGTGGGATTATTTAACCCATTAGATATTCATCTTGGGTGGAAAACCTAGCCCCTATAAAAAAGAAGGATAGAGACATCTAGATTTGTTTTGATTTCAAAAATTTAAATAAGGCTTATCTAAAGGATAATTATCCATTACCTAATATGGATAACATGATCTAAGATGTCACTAAATCTAAGATATTGTCTACTCTAGATGGATTTTCTAGTTATAACTAGGTGGTATTAAAGGAGTTTGAAAGGTCCAAGATTGCTTTCACTACCCCCTGGGGCACCTATATGTATATTTTAATGCTATTTGCTTTGATGAATGTAGGTGCTAATTTATAGAGAGTTATGGATGTAGACTTTTCTAGATTAATCAACAAGTTCATTGATATGTACTAAGATGATGCTACAGTGTAATCTAGAAGAAGTGACCACTTGGCACATTTGGAACAAATGCTGGTCAGGTGTAGAGAATTTGAGATTTCCCTAAATCCTAGAAAATGACACTTTAGGGTACAAAAGGAAAAGTTTTTTGGACATATTGTGTCCCAACAAGGTGTTATGATATATCTTGAGAGGGTGGAGGCCATTGACAAAGTACCCATCCCACAGACCAAGAAAGGTATTCAATATTTCTTTGGCCAGATTAATATTGTTAGAAGATTTGTTTTCAAATTTTTAGAGATTAATTATATGCTAAAAATGGATAAAATTATAAAGTGGGAAGAGAAGGCCACCTAGTCTTTTCAAGATATCAAGGCAACCTTGAAAATTGCCTTGGTGCTTGCTAATCTAGATTATAGGAAAGATTTCCAAATATTTTCATTCACCTCCATGCATATTATTGCCAAAGTACTACTACAAAATAATTATGAAGGCTATGAGTAGCTAATTACCTTTTTCAGTAAGGCACTACAAGGATCTAAGATGAGATATACCATAATGTGAAAATAAGCCTTCACTCTTTTGAAGGCTATCAAGTAGTTCATACCTTAGGTTTTGAGTTCAAAGATTGTGGCCTATGTTCCTCATACTATGGTGAAGGACATATTGACTCAAAATGAATCCACTGATAAAATATGTCTATGGGTTAACAAGTTTCAAGAATATGACCTGGAGATATAGACTAAAAATTTGGTTAAGGGTATGGGCTTGGCCAAGCTAATGATTGAAGAAAATTTATAGGTTGTGGAAGTAAATAATGTATAAAGAGTGGTTGAAAATCCCAAGTCTAAATACAAACAATCTACATGGTACAAATATATAGTCTATTATCTAAATAATCTGAATTGCCCCCCCTCCCCCGCCGCATTTAGATAAAAATCAAAGGACACTAAAGTTAGTATCTCAAAAATATATTGTGTGGTAAAACGATCTAGAATGGAGAAATCTAGATGGTGTCCTCTTGAAATGTTTGGTAGAAAATGATATTTCTTCAATAGTTAAAAAGTTCCATAATCATGTGTGTGGTGGTCACTTCACTCCTAAAGTGATTGCACACAAGATTCTGAGGGTTGGGTATTGGTGGCCCACCTTATTCCAGGATGTTAATGCCATGGTAAGAAGATGTGAGTAATGTCAATGATTTTTTGGAAGAATGAAGGCATCTGGATCACTTCCATTACAATCGATATCTATTAAGGGACATTTTAGGCAATGGGGGGTGGATTTCATAGGTGAAATATCATATGCCTCAATTTTTAGTCAAAAATGGATTTTAGTGGCCACTAACTACTTTAAAAAATAGGTTGAAGCAGTCCCCACTAAAAGATCAACTCACCAAGTGGTCATTGATTTCCTATTGAATAACGTAATTTATCAATTTAGAATGCCAATCAAGGTCATATGTGATAATTATATGTGCTTTATATCCAAATAATTAAGTGAATTATGTGAATAATATGGGATTGATTTAGCATGTGCCTCTAATCATAATTCTAAGGAAATGGGAAGGTTGAGCCTAGTAATAAGAATTTGTTAAAAATCATCAAAAGGACCCTAGATGCTAACAAAAGAAAATGGGTTGAGCAATTGAAGTTTGTTATCTGGGTAGATAGGCTAAATCCAAAGAGATCTACTAGGAAAATCCCTTTTGAGACTATTTATATAACTCAATCTATCTTACCCCTGAATATATAGTTACCCACCTACCAATTCATGCAACAAATAAATAAGAATGAGGGGGAAATGAACCACTATGAAGATAGTATTGATAAAATAATTAATCTCAATGAATCTTGATGACAAGCTCATGAAAGGCATGTAAATTTTAAGGATCACCTCAAATATATCTTTGATATGAAATTCACCCCAAGAACCTTTTAGACTGGTAATCTAGTTCTATTATGGGATATCAGGCATGAGGACAAAGGAAAGCATGGTAAGTTTGATTTTGTATGGATGGGCCCTTACACTATTTATTACCAGATAGGGAACCACACATTTTATCTTAGAGATATTTATGGAGAAATTTTAGAAATTCTAGTTAATAGTAGACACCTCAAGTATTTCCTAGATTGAGCCCGTGATTGCCTTTGTAAATATGTACATAATGTGTTTTTATTTTTCATCTTTATGGTCTAGTGGTTGGAAATGTTTGTATAGTTTTTTACTTTCCCTTTTTTTATTTGTTGGTAATTTTGGGCTACCCTATTTTAACTCTATGTTGAAATCCTTAGACTCTATGGCCCATTGGATAGGTGATCGGTCTTATGTTCTCTATGTACCCACTAGGGGTACCCATCCCTAATCAAGAGCCTATGTTGGTGCCCAAATTTATACTAGATAAATTGGGCCCCTATAAATAAAATTCTCATATCTAAACTGGATGAGTGTTAGTGTTTTAATTTTTTGCCTCAACCCATCAAAAGATTAGAATATATATTCATGATTAGTCATGTACATGTATTTGCTTTCACCAAATGTTAAGTGTTCTCTCACTCTTTGTCAAATTATTGAGGGGTAATTTCTAATGATGTAAGTTAATTTTGATAGCTCTAAATTAATTTAAAAATGTTGATTACAAGTTATATAGTGGGAGAATTCATGGTGAGAAGACAAGGGTATGACCAAGCTTTTCTCTATGCTTGGATTGGATGCTTTATGCTCAAGAAAAAGGTTTTTAAGACTTTAGATGAAATTGATGATTTAAACTTGATGTATTTTGATGATTATGGTGTGAAATAGCTTGATTAATTGAATTATAGGTGTGTATTAATCTTAAGAGACTTTTCAAAAGTGTTGTTGGGGTCAGGGAAATCTTGCACCTTTTCCTGAATAAGGAGAACTAGTGCAAAATGGTAAAGGTGGCTAAGAAGTATGAACTCACATCTAAATTGGATACATGGTGGATTATTAGGGCTTTATATATATCAATATTATTCTAAAATTTTCCCCTCTTATTGTGTTTGAGGCAAGTTGATTAAAGTTCCTAAGGCCCGAATATCTGAACTTGTAAGAAAAAGTGATGCCACATGGTAGCTCCTCAAATATTTTTAAATTTTGGACACTTTTTGAAGATCAACCCAATTACTTATTGGTGTAAATAATCCAAAAAATAATATAAGGCCCAAATAACTTGACTTATGAGATAAAATTATGACACGTGTTGTTCTTGGTCCCAAAGAGGGTTTAGAGCTTATTGTGTTTCTGCACCTCTAAAAAATTACAAGTGAAAGGTGAAAACATCCTCAAAGGCTTGAAAATATGTCATAAATTCATGTCCCACTCATGTAACTCTACACCTTATAAGGAGGACCATTGGTGCAATAGGGAAGTGTTTTTATTTTCCCTCTTTTTTGAATAAGGCTTGAGCAATTAATGAGAAGTAGGTAGTGATTAGCCATTTGGCTTTGGTGCATTAATGGTATCCCTAATCTTGAGATACAAGGGTATATAACTTAGGTATTTGTATTAATTATAAAATTATCCTTTACATCTAGAGCTTTTATCCATAATTTTGATTTATATGTGCCTGAGCTAAGTGCAGTGCAAGAACATGATTATAGCAAATTCTTAATATAATTTCAGATTTTAGTGTGTGTATCCATCTAGATTAAATAGTAAGTTTCCCATTCGATCCTCGCATTGTGTTATTTGAAGAGATTTAAATATAGCTAAGGGTTATTTGAGTGAAGATTTTTTCTAGTATAGAAATGTTGCATTTAAGAATTGGAAAGATGGTAACATCTTCTACCACAATAAAAGGTAATGTTGTTTCAAGTTTGAATTCAATTAGGGATACTGATGTTACAAGGTTAGATTTTGTGTCCTTATTGAATGTTCTACAATAACTTGATCCCCCATAATTAATTTCCAATTTTTGCACTAGTTACATCACACCTACAGTAGTATTCCCTTTAGTTGATCCATACATAGAACTCATTATTGCATGTGCTTGATCATACCAACCAAACACAAGGACTATTTTTGATGGTGGTCATTCTATTGTATGCTCCTTCACCCTTTTGACCCTCAACACCATGTTATGAATTCCTCCCTATCTAGAATGAATTTAACTCTCCTCAGAGGAATGCCACAAGTACGCAAAAAAAAAGGACAAAGATATTTGGGAAATTGTTAATTATTATTGGTTGGCCGAGAGGAGACAAAAATTATCTACAATGTCTAAGAGACTAAAGCCAATAGAGTTTGATGAGTTACCCTAAAGTGTCATTTCCATGGCTTCCAAGATTTATGGGATGCATACCACCAAGAAGTTCAAGCCATGGATGTTTTTAATTATGATTTTCATGTTAGAGGGAAAAAAATCTAGATTGGGCCTCCATACTCAATGACAACTTGCATATACAAATGATGTAGCTCTAAGATAAAATTATTTATAAATAAGTATTTATAGGTAACTTTTATATGTCTTCATATTTGATGTATAGCCTTGTGAAAAATAATACTTTTCAAGGGCTCACCAGGAATCTTTCAAGAATGAAAATATATGAGGTATATCTAAAGGTTACCCTAGAAGGATTCAAGAATAATTTTTGTATAGTTTATAACTACTTTTTCAATGTAATGATGAGTGTCTTCTTCCCACTGAGAAGCCTAAATATAATGTTTGCAACTACCAATAAAGTAATTGATAAATATGGTGCCACTTATATATAGTTTATAACATTTAGATACATCAAGGTAAGTGGCTATTATGGATGCCCACTCAAATTGCCTAGGTACTTGAATGATAAGTTGGTAGTGATGGAGCTAAGTTGATAAATGGTATCACTAAATGAAATTATTTTAGCAAAAAAATAAAAAATCCTTTCATGTTTCTCATGGTAATAGGGTTTTATTCATGTCTTTTTGTTGCTAAGGTAAAGGAGTTAGAATAAGAGATGAGTTCATATGCAATTAATAAAATACTACCCTGACCCAATTTTAACATCAGGTGGTTGACAAACATGGCCAATAATGTAATGTTACATAAGTCTCACTATGAGCACATTTGGTCTGATTGTACCATGGAGGAAGATGTCTAAAAATTAGAATTTATGAGGCTAACTATGTAGGAAGTCATAGCTGATAACATTTCTCCCATCCCCAAAGACATGGCAGATGATAAATTAACATTTTATTGATTGTAAAACACCAATAATATTGAATTCCAACCCATTGATTAGCCATATTATAGTACTCAAGATGATGATTCCATCCCTAGGAGATGAGTGCAAATTATGAAGAGAACCTTCAGATGGCTTAAGGAGCATGGGGTCAACCTCAACATATATGACACTTCTCTTCAAGAATTGATGAAGGTTAAGGAATTAAATTCCTTTCTCCTAGGATATCATGGTAAATATATGGTTCCATCTTTAGCTACAACTAATAAGGCTAAACACAAGCTTGGGGATATTGATTTCACTGAACTGGTGGACATGGAGAAGATAATAGTAACATGATCCAAGGCTAGGTTATCCTTTTCAAAAATAGAAAGCTTGGTAGAAAATTAGGACAAGATTATTATAAGGTAGGTCATGTTATCTAGTGCTACCCCATCTCCATTTTAGGAAATGGAGCCCTAGTAATTCCAACCATTCCAATAGTTGCTCCTATAATTACCCCAACTATAGTCCCACACGCTCCACCCACACAACAAGTAAAAGTCCATCCTCTCTTGATGATATATGTAAATAAAAGAGGAGGAGAAGACCAAGAGGAAAAAATGAGATCAAAGAGAGTCAATAAGAGTCTGTAACCCCCAAGTAAATCACCTATGAAGAAAAGGGAGGTTGAATTCAAAGACCCACTCTCTAAGGAAATCCCTATGAAGAGAAGAGAGGACCAGGCCTCATATGCCCGAAGAGTGAGGGACATGAGTGAGGAGGAAGATTCAGATTAAGGAAGACCAATTTCTAAAGTAATGAATAAATAATGTGCCTTCACCCCTCCCTAAGGAAAGACTAGGCAAAGGACTCATAGGGAGAGTCCACAAATTCTAGTAAAGACCCTGACATGGGATCGGTCCATAAAATAAGAGGTATTGGTGATAGAAAACAAAGGTGATGAGGAGGTAATATTAACCTCAGATGACCCTTTGTCATTTGATCAAGTTGTATAGGTTGCAATAGAGGTAGCCACATAGGCCCAAGTCCCTCTTGAGAAATAGGTAGACTCCCCAAATACAAAGGCATTTGTTGAAAATGTCATCTCCTAATCACCTAGTTAGGACAAAGTTCATGAAGGTGAGGATAGTTAAGGACCTAAGTGGGGAGTTGAGAAAGAGCTAGAATGTGGTGATTAGGTCCCCATTGATAGTGTAGAGGTAGAGGGAGATGGGGGAGCAAACCTACAAAAGGGTACCCCTACCCTTTCAAAGGAAAATAAAGAGTTGGATCCAAAAAATAAATATGCTAATGAGGATATCTTGAGAAGTGATACTTCCATTAAAGTACCCTAAGGTCTCTTTCCTCTCATAAAATTTCATGATTCAGTCCATACTAAAGGCCCTGAGGTCATGATCAGTGAAGATTTTCCTAAATGTAATAAGGAAGTCACCGTAGCCTTTTCTGACTTGAGGGTTCAAATAAATAAATAAGGAAAGATGATTTTTGAGCCCTCGAGCCAGACCATAGCACAAGGGAGATCCATCAAGAAATTTCTCATGGAGTCCCACCAACCAAGGTCAGATTTTGAAGTTTTAAAGTAGGTAGATCTAACATTAGAGGAAAAACATGGAACATAAGGGGATAAAAAATAGCATGATAGTGATGATGACATTGATCAATTCATGTTGAGCCCACCACCTAAGCCCATGTCACTCCATATAGTTGCCTTTTCATTGGCACCACCTTGCATCAAGTCAAGGTTTTCCATAATCTCTACAACCTTGATGGGTTTCCAAACTAAGCCCCTTTTTTAGGTCATGGATCAAGTGAAAACAAAGGAAGATGTTATGATAAAAATAAGAGACATTGATGTGATAGATATTATTTAGAAGCATAAGGCTAAGCCCCCCAAGAAGGATAAAACTTACTCCAAGATGACTTATAAAGACAAAGGGGAAAAAACT
The DNA here is from genome assembly GCA_037957365.1 of Torreya grandis. Lineage (NCBI taxonomy): Eukaryota > Viridiplantae > Streptophyta > Pinopsida > Cupressales > Taxaceae > Torreya > Torreya grandis. The sequence goes on along the minus strand of JARHVA010002130.1, from coordinate 1,202,464 downwards.
GTTGAGGTAGCCATTCCCCCTCTTGATGCATTGAATAAATATGATACCCTAGAGAGTTACTCTATTTATATTTATGATCTTAGGGAGCCATCATGAAAGGATTTGAATCACAATTCACAAGTTCTAGCTAACATGGTGGCACAAAGGATGGACAAAAATAAAACCACCATGGAAGAGCTAAAAACAAAAAATCAAGCTATGATCTAATACTTGTACAAGTTATTAAGTAAGCCAAAGGTAGTAACTTCAACTACCATTAAGACTCTAGACCTTTCTCTTTTCCCCACAGGGTCACTATATTTTGGTCAAGGTGATGAGCTAAAATCTAGAGTGTGGGATACAAAAGAATGGCAAGAAGATCTAAGCACCTAGGCCAAAGATATCATCCATTTAATGTTAGAATTATTGGATGACATAATGGATAAGGGGAAAGATTATGAAACCTAGATGTCTTTTTATGACACATACATAAAAAACTAGCAAAAGATCTAGCTTAAGGTAGATGAAATATGCAATATAGGTAGTAATGTTTTAATGACATAGAAGATTGTCTCTTCAAATGATCACAAGAAGCCCAGAGAATATCAATTGGCAATAAAGCATCAGCTGATGGTTCTCAAAGAGGGCATCTTTGATTTAAAAGGAGAAGATTAGTCTCTTGAGACCACTACCAAGGAAATAGATTCCACCCTTATAATAATGGTGAACCTTGATGGGGCAGGTGATTTGATGGAAGGGGAAATACAAAATGCTATAAAAATCCTCATTGATGCACCTCAAGGATGTTTTGATGCCCATAAAATAATATATTTAGTAGAACTTGAGAAGGATTGTGACCTACTCAAAGTGATCATTGGGAAAAACTAGACCATAATTCAAAATATCACCACTTGGCTAGAAAAATCTGATGTCAAATTCAAATACCAAGCTGGACTAGATCAAAAGGATATTGCCTCCATGATTTATAGGTATACTAATTACAAGAATAATTTGGTGAAGGATTTGGTTATCAATATTGATTCTAGATCATAACCAATAATTTTGGTTTATCCTTAGCTAACAATATTCTTTTCTCTTCTCTCTCTCTTATTATGTACTCTTGTTTCCCACTCAAAAACCATTGTAATCTGCCCATTAGTGGTATGTCCCTTTCAAGGTTAGTTTAAATAATAATGTGTATAATAAAGGGATGTATTTTTTTTATTGTACAAAGAGACAAAGGTTGTTTTATCCTTTTTAGGGTTATTCCCCATGTGTCTAACAAAAAATGTTCTGTCATGGGGGAGTATCATGTTTGTTATCATCATGGAAGCATGAACACAAGTCTGAGGAATCAAGTTTTTTACAATAGACTCTAGGCCCAAGAAATATTTTTCTAGCTAGATCATCTTTAGGAGTGTGCTAAGTTTAACTAAAATTATATAAGTAAAGGGGGTTTGTCCTTTTACAGGGGTCAATTAATTTTTGAGTACAAATCTATAGCTCAAGAGATTTCTCCCTATGTGATTTTTTGATACCAAATTGATTCCTCTTGTAAAATCATTGGCAACCTTTGAGAGCATTCAAAATGTCTCCCTTATTATATAAATGTTTTGCATGGTGTTCTGATATGTAATTTTCAAGACACATTATATTCAATTTTGATTTAGCTAATATATGGGATCTATTCATGATTCATTATTTCTTCCTATTGTTGAAATACAATGCTTTATTTTACATTCTTAGTGGATTCATTATTTAATGTGTCATTCTTTATGGTAGTCATTTAGGGTTCAAATATAGAGTATAAAATCCTTTTGATTTTGATATATGAGAGCAGGGAATTGGTAGCCTTCTTAAGGGTAGTCTTGGGTTTATGAATTCAATTGGTAGGAATTCTTGAATGGTTATTTGTAGTGTTTTATGTAAACTTTTGAGGGTTATTTATTCATGATTTCATCTTATATGTGTTAAACTAAAAATCATTTGTTGAATGAAGGTAACATAGCTATTATGTGAATGTGTCCATACTTATTTGCTAAGCCATCCACACTCTTATCCATAATTCAAATTAAATTGGTTTTACCCTATCCTACCATGTAGATAGTATGTCATTTGTATATCATAAGTACTTTTTGACTTGCAAATGCATGAAGCTTTACACATTGGAAATGTGTTTGCTCTATGTGATTTAAACCTCAATGTTGTAATCTCCCATTTATTAATTGATGCCTGAAGTTATTTTCAAAGTGAAGGTTGAAATCATATATTTATCTATCTTTAGTAGCTTGTTTTCTTTTGGTTCAAGACATTTGTTCATTCTGTGTGACAACCCTTCCTGAGTAGATTGAGAAAGTTTGGTTATGTTCTAGTCAAATTTGTGTGTCTTTATGTTAATAACTCCCATGGAGGGTAAATTTTAGAATCTTTCCATATGAGCGAGCTAACCCATAAGTCCTCTCACCTTGGTTCAGGTAGATCCAAAAGTAGTAGGTAAATAACCATATCATTTGTAAGTGCCTCCTAGTCATTTTCTCAAGTCTAGTCCATTCTTGATGTTGAACCCTTCCCCAACTGTAATAAAATTTTAGTGGGTTCTTCATTTTTTTGTCATTTTCTTCAAACGTGTAAGTCTAGATTAGAGAGTTGTGCAACTTGAAACCAACAAGATACATTCCTAAAGGAATTTAACATTGTAAAGTTTGAACAACAAAACATCACCATGCTAGAAAATATTACCCAAGGACTCTCAAAAAGTGTGCACATATATGATTCAAGATTCAAGACTCTCCTTTTGAAGCTCTCATATGATATTCACCCTTTCTAGCATGCACAATGGTTCATTAGAAGGTTTCTAGTGCCATCATGAAGAATGATTTTCATGAATACTTTTACAGACTTACACAAAGTGTTTAAAGCCATGCATAGATTTAAGGTAATCATAAGTGTAAATAATAGGATCAACCCATTTATAGAGGTACATATTTCATCTATGGCTTCCCATATCTAAAATATTATTGTTTGATCTTAGCATGATGCTTGAAGTGGACTATGGTGCATTGATTATGAATCAAAAGGCCATAATTAGACTAACTACCCATAAATAAATGTGCACACCCTAATTCTAAGCTAAAAATTCTATCAAGAGGTGTATGACATATGAAAATACCCTTTATTATAATGTGATATCCAAGTCAACATAGCCATCTATTGTTTGTTGTGTGATGTTTACACCACTACCACTATTGATTATTAAGTATTGACAAAATTCATGAGAACATGGAAAGAGGTATATGGTAGGCCATTGTAATAATTAGAGGGAAGGATAATTGAGGAAATAAAGGCTATGGTCACTATAATATTGGCTTTGGGATGAAATGAAGTGCTAGAGGGTAAGGTGGAGGACATTGCGGTATAAGGTTACCATCACACTCATGTTATAAGTGCAGCTCAATAAAGCATTATTAGTGTGACTACCATACACATCCTATATGTGGGTATTATCAAGGGTCCCATAAGGTTGAATAATTCCTTGAATTGTACAAAAAGTTGACCCAAGTTAAGCTTGGCATAAAAAAGGGTGAAGGAATGATCAAGCTTGAGATGAAAATATAAAAATGGACCTCAAAGTCACAACTGACCCACATAAAGATAGTCAAGGTGATGACAACCACTTATAGTGGATTCACCACTTAACCACCAGTTGTGCCAATACTTGAGTTTTGTTTAGAATATGGGGATAAGGGTTACACTAAGTGCATAACACAACTTGAACCAAAATTTTCACCTTACCCAAACCAACATGCCAAAAATATGTATTGTAGTAGTCCATGAGTGTAATCCAAAACCTATAAGGGGAGATCCAATTAGTGTGATAGCTATAAGTGTAGGTTGATACCTCTTAAAAAAATCAAGATAGCTAGGAAGTTGAGATACAAGAATGAACCAAGATCTTGCACCTCCTAAAAACATAGGGAATGTTTCCCCTATTAAATAATTTACTCCAAGAACATGTGGATCAAAATCAATTTGAGTTTTCTACACCTTGCATGGAAAGGGTGTGAGAGGTTCAACATACACAAAATGTGGAGTAATACCAAGAACTCATCATGGATGCCACTATTTATGGATGGTCTATTTATGAGGTCTTATAGATATAGGAACTAAGGTTAACATATTTACTAAGAATGTCTAGGAGAAAATGGGTAGGATAGCCTTGAGACCTTCCCCTCATATACTCTTCATGGTTAATAAGACCCATGAATATCCTATAAAATTTTTAAATAGTGTAATTGTAAATATCATGAGCACTAAATTCCATATATACTTTTAATTAATCGAGTTAAAAAAACAAGAAAACTACATGATTCTTCTAGGAAGTCTATGGTGTTATGAAAATAATGCATATATGCACTTCAAAATCCACTACATGACATTTGAGAGTGGAAAAGAGATGGTAGTTATACCCCTCTCAAATGGCCAAGGACCCCCCTATGTTGAAAGTGTAGACATTGAGGATAATATCAACCACATATATAACATCACAATGCAAGGCACCAAGATGCTAAACCCTAATGATCAAGAGGTACTCTCTTGGGAAGATGGATAATCAGCCTTGAACATCATCAATGTTGCCAATGATTGATGGGTTGAGGAAGATTATGAGACCACTAGTTAAAGGTGCTATTTGGCACACATGAAGGCATCAAAACCAATAAAGATAGGTTGGATCTATATAGATCATGATTTTAAAAGGTGGGTCCATTATGCCAAGAATAAGGGAAAGAGAGTGTTTTTCCTTAGTAAAGTTAAACTTGTAGTGCTTCCAAGATATGAGGGGATTAATCTCATGGAATATTGTATTCATGAACTTAAATCATGCATCCCAAAAGAGGTGGATAGAATGGGCACACTAGTGTATACATTAAAGAGCACTACCACTCATTGGTGGCATCATAAAGACCTAGATTTATAACATATAAAGATGTGAAGACAACCATTTTCACTAGATAAAGGAAGATTAATGAGGACATATACATCTCAGCCTACTCTGGTGACTCTGACCCTATAAAATATTTTCACCTTTGTAAATAAATCTCTACTATCTATGGAGAAAATGCCCCAAATAATCTATGGGTTCACACCTTCTATAGGACTGTAAAAACTTGGGCATGAGTATGGTAAATTTTCAATGAGATGAACCATGGGATAACTAATTGGTATTCCCTTAAGGATAAGCTTTTTCACACCTTCTCCTTTTCTTTACAAAACCTTGAATTGATTGAGCCACTATAGATAGTTCAAAGGTTAGTTTTTGAGGACATTAAAATATTAGAGGAGTGCCTAAAAAACATGTTCAATGAAAAGGGTTGGAACTCCCAAATTTATTTTAATAGAAAACCCTCAATAGTGACTCTAGTGATGAGGATGATGAAATGTGAAAGGCACATAACTAGAATAATCTGACAGGCAAAAGGAAGCTAGCGCACCAAGTTAAGGATGAAAATCTAAAGGAAGAAGACCCTATCATCCTTTAGATAGAAAAATGAAGGGCAATAGATAGGTCAAAGATTCACACCAAGATAAGAATGAACCATATTGTGTAGTACTAAAAACTACTAAGGTAGATATTAGCTCAAAAGGGGAACCAAAGATTGCTACTCTAGGCACCTATTGGTCTAACATAGAGCTAACACATATTTTTGATCTCCTAAAAGAGTTCCAAGACTTGATCTCTCAGAAATATAAAGACATGAAAGTAACACATCCATCCCATAGGAAGATGAGCATCAAGCTAGTCGATGGTGTAAGACATGTCAAGAAGAGACCTTATAAAATGAACCCAAATCTTTAAGCCAAGGTCAAAACATAGATTGATAGTATGTTATTCATAGGCATGATCTACCCTATTCAAGAATATTAATGGGTTATCTGTATGGTCATCATCATCAATAAATATGGGTGCATATATATATATATATATATATATATATATATATTAGCTATAGATTGTTAAATACCATTTGCATAACTAACCCCCTTCCAACTATTTTTATCGATGAAGTATTGGATGACATCATAGGCTATGAGATATATAATTTTACTGATAAATTCTCACAATACCATCAAGTCCAAATTAAGGAGGAGGACAAGCCCAAAAATAACTTTGTGATTGAATGGGGTTGTTTTACATACAACATGATTCCCTTTAGACTGAAGAATCCACCAGCCATATTCTCCCGTGTGGTGATCACTAATTTCAATGATTTCATTCACAAGTTCCTCAAATTATACTTAGACAACTAGAATGTGTATGGGTTGGTGAAGAATCATTATGACAACTTTCATCTTATGTTTTAAAGGTTAATAAAATTGCAAATGTATTTGAACCTAAAGAAGTTTGTTTTTGCAATGCCATTTGGCACTTTTCTTGGGCACATCATCTACAAGGATGGTATATTCATTGATCCAATGAATATTGCCATCATCCTTCAGATCTAGACCCCATTAATGTATAAATACATTCACACATTTCTTGGACATTTCAAATACTATATGAATTTTATAAGGAACTATGCCATGATTATAGTGCCATTAGAAGAGCTCTTACAAAAGGATGGCCCATTCTATTGGGGTGTAGTGCAAGAAGATGCATTTGAGACCTTAAAGGTCAAACTAGCAAACACTTTGGTTTTATGATTTCTTAACTATATGACTCCCTTCCATGTCCATGTTGATCCATATGGTACTACAATTGAAACCATTTTGGCACAACAAGGCAAAGGTAAAAAAGACTATCCCATTTCTTTTGGGAGTAGAAAACTAACCAAGTTAAAATAAAATATTAAAGTTGAAGGAAATTGAAAATTTATTTGAACCTAAAGAAGTTTGTTTTTTCAATTCCATTTGGCACTTTTATTAAGCACATCATCTAAAAGGATGGTATACTCATTGATCCAATTAATATTTCCATCATCCTTCAGATCTAGACCCTATTAATGTAGAGAGACATTCACACCTTTCTTGGACATTGAAAATACTATATGAAGTTTATAAGGAACTATTCCATGATTATAGTTCCATTAGAAGAGATATTATAAAAGGATAGCCCATTCTATTGGGTTGCAGTATAAGAAGATGCATTTGAGACCTTAAAGCTCAAACTAACAAACAATCTGATATTATAATTTCTTGACTAGATGACTCCCTTCCATGTCCATGTAGATGCATATGGTACTACAATTGAAACCATTTTGGCAAAAATAGGCAAAGGTAAAATAGACCATCCCATTTATTTTTTAAATATAAAACTAACCAAGTAAAAATATAACTACACCATAATTAAGCACAAGGCACTTGTTATGGTCTATGCTGTGCAAAAGTTTAGATAATATTTGTAGGCAACCTCATTAATATTCTTCATTGATTACAAGGTGATTAATTACCTATTATAGGCTTATTTTTCACCCTTTGAGATTTTTTTTTGGATTCTTTCCAACTAAGCTATAATATTGGTATAACCCCAAGCTATGGGTAACCTATGTTGGGGCTGAACCTCTAGAGTAGGCTAGATTCCTCTTTTATGCTCACCTAAAACCAAATCTAAGACTAATGCTTCATAGGAAAAAGGTTACAAAGATAAAAAGGGTTTCCTAAGAAATTAACTAGGTTATTCACTAAAATTAAGAGGGAAACTCCCATAATCTCAAACCCACACTAGATCAGTAGAGGACAATACTAGCTTACACAACCTTAAGATCAAGCTAATTTTCATAAGTATTTCATAGAAGAGGTTTAGAATATAACACTAATATTAACCTGTAAACAACATTAAAAACTCCCTAAACAAAGTTAGAGAGAATGACCATAGCAAGGAAGATTATCCTTCACATAAAATGCCATAATGCACATCTTACCAAACACAGATTCAAATGTAGAAGATAGGTAAAGAAAGTCCTTATTACATTGAGAGGTAGTTATTAAAAATTCTTGATAGGGTCAAGCCTAATCAATATGAATATACTTTGTATTATCTCAAGGAATGTCTCATCTCTCAAAAAGATAAAAAAGACTAAAATTTGAGAACCCTTTACAAAATGGAAAGAAAGGGATAATATAGAATGGGAAGAGAGAGAGAAATGGTGAGCACATTGTACATGATAATTAATGAGATATCATCTTCAAGAGATGTTTCACCAAGATTTTTTTAATCATAATATGTTATTATGAGCAAGATATTCATGATTTGTCTAGATAGCCTCTAAATCATTCCATTAGCTAAACAAACTAAACTATAAGACAAAAGTTTGCCAAAAGTGGCAAGCCATGATCTTGATGGACATGAATGCTCCAGTTTCTTTATAATACCATAAGTCCTTTTGCTTGGATCCTCCACTATATTTCATTATGGGGAAAAAATATTCATGTTCATATATCTAACTGAGACATGCTTTAAGTCTATCTGAGCAGTGATTTTTTAGAGCTGGGATCATTTTGAAAGGACTACATGTATCTCTATTGAAAGTACATTCCTTCTCTATACTTAGAAAACTAGACCAATCTTATCTATAGATGAAAACCAATCTAAAGATATTAGTTTTACTATAATAAATATATATGGCACTCTATTCAATGATAGGTCCTTATTTTGGCAATCAGATGCCACCCTTTTGGTTCATGTTAGGTCTTAAAGAACTATTTTCTCTCTATGGACCTAAATTAACACATTCTAGTTCAACTTGGGTCCACATCAATCTCTTTTCCTTTAATTTATACTAACTTATGTTGGCCTCAAATTTGGGTCCTTTTATCTCACTTTTTGAGTCAGGTCTATTTTGCTTTATCAACTACCATCGAATGTCTTGGCTCATCTCTTTACTATTGGCTAGTGACAATTGACCCAAATCATTAACCCTTTAAACTTATTTTACTCTATCAAATTTTGGGATCTAATTAAATGTGAGCTGTATATATTCTGGACCCACTGCCCCAAGCTTGGTTTCTCATTGGTTCCTGAGATTTTTTTACTATTTGATTTGGTCGAGCTCATGTATGCTTAACACTTATTAGATGTGCATTCCTTATCAAGTTCCCACTAAGGATTTTAGATCCAAATGGTCACTTTATATATCTTAGAAATGACATCTGCATAGACATCTACTATTTTTTGACCAACTTTGTAATTTTATAGTTTGAAGTGCAAAGATCATGGGGACACCAAATTTGTAGAGAATAGACTTGACATTGAAAAGAACAAACTCTTTTGATCTACTAGCCATTAGAGATTTTTGATTACTTTTGTAAAATGTCAAAGTTGACTAATCTGGGTGATCCTATATGACATCTTGATGATGGTTTGGTATAAAAAAGGCTAAGTATAAAAACTTAGCAAATTCTACATTAGGAGCCAACTTTGGACATGTGTATCTTCTTTTGCACTTTGTCGCATGAGCTAAAACTTGGTGCATATAAACTAAACTCTAAAAAAAACATACCCATATTATTTTTTCTTGTTGAGACTACCACACATGCAATATATAAGACCATGAAAATGATTACTTAACTTTCTTTCACTAGAAACAAACATCTAGACAATCTATAGATGAAACGAATGGACAAGATGAGTTCTATGCGCTCCCATGCTTATCTTGAACACTCCATAGGGTCTTTGTAGAATTGGACCAATATTTAGGCATTAATTAATTACACTTTAAGTGAACCTAAAGTGCTTCAAAATCTTGTGAGATTCATGATTTAACTATTCCACTCATTCGATCCAAAGCTAGTTCAAACCATTTTGATCATTTGATCAAATAAGAACTCTACCTCTTTCTCTAAATTAGCAATTGGACACATGATTGGTATGTGGGCCAAATATGTCCAACATTTCTTATGACTCATATGGAAACATGCCTACTATTCTTGAGAACCTAGTTCATTTTATCCTAACTGATCCATTGGGCATGGGATCACTTCTCTACAACTAAGTTGATCATGAAGATGATGTAAGGTTACCTCTTTCTAGAAATTCATCTTGAAACAACAAGGACTAAAACAAGAAAACAAAGGAAAATGCATGTAGGTAAATATAAGAAAGAAATAATAACTAATTTACTAAATAAATGTGCATAAGGGCACTTAAATAAAATCATGAAACCTACTCTAACATATATACAAGGTTACAATTTATAAGTACTTCCTACTTGGATCAAATGGAAAGGATTTGTCATCATTTACTTGTGATGGATTAGGATGGAAAACACCTTGCCTTTGATATCTCATGATATGTGAGCTAAGATGCGTGGTTGTTGATCCCTTTCAAATACTATCAAGTGGATGAAATGGAAAAACTATGTCTCCAATATAGACATATTGGTCTATTTATTCAAGGCTTACTCCAAATTAGACTGTAGGGGCCCCTATAACCTCCTCCTTTAAATTGGTTCTTGGTTGACTATCTAGTCTTAGGAAAAAAAATCTCTAAGTCATCCCAAAAGGCAACCTCCTCTTGGTCATCCAAGATAATGCCAATTTCAACACCATCTTTGTTTTGTTTTCTTTGAAGGGGACCATATGGTATTTAATAAATACACCTAAGGCCCAAAATTTCATATACATGTGGCTCTAAATCTAACCATTCTCCTTCATTTTTAAGGCATCAGTACTACTTTCAAAGGATATCGCATCTTCAGATTGGTTAGCACCCTAAGCCTAATGGGAAAGTTCCTCTTCATCTTCTAGAGGAGGTATAGGCTAGTTTAAAACCTCTAATTGATCCATGAATTCATAGTATAGATATTTCCATACTTCATCTTGATCCTCTTTTTCTTTTACTCCTTCCTCAGGCTCATTTATGAGCTCTCCAAAATGGTCAGCTGACTAATTAACTACATCAATATCTACATCTTACTCATTTTCACTTATAGCCATACCAGATGGAAGCTCTTGGGGCCAAAAAAAATCCTCCTTAGTCCTAACCACATCCTTTCTATCCATATATTCAAATTTGAAGGCATTAGTACTACCTTCAAGATCTAAAATATCAAAGCCATACCAAGAAGTTAAATTAAAATATGACTCTTCCCTTTTTGAAAGAAGTAAACCACCTATCATGACCTCTTCATCATAAACACTTATGCCATCCTCTTTAATATTTAATTTAACTACAAGTTTCTCCTTTATCCTTTCTAAAATAGTCTCCTTCTTTATGAGGGAGATGGTGGGAGGGTGAAGAAGTTCACCCTATTTGCATATCAGGAGAGTATCCCTCCATCTAGGCACTTTAAAAGCTCTTTTAAGAAGCTTATAAGAGAAGGAGGGAGAGCCTTGAAAATATTTTTCACCAAACTAATTAAGCTAAGATATAGTTATTTGATTCATCTCTTATAGAACTAACCCTTCTTCTACTAGGACTATCTCTTAGACTTTCTCAGCTAACATTTCCCTTTTTTGCTTTGTGCCCTCATTGATTGATTTCCATGAGGGGAATGTGAAATATTTGGTCACCTCATCTTTTTCCTTAATGGTTGTGTGAGAGGGTGGTTTCATAATAGAGGGTATGAAATAGTTGGGTTCATTGACATAGGAGAGGATCCAAGATCAGAGGATTTCATGTTCCTTAGCTGATAAAAGTGAGACTTGGCAAGGTTAACCAGAGCGGTAAGTAGGTTGGTATGGAGGGTAGATAGGATAAATATAGGGCTGGTAGGAATGATTATATGGCTGCTACATTGAACTTTGAGGACCATTTGGGGTGAATCCATGAATATTGTTAACTATATATGAAGGATAAGGAATGAATGAACATGCATTTTGATCAAATGGGTGGTGATTGTACATACCAAATGATGGTGATTAGACACCTAGGATACATAAAATAATTTATATATGTTTAGAGTCACCATTGATTTCTACTAGAATGCCTATAAAGGCTGATATGTAGAAGAACAACACAAAAAATTCTTCCACTACTTTGGAACTTAGTCCCACTGAGCATTCTAGAAACTATTATAGGATTAATTTGCACCCTTGAATAGGGTTTTTAAATATCTCTCCAACTAAGATATAATATTGGGATAACCCTAGGGTATGGGTAACATATGTTGGGGCTAAACCTTTGGGATAGGTTAGCTTCCTCTTTAATTATCACCTAAAACTAAAGTTAAGCCTAATGCTTCACATGAAAAGGGTTAGAAAGAGAATAAAGGTTTATTAAGAAATTTAAATAGGAAATGCACTAAACTTAAGATGGAAAATCCCATAAGCTTGAACCCATAATAGATCAGTAGTGGACAATAATAATTTACACAATCTTAAAATCAAGCTAATTCGCATAAGTATTTCATAGAAGAGGTTTAGATTAGAACACTAATCTAGACCTGTAAACATAATTGAAAACTCCCTAAATAAAGTCTAAAAAGACCATGGATGAGAAAGATTCTCCTTCACATAATTCCATAATGCACATCTTGCCAAACATAGATTCAAGGTAGAAGATAGGTAAATAAAGTCCTTATTACATTAGGAGGTAGTTCTTAAAAATTCTTGATAGGGTCAAGCCTAATCAAGTTGAATATACTTTATAGTATCTCAAGGAATGTCCCATCTCTCAAAAAGATAAAAAATCTAAAATCTGAGAACCCTTTAAAAAATGGAAAGAAAGGGATAATATATAAGGGGAAGAGAGAGAAATGGGGATCATGTTATACATGATAATCAATGAGCTATTATCTTTAAGAGATGTTTTACCAGGCTTATTATGAGAAAGATATTCATGATTTGCCTAGATAAAATCTAAATCATTCCATTGGTTGAAACAACTACACTAGAAGATAAGAGTTTGCCAAAAGTGGCAAGTCACGATCTTGTTGGAAATGAATTCTCCAACTTCTTTCCAATTTCCTAAGTCATTTTACTTGGATCCTCCACTAGATTTCATTATAGGGACAAACTCATCATGTTTACATATTTGACTGAGCCATGCCTCAAGTCTATTTGAGCAACATTTTTTCAGATTTGGGATCATGTTAAGAGGACTACATGTCTCTCTATTGAAAGTACATAACTAATCCATACTTATAAAATTGGACCCAACTTATCTATAGATGAAAAACAATCTAAGGATATCAATTTTACTATAATCAATATAGATGGCACTATGTTCAATGTTAGGTCTTTCTTTTGGTAACCAAATGCCACCCCTTTTGTTCATGATAGGTCTAAAAGACCTATTTTCTCTCTATAGACCTAAATTAACACATTCTAGTTCAACACAGGGTCACATCAAGCTCTTTTCCTTTACTTTTTACCAACTCATGTTAGCCTTAAATTTGGGTCCTTTTATCTCACTTGCCAAGTCATTTTTATTTTTCTTTATTGACTTTCATCAAACATCCCAACTTGTCTCTTTACTATTGGATGGTGATAATTGACCTAGATCATTGACCCTTTTTACTTATTTTTCTCCATCAAATTTTTGGATCCAATTAAACATGGATCATAGATATTTGGGACCCACTACCCCAAGCTTGGTTTCTCATTGGTCCCTAGGATTCACTGACCATTTGACTTTCTTGAGCTCTGATGTGCTTGAAACTTATCATCTATGAATTCCTTCTCATGTTCACACCAAGTATTTTAGATCCAAATGGTCACTTTATGGGTCTTGAAAATGATGTCTGCATAGATGTCTATCATTTGTGACCAATTTTTTAATTTTATAACTTGAAGTGTAAAGATCATGGGGATGCTAAATTTGTAGAGAATAAACTTGAAATTGAAAGGAACAAACCCTTTTGATTCACTTGGCATTCAAGCTTTTTGAGTTCTTTTTTAAAATGTTGAAGTTAACTAATCTAGGTGATCCTACATGATGTCTTGATGATGGTTTGGTCTAAAAAAGGCAAAGTATGGAAACTTAGTAAATTTTTCATTATGATCCAACTTTGGACATGCGTATCTTATTTTGTGCTTTGTCACATAAGCCACAACTTGGCACATATGAACTAGAATCTAAAATGAATAAAACCATATGACTGTTTCTTCTTGAGACTACCACATGTGTGAGATATCTCACCATGAAAATTCTTACTTAGCTTTCTTTCCACTAGAAACAAATGTCTGGATAAGCTCTGGATAGAATGAGTGGACTAGATGAATTCCATTCACTCCAATGCTTATCTTGAACACTCCATAGGGTCTCTACATCTTTAGGCTAGTCTTTAGAAATTGATGAAATACACTTTAAGTGAACCTAAAGTGATTCAAAATATTATGATCTTCATGATTTCTCTATTCCACTCATTCCATCCAAAGCTAGTTTAGACCATTTTAGTCATTTGATCAACTAGGAACTCTACCTCTTTCTCTACATTAACAATTGGGAACATGCTTGGTATGTGGGAAAAATATGGCCAATAGTACCTAGTGAACAAGCCCATTCTCTATAGGTGTATTTGTTGATGGATTATTTTATTTAAAAAAATTCAGTTCTCTATTGTAATAATGGAAAAGAAAATTAGGCCCAAACCATCTATCTCACATCAACTTTGGTGATGCAGTAGTGCCTATTGAATATGATATGCCTATGCACAACTTTATAGTGTCTAGTGTGTCTTGAAATACTTGGTAGAGATCACCAAATTTCTAACATATGGATTTGTACCCCAGAATATGATAACTAAGGAGAAGTAGCTCACAATTTTTGCCACCCCTTTTCAACTCATTGGCAAGGAACTGTACAAGTTGAGATGAGATGAGGTCATGTGTCAATGTGTCCTAGAGCATGAATGGGACTCATTATTTTAAGAGGCTCATGAGGGGATTACTAGAGGCCATTGTGATGGAGATTCTATGATGCATAAGGTACTACAATCAAGCTTATGGTGGTCAAATATATTCTAGGACATAAAATATTATGCCAAAGAATGTGACATCTACTAATGCAAGGAAAATCCCAATCATAGGGATGAGATACCTCTCATATCCATCCTTGCATAGATGACATTTTAAAAATGGGTCATTGAATTTATTGGGCCTATTATTCCCAATACAAATCACATAGGTGCATGATACATTTTAGTGGCCACAAATTACCTAAGTGGGCCAAGGTAGCACCAACTAAATATTATACAACCACCATTATAGTAAAGTTTATTTAAGAGAATATCATCAGTTGATATGGGTGATCACCTATCCTAACTAGTGATCATGATGCATACTTCATTAGTAAAACTATCTAGATCCTACTAACTGAATATATGGTGACACACCATAAGATGACATCTTATCACCCCCAAGTGAATGACACCACTAAGGCATTCAATAAGATATTAGGAACATGAATCATAAAGATATGCGATATTAGTTAGAAAGATTGGGATGATCATGTGTCAGTAGTATTATGGGCCTATTATACTATGTACAAGTTCCTTAAAAAGAATACACTATTTCAAATGGTGTTTGGTATAGAGGATATTTTACTCATGGAATTTATAGTGCCCTTATTACATATAGTGTGTATTGGTAAATTGGATGGCCAAGAGTCTTTAAGCCCATGCCTAGAAGACTTGAAGCACTTAGATGAGACATGCGTCCAAGCAAGATGGAGTTAGAAAATAGAAAAGGCATACCAAAAGCTATGACATGACAAGAACATCAAGTACAAGTTTTTATTGAAGGTACACTGGTCTTATTATATGATTCTAAGTACCTCAAATACCTAAGAAAATTGTAAATTAGGTGGATGGGACCTTATATCATCCATAGCTTATTGGAGGCTGGCACATGAAAGTTATGCAAATTGATGGGTGAAATGCTCCCTAGGCATTTCAATGGAAAGAAATTGAAGCCCTATAGTCACTAGGATAGCTCTTGTGCCTTTAAACACTAAATTTTTGATCACAAGTCAGTTGCTTTATGTTGACCATAATAAAATATAGCACAAGACAAATCTTTCCTTATGTTTGTTTCATTTATGTTGAGAGAATAAGCATGAAACTTTTAGGCTCCTAAGAGAACTCTTTTAGTTCTTACATACATAAATATAGTTAGGTGAGTCGATCAAAGATGCTCTCTATGCACCTGAGGCTAGATACCTAAGTTTATTATCATGTGAAGTTTTCCATATTTAGGAAGAGTACAAGTTGATAAAGGGAGGTGCATAAGATACGAGTGCACAATGAATAAAGAAGACATAATGAAACACTAAAGGACCAATGAAAGAATTTGTATGGGATATGGAAGGCCAAAGAAATAAACATGAAATCACAAATAAATTGATCAAGATAGAGAGGTGCACTTGTAAGGAAGCATAAAATTAAGGCAAGATGAAAATAAAGAGGTTGAATCATCCACATGTGAAGTATTATGCCCAAGTTTCCATAATAAGGGTAAAAGTTATGTTAAGGTGAATAAAGTGCAAGAGAAAGATCATCTAGATAACTAGCACCCACGTTATAGTTAGTGAGAAGTGATAGTTTGAATCACCTATCACTTTACTGAATAAAAAATTAATAAAAATTAATGCTATGATGTTAGAGGCATAAATATTTACAATAAATGAGAATTTCATAGTGGATTTTTGTATATTTTTTGGGTTTCATAGATTTTAATAAATCCACATGCCACTATGCTATTTTTCACCAGCCATTAATGAGATATATAAAACTAAGATATAAAGGGGAGGATGACAAACTTTGAAAGGTTAAAAACCTTATGCAAATTACAACTAGAACATAGAGCCAGATAAGAGTTGAAGCCACCCAACCAAAAAATGATACCATAGTGAAAAGTAGAGCATCTATAGCCCCCAAACAAGAATAGTTGAACTAAGAAATAGATTACATCATTTTTTTAATTAGAAAAGAGGTGAGTGGATAATAATTTAGAGAGAACATGGCAGTATAAATTCTAAAAAACATGGATGATACCATTACTGGTGTATGAAGCTCAAGAGGCAAAGATAGTCATAGATCCCACAACTACGAAAAAGTTACAAACATGATTAAGGGATTTGTAATGATCAACCAATCACACTTTAACAACCACAAATTCAAAATGGGTAAGAAGAGGTTAAGTACAAGTTTTTTGTAGGCATAGAAGGATGCTAAGAAGACACAGATGGTGAATGAAGCAACTACTATGAAACGAGAGGCATAGCTGGTATAAGGCATTAACATTATGGTAATTAACCTAGAAGCAAGTGTAAATCTTGATTATATATAAATTTAATTTCCCCCCAAGATCTTGTATGGGATAAATGGGTATCCTTTACACACATGTGTAGATTGAAGGATTATAACCACCGCATAGGGATCAATACGCAAGAATTCAACTAGGACTAGATAGTTGACATAGGAAAGAAGACAATGGTGGGAGTTTCCCTCTTTGAAATATTCATCCAAGACTAATTAGTGACCACAAGCACAACCTAATTATTTGATTTTCTAAGTTTTGGAAATATAGAAGAATTGGTGTAATTTATCTTCTCACATGTCCAAGGTGATTGCTTCTATTTTGTAGGGAGGCACATATAAATCTCAATGTACCTCATCAATAGAATCACGGGGATTAAAATTATAGGGGAAGACATCCACCAAATGATAGAATATGATGTGGAGGTTGAAAGTATCATGAAGCTCTTGGGATACTACAAGTTAAGATTCATGTTCCCTATCTAGGATATACAGGACCCTGGCATGAGGGTTGCAACATGCCTTATGAGCTTTAAGCTATGCCTTGGTGGATGATGGTATAACATTATAAATACATACTTATGTATTTACCATCACATGACACAAGGGGTGAAATTAAAAATCTCCTTGTTCATTTTTAAGGATATTATTAAGAATGTGATGGAGTGCCATAAAGTACATGAGATATTTAGGTGGGGTTATATGTTGATCTTGATTGTGATGGAAGAGATAGGTGTGTTAGAAGGTATTGATGAAAACATATGAGTATTCCCACCCCATAATGACTCCCCTAATATGAATTACCAATACTTCATCTACCCATATAAATTCTCACAAAATTATAAGATATGAGTGCAAGGGTGGTGTAACTAGTACATTAAGGATTTTGGGATTGAATGGAATATCCCTTAAGAGCTCTCCCAACATTTGGCAAGATGAAAACCTTTACCATAATTTATAATTTATATGTAGTACACTTAACACTCATAGATGTGAACCTATCCAAATGTCTTAAGCTAGCTTATGCATTTTCAACCAAGTATTTCATTGTGGTGCTAAGGAGGGTTACCAATGTGTAATATTTGGATATCCCAGTCAAGAATATGGATCAAGATAGGAGTAAGTGGAGGTTCTAATATGTGTACCCTAGATCCAAGGCCACAAATGATGAGGAATATGACTTTCATAGGATAGACCTCCATCCCTTCCAGATAGAAATAATAAATAAGTGCATATTCAAATTATATTATAAAATGAAGCCACACAAGAAAGGTGTCAATCCTAAAAAATATGATGATCTCCTCCTCCTAGTTGATGAAGAAGGGAAGGTTATGCCAAATATTCAAGAGAAGACCCTCAAAAATAAGTAGGGGAGAAACTTGAAGAAATCATGGAGTGCATTAAGTTGAAGATTGCCTCCAAAGAATAAACTACACCTCCAGTACCCAAGAAGTGTGTGACTGTGACATATACTGCTTCCTTGAGTAAGAAGCACAAGAAGAAGAAGACTAAGGGACCAATTATGTTCCCTAATATAAATTTGGTAGAGACGGATAAAGAGGTGACCCTCATTCCTAAAGTAGAGGAGACTAAATAATTAAGATAAGGGACATAAATCCTACATATAAAAAAGGAGGAAGAAGAGCCAAGTGCCAAGGACATACAAGAAGCTCTTAAAATAAACACAACCATCATGTTTTAAGAAGTAGAGGAGTTAAAAATATCTTCATCTAGTGAAAAATTCTCCACATCACCTCCACAAATAGAAGATGAGAAGATGAGGGTGTGGAATAAAATGGGCTTGAGCTAGGAAGACATTGAGAAGGTACTGATGCTTAAAGAAAAGCACAAACTTACTAAAGAAAAAAAAGAGGCTAAGGTAGATAAAAAAGCCAAGAAGGTTACCACAAGCATTGGACAAGCCATGGAATTATTCAAGTAAGTGCCCATTTCACCCATCAAGAAAGTAGAAGAATCTACACAAAAATCACACTCAAGTAGTGAAGGGATGCCTAAAGAAAAATAAGGTTATTTAGGAGCCTTAGAAAAATAAATGGAGATTACAAAAAAATCCTAGTAGTAACAAGGTGATGTTGGCACCAAATGAATTTCCTTAGAGGTGAGTACTAAGAAATATTATGAGGAAGAAGTGTATAAGGGGTAAAATTCTAAGGAAGACACCCCCAAGGAACAAATAGATGAGTCCTTTGAGGAGAGTGCCAAAGAGAGAAGTGGTGCTAGTGAAGAGGAGGAAGAATAAACTGATATGTTCATCATTGAGAAAGATGACTAGGAATTGAGCATAAGGGATGAGAGGACATAGATGTTTGCATGTTTAACATCATGCCCCTTACTCTACCACAACTAAGACATGCAAATAACTTACATTTGTGTTTGATCAATACATGGATGAGCCTCACTTCAAGGTGCTTAGGGTGGCCATTTTAAGCCTAGAAGAGCCTAAGGAAGGGCATGCCTCACTCCTTATAAACCCTTGATCCATAGACCAATTTTTATTTATGAATGCACTCATCAAAATGGTCACCAAGGTTATGTGCCAAAACATTATCAATGATGGTAAGGAAATAAAATAGAAACAAATCCTTAAAGAAGCCTAGGAGGAAGCATAGGCCATTAATTTTAAGTTATAATATCTCTATGAGTGCATAGGTATAGTCAAACCATCCCTTCTAGTTAGTGTCATACTTCAAATCTCTTTGAGGTTGATAAAATTTGTGTTAGTGGAGTAGATGTTCCCAAGGTTAAAACTCAAGCTAGCACAAGAAGAAGAAGAAGATCCATGTGCCATACTACAAAAGTAACTTGGTGGTAAGCTCCAAGAGGTAAAATACCTATTTATGAATATATAATAGGGCATAGATGAAGTTTATTCCATTTTTATGAGCTTCTCTAACCAATCATTAGTCATAAACATGTACCTTAAGAAGGCAAAGGAAGAGAAGGAAAAGTTGATGGTGCAGGTGTACTCAATGAACAAGTTAGATTAGGTGTAAATCATGGGTAACATCAACATGAAAATACCCAAATCAAGGACCAAGAGTATAACTTAGAAGTAATATTCTTTAATATATATACTAAGGCATATGAGCAAGAAGTAATCCTAGGTGGGAGTGTGGAAAAGGCAAAGGGAAATGTAGTAGCCTTCCAGAAGGAGCTAACAAAGACTAATGTGTTTGTGCTTAGTTATGACTCCACCAAAATAAATAAAACTAATGAAGAAATCAAACTTGTCATTAATGGATTTGAAGACTTCAACACTGAACTTAAGGAAAGCATGCTCGAGTTCTGTGCATTGAAGACCTTGATAGCCTAGTTTGAGGATGGAATATAAATTTTATATGGGGTAATGTTGGGCCACTTATTTTATTAATTACATGATTCACATTAACATGATATCCACATAGGCACAAGTCAATAATTTGGCATGATGATTGACAATTTGGCATCTTAGCACTAGTTGAAGGTTTTAGTGCATACTTTATGCTAGATTACAAATGGTTAACTGGTTCCTAAATCTTAAAGGAATATTATAGATTAGGTGATATGTGGTGACTACAATGTAAATTTCACAAGGTAGTGAAGCTGGTGGGAATGATCAACAAGGTTCCATCTTAGTACTCAATGTGTGCATTCCACCCTAATGAAGTTTATCCTAAAAATCTATAAAAGGAGCTCAAACCAATTGATATAGGGTAAATAATAGTAAAAGAAAGCTCTAATGAATTGGAGTTTTTTGTGTATGATTACCACTAATAGCCATTATTATTAGGCTTAGCATGGATTCCATGAAGGCTTCATTTGTAATCACCCAAGCTCACCTATGATCCTCTAGGTCATTAAGTAGTTTGGGTTAGGCTTTTACTTTGTTCTAAACTCCATGAACTATATACTTTGTATTTGAACCCTTATTAATGACAAAGAATGGTTTCAATAAAACATAATGTTATCTAGTTTATGCATCTTCTAAACTACTATTTAAATGTGAAATGAGTATAGTGATTATAATTTCATTCAAGTTATATTTAGTAATGTTTATGCATGTTTTTGGTTTACATTGTTAATGGAGTCCCTATGATAAATAATGATGTCAAACTAACTTGTACAAAGACTAAGAATTTAGATCCTATGTCAAGTATTCCTTCCCTTACTAGAAGCACAAGCCTAGTATGAGCACTTAAAGTGAAAGAAACCCCTTGACCCTTCAATCATTGATATGACACTTAGCTTAGTTTAACAAAGTCTTACACCCATATGACTTTAGGATTAGTCCACCAAAATTCTTGCACCTATAGGCCACTAGGCTTGGCCCATGAAGGGATTGCACCTATGAATATACTTAAGTCTCATTTGAATTAACCAAGTTCTATAATTGATGTCTTATACCATGGGACAACTAGCCTAATGTAGGTCTCAGTTCCTTCTCAGTTGTGCTTTGGGTGAGTGAATAAGGCCTATGGCTTATGCAAATTGATGGCAACATAGCTGAGTGTAAAATGTTGAGTGTAAAGGGAATATCTCATGTTTTCACCTAGTTGTAATAAGTCAATAACTAATTAACATAACTTTGTGTGCCATTTTATATAGCACTATTGATGTTTGACCTTTGTATTTTGGTGTAATAATGCTTTATAAGGCTTGATTACACTATAAAATCCTTCTTGAAATGACTCTTATCTTTCACTAGTCACTTCTTGGACTTATGTTAGTGATGATCATATAATATCTCTTAAAAGACTCTCAAACCTTACAACCTACCAACACTAGTTTTAGATTATGATTGGAGGTATGGAAGTGTTTTATATTCATTCCACCTTTAATTGGCACTTTGAATATATCCCAAGTAATTCATACCTTCTTCTTACCCCCTTTATTTACTATACTTGCTCTTCAAGGACATATTAGGCTTCTTGGAGTCTCTAATCCATACACAAGCATGTGTACTATAATCTCATGATTTGGCATTGGTAGTAGAGGATAATTTATTTTTGTGAAGGTTTGAAGACATCAGTTCATGATTTGAAAGCATTTATTACTCCACAAATTTCCTTATTGACTAAATGTATCTTGCATTGCACCTTTCAAGGGTATATGGATAAGTCAATAGAATTAACCCTTAGCATGGTTGTGTATGGACATTTAAAGGTTGACCTTGAAGTGAATATTTCTTGGGAAACATTATTATATCCTTGATATATCTCATGCTTCCATTTCCATATTAATCCTTCATATGATCATGAGACTTTATCATAGACTATTATACTTTCTTCCTCTTCACAGACTTAGAGAGAAGCCTATGCTTTCATGGTTGTAGGTGATTATTTCATGAGGGAGAGAGATAATGTTGCATTGAAATTTGGGCTTGATTATGATCACTCTCACCATCTCTCTTGTGACCCTCAACCTTTGGGAAAAAAATTCAATGAACCTCAATCCATAACAACACCTTTCTCATATTTTTAAAATTGGTAGAAGATTGGTATACTTTAAAATTATTATAACCCTATTGTAGGTGATTTATTTACATGAAAAAATGTCTTATATTAGTTTGATCCATACAAAGATGTTTATTTTTAGACAAGTTTGATGTACATCTCTTTCAATGCATGCTATTCTTCATACTCATTTTCCCACCTTTTAAAAACAAACCTTTCCTCTTAATAGTCTTGACTGTAGTTCCAAGTCTAAATTTTATATATATTATGTATAAGTTTTTTTCCTTGAAACACACTAATAAACCTCCCAGGTCATTGACCTAGTGTGTAATGTTCTTACCTTTTCTTAAATTTCTTCATTGATTTAATATTTTCCTCTTAACATGCAAATTTCATCTTGTCTACATCTTTAACCTCGCCTCTTGCTAGTATGGCTATAGGTGGAGGTTAACTATGTGATTGCATGGAATGTGGGTACGATTAGATGTTTGGACTTTGAGGAAATATGTTCACCAATATGATTATGAAGTTATTATCTTGTAGAGATTATAAACCTTAATTAACAAAGAGCTCAACTCATAAAATTTCATTGAAGTTGAGCTCCACAAGACTATAGATGTTCATTAGCCTTGGATGTAGATGATATTTAAGCTCTATTTTATTAATGAATAAGATTTCAAAGTCATACCCTCATTACCATAATATTTTATAACCTCTTTACTCTTCCTTGTAAGTGGATAAAAGAGGTGGAAGTGAGTGGAAAGATGGTATGATGTGAATAGAAGATGGGAAAGAGAATAGAGAGGGAAATGAAGCTTCACAATAGTGAGAAGGTAGTAACAAGTTTGTGAGATGGGGTAACACAAGAGTGAAGTGAAAATAACATGAATATTCAACTAAGACAAACAATGAAGGATATGAGTGAAGCATAGACATATACATTTACTAAATATACCATTTTGGAGGTCATTGAAAAGCATATTGTACTAAAATGGAAACCTAAGAGTCTATTAAAAATCTTAACATATGTTAAATAATGAATAAGAGGAGGTTTTAGGATGATTTATGGTGTTTTGAGGGGGATTAACCTTGAGGGATATTTTTTTCACTTTTATGAAGGACATATGACATGAATGAAACCCCTGTAAATAAGAATCTAATAAATCTGGACATTCTTTCTCTCTCGTGAACTGTACAATCTTCCTTTATATGTTTATAGACTATAGATTTACATTTTATGCCCTATTGAGATCCATATGAACCAAAAACATGTGGAAATAATATGAAAACTATCATGATAAAGTGGCTTATGCTACTAAAAAACTCCAAAAACTTGAATTTTTCTATCATGATGCCTAGATGAGAAATCTCTAAAAAGTAGTTGCTTGCTTGGATGAAAAACACCTGATGAGTGCCTTGACTTCAAAATTATGGTTCATGAAGGAGAGAGAGAAATTTATAACAAATTTCCATAGATATAATCTCTCTTAGACCCCTTTCCCTACCCAAAATTCTAGACCCTGATTTTCTCTCTCATGGCCATACCATTTGCAAACCTAAAGGGCTCTCACTATGTGCAAAGAAGCAAGGTGAATGAAGGGAACTGATTTTGATATTTTTTGTGTTATTTTATCCTTGAATATTCTCTATAACACATTTTATAACTCCTCCTTCAATCTCTTAAGCTTTGTTGTATAGAAAAGGTCATATCATTTCATACTTATGCATGGAAATACATGAAAATGGCTCTTTTCTTGTATATTTTCCAAACCTAAAGTCTAAAATTAACAATTTAGGGCATGATAATGGGAATTATGAGTCAAAAAAAGATTATAAAAATTAATAACTCTTTTATGATCAAAATATGAGTAAATTTGGTATGTTGGAGCCTTTTGGGGAGCAAAACTATGCTTTATCTTGCATGTAACGATGTTTTCAAAGTATGAACGTTTGAATTAAGGTAATTTCATGAATATTAAAGTGTTTAAAGGTATTTTGGATTATTTATGCACCTTTTTTAATCTAATTTTAACATTTAAAGGATCAAAAATCTCTCTTTTAGGCAAAATACACATAGTTGATCACCAAGAATAGGCTACTATCATTTCTATGAAAAGTTTCAAATTATAGGGGTTGGTAATTGGCCTTGACATGATAAATTTCAAATAATAAGTTCAAGGATCCACATTCAAAAAAGGAGTTAGTTTTAACCTTAAATAAAATCTCAAGGCTCTCAAGGGGAGAGTAAAATTCTATGTGAAGAACCTGAGAGATATAATAAAGGACATCAAGGCCATCATATAAGTCATCTTAGATATAGCTAGCATGGGCAGGAGGGGAGGTGAATTTTGGAAAAATCCAATCAATATTCTCAATTTTGAGCTCAAGGAGGCACTCAATGAAGAACATGAGTTTCTAAAATAATATGAGGAAATACAAGCTAAGCATAAGGGGGGGTCGGGAGATAATAAAAGAAAAATTCTAAGATGGACATGTCCAAGGTGGCCCCTGATAATACTTTTTTGGAGGATATCACATAGGGTCCTTGTAATCAAACTAGGAGAAACATGCAAAAGAAGGTAGATGGAAAAAAGGAGGATCTAATGGGCACTTCAAGGACCACATAGACAAAATGCTTGGTGCCATGACTACTTGTTTGGATGGTTAACAATTGTTTTTTTGATGTTCTATATATTATACAATTTTTGATGGTTTCCTAGTGGGTTATGTGTGGGTTCTAGATTATTTTTTGTACACTCCGTGGTGGGATGCTAGTTCTAGTTTTTTTTTTGATGTTTTTCTTGCTGTGGTTTGGTATGTAAAGGTTATGGGATCCATTTAAATCCATTATTTACCTATATCTAAAAAGATGACTTAAAATTCTTGAAAGGAAACAAATAAGCATATTATAAAGCCTTGTAAATGCATTAACACAAACTACATAAAATATAGTGAAAAAAAGCCAAAACATAATGAAAACATGTAATTAAGCTCTAAATACTTTGAATATTTCCAATTTGAAATAAGCCTTAAGATAATATTTAACATACATTAGATCAAGCTATAAAATATCAAGAACTATTAGACCTAATCAAGAAATTTTTTAGAACTATTTTCATGAGGTTTTGGATATATTTTTTTCATATTTTAGTTCAAAAATTAGGTCCCTATTCTAAAAATAATTGGGGTGTGTTGATTATAGTAAATGGAGACTTCTACGGGGAAAACATTTTTAAGTGTTTATAACTCAAAAGAATGGTTAAATTTTGAAAGAAGACAAGGAATTATATAATAAAATGTCATGTTCTTAAAATGAACTTGAATATAATTTTCAACCTTATCATAAAATATTTTAAGCCTTAACATCTCCATAGAGTCAGATGTGTGTGCATGGTGATTTACTTATTTACCTTTTGGGTTCTTGACATTGCTAGAGAGTGATCAAAGATTAAAAATTATAAAGGGTATTATATTTTATTTTTATATTAGTTTAGGGGAAGGCATGGGAATTTATATACCACCAATAATGATTCTATAACCCTGATAAAGATACCTTTGGCTCCATTATAGATCTTGTTCCATTTTTAACCAAGAAGGAAAGCCTGTAGTGGAGGTTACCTGAATTACCCTTTAGGAGAAAGCTTTTGATTTTGATTTGAAATTTTCATATTCTCCTTTTATTTATTTTTATTTTTATTTTACATTTATCAAAGGGTTGGAAACCAATTATCCAAGGTTAAATTAATTTGATAAAAGATTCAATCATCAATGCAATGATTTAATGTGATAAAATGAAATCATGGATCTTTTTAAATTTAAAATCCTTTCTTAATTTTTGATCTATTTATTGAAACAAAGACTCGGGTTCTTGGTGGAAACACAAAATTATCAATCATAATGTTGATACTTAGTCAAAAAGTTACTAGATCTCCTAAGCTTTAAACATTTCATAATGAATACAACATTGGTTGGCTAATTTGAAATTATCTAACGATTATAGTACTATGGTAACTCAACCAGTTAGAAATATTTCAATGAAGAGGAAGGAAAATATTTTTTAATTCATTCGATATGATACCAAGAGAGAGAACTTAAAAAATATACCAAAACATAACCAAAGGTAATACAAAATAAAATAGAAAGTAGGAAAAAAAACAAACAAAAAATAAATTACTCTAGATCTACTCTACTCTTAAACTAACCATGCACAACCAATATTTGGAGGGTGGATGTATAGATTTTGCATGAAAAAAATAAAATTTATAACAAGAGTTGGATTTCATTACTTTTAGTTCTTAGCCTAAAAATACATCCTTATATCCTTTCCACAATACATTTATTTTTCTCATTCCAAATACAATAACATATACAATAAAATTCTTCACATGATAAGACCCATCAAAAATGAAATCTAAAAAATAAGTGGTCTTCGGTATATATAAATCAAAGTTAGGCCAAATGAATTAACTAAATTATTTTACCTAAATCTCTATGATTTTTGTAATTAGAGATGCGATTAATACCAATTCTTTGTGTTATGATTTAGATGGTGAACAACCTTTTATTCTCCATCATGCACAATTTCAATGATAATTTATGGGTATTCATAAATCATAATGTAACCATCCTCAAATATGTGGAATATATATATATATATATATATATATATATATATATATATATATATATATATATATATATATATATATATATATATATATATACATATATATATGTGTGTGTGTGTATATATGTATATATATATATATACATACATATATATATATATATATATACATACATATATATATATATACATACATATATATATATATACATACATATATATATATATACATACATACATATATATATATATATATATATATATATACATACATACATATATATATATATATACATACATACATATATATATATATATACATACATATATATATATATATATATATATATATATACATACATACATATATATATATATATATATATATATATATATATATATATATATATATATATATATATATATATATCTAGTTTTCACATTTTACATCATCTTCACCTTGATAATGTTCTTCTTCTACACCCCAAAAACATGTATCCATTAAAATTTCATAGCCTTGTTTAAACAAGGAAAAAATATCATCACTAGTGGTTTATTCCTTTTTTTCTCCTTCTTGTATGTGTAAATTGTCCTCCATTTATTCATCAATGTCATCTTATTTCAATAATTTTACTTCTAAAATAGTGTGTTGACTGACTTCCATGCAAGACATCATCTCTTCAGCAATTGGTTATTCTAAATTATCTTGAATTCTTCTACATCACTCTCATAGTTGGAATATACATAAAATTTTATTTTTTATAATATCCATTAAAACCAAATTTATTTTCATTTAAAATTAATGTTTTATTTTGTTTAATCACAAGGTCTTAATGTGTTTTTTTTAGCAAAGATTTCATCATTCATATTTGAGGTTGTCTTAATGATGAAAATAGAATTTTGATTATAATAATCAACATGAGAGGATATATATTTTCATAGGCTTAATGAAATTTTGGTACATCATTTTTATAAGAAGTATATTTCATCATTACTTTGGAAGATAACTCCCTGTCCAGTGTGTCATCTTATTCATAAGCCATAGATAAATTATTTGTTGTAGATGTTTTCAAAAACAAAGTTATGAGGGGATCCAAGGCATTAATGTATATGTATATAATGAAAAATTATTTAGGTCTATAAATTCTATGAATTGTTTTATATATTTATTTAGATATGATATTTCAATCCTTGATTGGCTCATTAGGTTGGCTTTTGAGTATGAGAAACTATCTTAGCAAAATAAGTGGATCAATGAGTAGCCTAAATTGTAAAATAATTGCATATTCTAATTATTTATATCTATGAATTAAATTAGGTGAAAATTTTATAAAACATTTATAGTCAAATCTATCTAATGTAAATGGAAAAAATATACACATTACATCCTCATGATGAACGTTCAAGAATCCCATAACATTTTTAAAATTAGGAATATGGCTTTAAGCTATTCTATCATTTTGAATATTTGGAATGTATTTTAAATAATTTACAAGAACATCATGTTGAACTCTATGGATGATAATGGATATATCACTAATCCAAGTCATGATTTACTTCTTTTGATTTTACGATTTTCTAATTTTTAAATATTTTTGACATATTTGATAGAATTTAAAAATAAAGAAACAAAAAAATGATCATAATCATCCCCTCGTTATAGCACCATTTAATAGTTTATGTGGGTTTATCACACAATAACCTAATGGGATTTTACCCTCTCATTTTAGGACTAGTGGGATTGTCTAGGGCACAAGTTTTAGGTTGTGACTCTCCTACATAGTCTGCATGGAATATCAACATACAACCTAAGATTCCACAAGGGGATTCATCCAAATGAATATAATGTTACCCTAAAATACTTATATACAATTAATATATGATAAAAAAAAATTATATATCATAAAAAATATAAAATGTATGGAAGGGTAAGGTAGAAAATAGGTTTTAGACTTTTGCTAAGTAGTTTTTTTACTAAAGAAATACATTATAAGACTCAATGAAATGAATCAAATATAGTTAAGCACTCAAATATAAATAAAAAATAGAGAAAGAGTCTAAGGATAATGACTATAATCATGAGTCAATCCTATAAATATCTCATTGAAATATAAATCAGTTACACTAAATAGTTAAAGCACATATTATTGTAACAACTTTATAAAGACCTAATTCATAGCATAAAATAGATACAACACATCCAAATGCAAAAAAACACTTTATAAATTAAATACATGAGGTAATTATAATAGCTAAATTTAAAATTTAAATTTACTCACAACAAAACATATGAACCTCTAGATCAATTGCTCAAATATTGAAAAATACACCACCTAACTAAAATTGAGAAAGAAATAAGAAGATAATTAACAAATACAAGCCCTCAAACATTCCCCATAATTTCATAGTCCTATTTTTGCATTTATTAAAATTAATTCCTATTAGAAGCTAACCTAAAAATAAATATTAGCGTAGTTTATCTAGCTCCCTAGAGAGGCAACCTCTTGGGTAGCATGTCAATAGTATATTGAATGATTCAATGAAACATACAAACTCCCTCTAGGAAAACTAACTGATTGACACTTTTAAATTTTTTAAAGATGTGTTTATAGAGAAGGAGATGAGATATCCTTCACAAGAGGGAAATATTCCACAAACAATAATAATGGAAAAGATTTTTAGAATCTAAAAACCATTTTAAAAGAGACACAAAAATCATAATGATAAGGAAAGTGTCCATGCCCAATATGCACCAACTCACATAATTTGACCAAATAGGGTTCATTTTGAATGTAATTTATTAATATTCAAAGTATAATCCCTTGTAATTTTCCATGTCTCTACATTTAGTTTATCATCCTTTTTGGGAAATATACCCACTCATCTCATCAGTAGATCCCCACTTTGATTGCATTCTAGGTAGAATTCATGATGTTGGCATGAGACATGCTAATAAAAATATTGTCATCCTATGGATTTTTTGGTTTGATGGGTAGTTAAAAATATCAAATTTGATCTCATGTGGTTGGTAGTGACATGATTAGTGACATAAAAGCATATCCCATTGCATAATTATGTCTTTTATGCAATATAATATAACATAATTTGGGCCTTACTTTAGATTTTGAGCTTTGAATAAATATCCCACTCCTTACATACATGTAATGATGACACATATTTCCTCTTTAAATTACTCATAACCCCATAAAGGCCTAAACTTTGGAACATATTTTGTGTTATGTTGATGTTGTAAAGATGTGGAAAACTTCCAAGTAGCCCTTAGCATAGTCATGTTTTCTAACTAGATACAAACATTTCTATTTCCATGTGGTCTATACCATATTGCATCATCTTGTGGAGTTATGACTTTGATTTCACCACTTAATCATTAAGTTTATTCTCACTATAAATAATTTTAATGATGATAAATGACAACTTATCACATAGTCATAAACTCACAGATTTTGAAGTGCTCTTTACAAAATCTTCTTGATAAGGTATATGGAGCTATGAGAAGTTAACACATGGACTTATTTTTTACATAAATCTCCATATAAATTATTTAAATAAACTACATGAATCTAAGAGTGAACGTGAGGCTGATAAGTGGTAAATTGTGATTGCTTCATACTCTCACAAGATGTTTTCCTTTAAAACTAACTTTGAAAACCCTTGGGGATGTGAGTTTGTATAAAATTAATGTATAACACTAAAATAAATGTGTTCCTTTTGTGAAAATTTTTTATTTGAAATTTTATTGTAATAATGGTGAGGCTATGATAATGTGCCACATGGAACCAATGAACCCAGTCAATGCCTTCAAAAGGTTTTGAAGGTCTTGAGAAAATGTGAATATATGATAAGTGGCACATTTTTGCAATGGTATAAGTTCACAGTTTTAATCCTTTCATGAATTTGTCTTAGAATTTATGAGAATGTGAACTTGATAAAATGTGCCATGTGGTAAGAATAGGTTAATTGCAAACAAGGTGAAAATGCATCTAATTATTTATTACTTATGATAAACTCTGCATGTTTTAAAGCTAAAAATATATATTACATGGACCCAAAGATCTGAGTCATTATCCATAAGGCCAAGAATCACTAAAAGGTGATGTAAATAAGTCAAAAAAGGTTCAAATAAATTTTGAATGCCTATGTAATAAACCACTAAATTTAGTGACCAATAATTTCATAAAATTGGATAATTAAAAGATAACTTAATGTTTGGAAGGAAACAAATAAACCTATTAAAAACCTTGTAAAATTGTCGGCACAAACTACCCAAAATGGAGTGAAAATATGCCAAAACATAGTGAAAACATGTAAATAATCTCTAAAAAAAACTAATTCATTTGAATATGTCAAACTTGAAATAAGTTTTAAGATAATATTTAGCATATATTAGATCAAGCTATGAAATAAGATGCATAATTATTTTTAAGAGGTTTTGGATGTTTTAATCATTTTTTAATTATAAAATTAGGTCCCTCTTCTAAAAATAATTATGACATGTTGGTCACAACTATCATTAGAATTTTTTTGATTGGTAATAGGATTATAGGATGAAGTTGTAGTAAAACCCTATATTTTTCTTAAATTGAGCATACCAAAGAAGCTTCTCCCTAAAACCTCTACCATTATGATAAAGAGGTAAGGAGACAAATGTAATCCCTATCTTATCCCTTTTTTTATAAGAAAATAATCCAACCAAATTTATGTTTTCACTTGTATTTTCACCCTTTGAGGATATTTCTTAGCTCTCCTCATCCAAGTGGCATAATTGAAACACCTTTAGGCTTGTGGGTAGCCTAAGGATGAGATGAATCTCTAGATAGGAATAGCTCCCTTGATGTAACACCTTAGATCACAACTACACCTAAATTTTTTGGGAGGGATGGAGAGATAAAAATGCAATCAAACTATCTTAATGGAGGTGATACACCAAATAAGTTGATGACTTCCAACCAGCTGCATGTTACACATGAAACCAAGAGACTAACCAAACATACACTTCTCCAATCTACATCTTCTCACATCAACATTACATTATGATATTATGGATGAATTATTAGGATATGAAGACTATAAAATATTCATTTAATGAAACTAATGGATATATTAACTAACTCAACCTTGAAACTTCTTAAAACACTTCAAATGCCCTGTAAGAAGAAGCTTTCCAACTACAAATAGGATGAAATAATGAGACAACATGCTAAGGAAATCATAGTTATCACTAATAAATATCAATAATCCAAGTAAAACACACTATTAAAAATCTTTAAGAGGTAAAAATAGTAGTCTTTTTGATCAAATGGTATCTAAATGAGTAGGGCTTTGCCATACTTAGGTGGATCATAAGTTACAATGGCTAAAATGGC
This sequence comes from Torreya grandis, assembly GCA_037957365.1. NCBI lineage: Eukaryota > Viridiplantae > Streptophyta > Pinopsida > Cupressales > Taxaceae > Torreya > Torreya grandis. Next base: position 1,169,829 of record JARHVA010002130.1, on the reverse strand, counting down.
TAGTTCATATAGAAATTGAAAGAGAGAGGAGAAGAGAGAAATACAAGGGTAACAAGGAAACTCATAAATATAATAAAATGAGTTATTTTTTCATTAAAATAGGATGTTAGATGAACCATGTAAGTTCAAGAAACATAAGTGTCTATCCAAGTCATAAAACTCATGAAAAGTGGCATGAAACTCTTCATTCTAGATCATAAAATTGCCTTCATGATTTTGACCTATTTTAACATCCAAAAAATTATTATGGATAGGTATGATTATTTTAATTAATAGGAATTATTTTATACATGCCTCCCCATACATTGGTTGTAGTCCTAGTCATTTAAAATCTCCCCAAAATGGGCTATCACCATCTGCAATCCAAATAACTCCTTTCATGTACCTTACACACTTGAACTAAAATTTGGCTTAATATTTCCATGAAAATACATGGGATTTAGTGGATAAAACTTTTAAAGTATCTCCATGTCCTTATACTATGTAGGCACACTGTAAAAATTTATCCACTTTAAGTTTCCACACTTCTCACTAGCTTGGTCACTATGTTAGTTTTGATTGGCTAAGATGAGAGCTATTGTTTGAAAAATTAGAATTTTTAATGAATAAATAAATTACCATAGTGAGTTATTACAATTTATAATATTCTTTCCAAACTTTATTTCATATTCATACTCCTAAAACCTAAAAAACACATAAAATAGTCAAAAGTACCTTATTTTGTACCCTATCCATATAATTCCATACAACTCAAAAGCATGGAAATTATATTTATATAGTATAATATAATTTTAAATAATAATAATAATAGGTAAAATATGACATTAGATAAGTTCTCTAACCTCATTTCCTTAAATTGGTCACTAGCAAGGGTTTGCAAGGGTTTTAGCCTATTTTAACCTCTTAAGATTTATTCATAAAGCTAGGATATTCAAATTGTACACAAATTACACAATAAGTTTTTTTAAGACCTATAATAACTCTTATAAACATCTTTGTCCCCCATACAAAGCATTAAGAGAGATGTGAGCTTCCAAATCTCTCCTATCGAGCTTGTTTTCACATTTTGCTTAAGCCTGAGTTGTCTTTGGGCTAAAAATTGGATTCAAATACAACTTATCTACCTTTAAAAATATTTAACACATATTTATCCATTATATAACATGTTTCAATAGGTTATAAATCTCATCTCAAGTTGGAAGTGACCATGACTCTCCTTTTGGCTTCTAGGCCTAAACCTTGTTTAACAGGCCTAAGTTGGTTTAAGACCCAAAATGACCTTATTGTGGTTATAAATCACTATAATGTATTTAAAAAAATTTAATTCACCCTAAAAACATGTTCTAATTAGTTATAATTATCATTAATAGCTAGAATTAAAAGTGGCCTACCATTTGGCTTCTAAGCCTTAATTCTACCTACTAGATTTGACTGCAACCTTAGCATTTTAGATTTCCCTATTTATTTACCTCTTTATATGATATTTTATTAATATTTAATTTGGTGATATATAACTCCACAAAACTTTTTTCAATGTCTCTTTAATTTATGGTCTCTTATTTCTACCTTATTCGCCAAAATTATAGGTTTTGTGCCTAATGGGAGTGCCCTCTATTTGAGACAAAATAGAGGGAATTACCCTATTTTTATAGAAAAAATAGGTAATGGATAGGATTATTAAATATTTAAGGATTATCTCCACAAAAATTTATCCCTTGATCTTATTCATAGACACCCTAACCTTAACAAAACCCAAGACAAGCTTGTGCAAAATGGACTGCGTGTAAGAATTTCATATGTGGAATAAGTATGCATGATTGGATCCCTCTATATGAATTTTATAATAACATAATTTTATTTTATATTTTTTACCCAATTATGATAACATTAATAATACTTTCCAACTCTTATGACCCATGTTTGTACCTATAAACATGTCATTACTTGGTTAGGCTTGACTTGTGAATTGACCTTGTTTGTGCATTTATCTTACCTGTAGGTGCATTTGACACATATATAGATATTTAAATTTATATAAGGTCTTAATAAAAACCATTAATTATATCCTATTCATTTTATTCACCCATACCATCCATTTCTAACTTTAAAAGTACCCACCTTTGCTCACCATCTTACCACCATTACAACTGACTATGTTTTTGTATTTGCAAAGATACCTGTAGGTATGGTTTCATGATTAGGATTGATAAAATGTTTAAAATAAAATTTATAGTCCATTATTATTTTCATACATTTTTTTTTACCTTTTTATTCATGTTTATACAATGCCTAATTAAGAATTATCACTCTTTATGCTCACTACCTTTCTCAATCAACATAGTAAACTATGTTGGCAAAGATGGAACCTTGTAGGTGTACTTTTCCCTTGGTCATGATTTTTTAAGGTCCCAATTTAAGCCTTAAGGTCATATATCACCTTTATACAATTTTATTCACCTTTAAATGGCTAAGACACCGTCAAAATACCATGCTTAGTTCATTGTCAGTTGTAGGTGGATGTTGAGGTTATTCGTACGGACTATAGGTGTGTATAGGGGTCTAAACATAAATTATGAGCCTCTTTGATGATTTATTAGGTCAAAAATGGTAATTTAAACTATTATAACCCTATAACCATGGATATAAGGTCTATTTCTCAACCTTGGTGAGAAAATGTCTCTTTATAGCTCAAACTTATAGGTAATCACTGCCTTAGAATAGTGGTTCAAAGAGCATCTTTAGGCCTTCTTAGTAAGAAATTCATAGGGCTAAATCACCTAATTATTTTTGAAATATGTGATATTATGATATTTAAAAAAGGAAAGGAAATTTATAATATTTAAAACTATTTACAACACCTTTACAAGATATTCACAAAATAACTTGAACCTCTATTTTCCTATTTTAGGGACAAGGGGCTTGAACATATTAATTTCAAATTTGGAGCTAAAAATACCCTCTTGTATATCCAATTATCATTTAAAAAATGTGTTTAATTATCTAATTAACACCATATTACTCCAATAAAAGTTTCATTACATACCTTAACACCCTATTGAGTACCTTAGTCCTCTGTTTTCACCACCTATAGGTGATTATCTTCATACACAGGCAACAAAGTTGAAAGCATGGAAAAGGTGCATATTTTTTAACATTTATGAGTTTAAAAATATTATAAAAACATGCAAATATAATAATTTTATTTTAAATTACATTTTATATCTCAAATGATCATTTTCAAAATGCTTGGTTTCCAAGAGGACACCTATAGGTGCAAGTTTTGAGTTGTATGTAAGCAGTGAATGTAAGTGGACAATGTGTATAGTTTTAGACCTCATGAAAAGAATTGAAATATTTTATAGTTATATAAAATTTTTATTGTAATTATTATTGTCTTAGAACCAAATTCAAAACATTCATTTAAATGTTATTTTCTTCCTTCATGACACCTGTACACATTCATTAATGGCTGCCTGACTAGTAAGTTGCATATGACTGCACCTTCATGGATAATTTATTAGAGAATGATATTTAAAATAAATTATTAAAATATAAAATTTTAAACATGATAATTAACTTATTTTCACATCATGGAACCACTTCCAAAGCATGAAAATCTTGAGAAAGGAAGAAACCTACCTGTAATACAAAGGAGTTTCTTTACTTGAAATCTGAGCTACTTGGCTTATCTAAATGCTTTTAGACAAACAAAAAAGAATGGATAAAATGAATTTATATAGTAAACATCATATGGAAACCACATTACCAATTGTATTGTATGGCAATTCCCAAACCAAAGCAAAACTTATAGGGTACACATATTAACAAGCAGAAAAACATAGTCAACTTCATGAAGATGGTTCATAAAGAAAAATACACCATTATTAAAAATATTATTATTTAAATTAATATATTTGAATTTAATTTCACCTAAAAAAGGATTTTTACATTGAAGTTCTCCCATTTTCCATACCAAGTATAAACCTGAAGATGAGTTCTATGTGCCTAGAAGGGTGAAAAAGGAGTAGAATAGTTTTAGAAATTTTTTATCACTTAAAAATCATGTCAATAAATAATATGGATATAAGGAATATTAATATTCATTACATTACATTATCCCATGTGGCACACTTCCCCATGGATCGTAAAAGTGTCAAACTCTTCTCTTTTCCCAAGAAAACTATTCTTTATTTTGAAGCACCTACCAATTTTAGTTACCAATAGTTGATTAAGACATATGAGGACACATGCCACGTGAAATAACCTTTTTAAACCTTAAAATTTCCCTAGTATGTTGTACAAGTCATTAAATTCCCCTTTTTGACCTTAAAATGACTCAAAATGATATAAGGACTTAAATGACTAATGACCAAAGATAGTATATCATGAAATAACACTAAATGACCTATAATACACCTTAATACATATATATTATACCCTTAAAGTATCTAAAAATCAAATTTTAACTATAGGGGTCCTAATTTTACCTACAGGATCAAATTTGGTCAACAAATTGGTGACTCATAGGGGTAGTATGCCTGCTATACTAACTAAACCAGTATCTTTATAATTCCATTGGGCTTAGGGAGTCATCTAAATTTTGAAACATAAAAATATGACCTTTTAACATTAAACACAATCTTTTATCAAGACAAGACCAATTGACTACCTCAACCACGCAAAACAATGGACACACACAAAGTAAATCAAATAGACTAACAAGACACACATACACATGTGCTCAAGGCACTTAGGGGGATCAGAAAAAAAATTATTATGCATAATTATAAACTAATAATGCCTCATTTCTAGGATCAAAAGAAATTTTTCTTTAATTTCTTTCTTCATGAGATGAAACATTTTGCCAAGCATGTTTCTCCTTGGATTGGATGATTTGTAAATCAGACCTATTCCTTGACACTTCACTTAATCTAATTTAAAATAGATAATATTTAAATAGGTCTATAATGTAGATATATTCCTATTGAACTTGTACACTTACTTCATACTACTTCTCACTCTTCATCTCATGATCAACTAGTATCTTATTGGTAGGCACGACTTCAAGAGGATTGGTTTCTTGTTCTTTAGAAGATTGAGGCCAATAACAGCGTGTTTCAAACTTCAAGAGATGATTTTTTTATCCTATATAATTGAGAGTATGATATCCCATTTTTGTGACTTTAAACATATCATAATGAAATGTATATGCATCTTTAAAGGACAAATTTAAAAGGTTGATTTTCCTTTGCATACTCACTTGAGTATCAAGGTTACCTTCTCCATTATTTAATAGATCACAGCCTCCTTGAAGAGGATTATAACTTGATATAATGATTTCAAAAAATTAATCCAAAGGATTATTAGGAACTTATTCTTTCCCATCCATGATATCTTGCATAGTGATGGAAGAACCATGGACTATTTCTTCCTCTTTGGCAAAAGGAAGACATTCTTCCATTTCAACCAATCTAAAGATTCAAATCAAGATACCACCTCTTATTTAGAATTTATAAAATATTTATGGATCTCAATTTTCATCTCAACCTCTAAAACAAGACTTTGATTCTCAAGGGTTGAAAGACCTTCAATCTTCTTCTTTGTTATTCCAAGACTAGGCATTTTGAAGTCATATGACTTAGTCTAATGAGGTTGCCAAGGAACTAGGCTTTCTTCAAGGAATATTTTTGAGTTTTTATCATCCAAAAATTATTATTTAGCTTCCTATACCACATTACCATCAAGGAAAAGGGTTATGGGGTGAGGACATGATGAAATAGTTGGTGGAGGTGGCACATATAACTCAAAATTAGATTAAGAGTGAAATGTAAGGGATTATTTTAGAAGATCTTGAGGAAGGGAAGGCAAACCTTAGGATAACATGTCTTGGTTTTATTACTTCCATTTTATAATCACTTAATTCACATCGGATTTATATTGATCGCTCTCTTGAGGGAGGTTAGATGGGGTGTGTTTAGGCATAGGATCTTCTTTTGGGTCTAAACCTTCCATCACACTTTGACTCAACAATTTCATCCTTGACTCTAACTCTTCAATTTTCCTAGTTATGTTCTATTGTAAAATTATTTCCTTAAGTTCATATGAATATCCATAAGGGTTAGGAGTAAAATAGGACTAGCATGGAACATAAAAGGTCTCTTGAGGAATAGTGGGAGGATCTTGTATAGGATCAAGTTTTTTTTCAACTTCATACTCTTTATCTAGGATTTTCTCCTCTTTATTTCCCCATGAAACTAATATATTATTAAATATTACATTTTTAGTATTAGGAGTATATTATTTAGTTAGTGATGTATCTTGATGACTAGTTGAATTTTTTAAGAAACTTGAAATCTCCTTAGGCTTGGATTCTCCACCTTGTCTTCAACTTGGAATTTCATATCTAGACATTTTTTCTGGAGATGGGGATGTAATGGGAGATTGAAATGAGGGATTATATTCCAATTAATTTTTTAATGAGAAGGAATAATAAATATGTATATTATCCAACTCAATCTACCTAAGAATATTTACTTCAAAAATAAGGTTTCTCTTTTCAACTCTCTCTTCCAGCTGATTGGGAAAAGAATGACTTTGACAAGCTTGATTGGGCTCATGAGTAATAGTTAAGTAGGACTGATATCAATATTTTTAAAGTGTATATGAATTCTGATATTTTTGGTGAGGCTCCCATTCATAAATTCTTAGATTATCCTCTAAGGAAGAAACCAAGCCACTCACATCTAGCATCTCACTTGTGAGCCTTTGCCAATTTTCTCTCTCAATAGGTGCCCACTCTCTTTTCACTAACTCTAATGCATATATAACCTTATGAATAATATTATTAGGAAAATCTAGACCATATCCCCTCTGTGTGTCAAGATCCAACATGTAATTCTAATATCCCAAAAGTGTTTTCTTGAAAGTGAAAATGGATTGAATTGAGAAGTGACTAGGTTGACTAAGAGAAAGATGTGGAGAAGGTTGATTATAGGACTAATACAATGCATAAAAATTTTATTTATAGGGATTATTAGGATCATGATAGGGTTTTAAATGGTCATAAACACCAAGGCTGATACAGGATACCATAAGCTTGAAATGTCTTACCAACTTATGTAAAGAAAAACTCAACAAAAAAGTCAGCCATATAAGTTCATTGAAGAAAGAACACAAATACATATATTAATAAAAATATTCAAATGGAAACTTGGGTTTCTTAACTATATGATGTATCTTTGGAGTCGCCATTGATCCTTGGATAGATGCCTCCAAAGGCTGATTTTTAAAAGACATCACCAAAAATATTTCAACATCTTAGACTAAGAGTTCCATTGAACATACAAAAAACTATTTTCACTTGGATTTTTAACATTTTAGATGTATTAGCTCCCCTCATCTAAGTGGCACAGTTAAAACACCTCTAGGCTTGTGGGTAGCCTAAGGATGAGGTGAATCTCTAGATAGGGCTAACTCCTTTGATGTACCACTTTGGATCATAACTACACCTAAACATTGAGGGGGGAAAGGGAGAGATAAAAATAAAAGCAAAATATCTTAAGGGAGGTGATACACCAAATAATTTTATGACTTCCAACCAGCTGCATGTTACACATGAAACCAAGAGACTAACCAAACATACACTTCTCCAATCTACATCTTCTCACATCAATATTACATTATGAGGTTATGGATGAAAGATTAGGCTAGGAGGACTATAAAAGAGGCCTTGAATGGTACTAGTGAATATATTAACTCACTCAACCTTGAAATTTCCAAGAACACTTCACATGCCCTATAAAAATAAGCTTTCTAAGTACAAATAGGAAGAAATAATGAGACAAGATGCTAAGTAAATCATAGCTATCACCAAGCAAGATCAATAATGCAAGTAAAAAATAGTATGAAAAGTCATGAAGTGGTAAAATTTAGTAGTCTTATTGATAAAATGGTATTTAAATGAGTAGGGATTCACCATACTCAGGTGAAGCATAAGTTACAATGGCCAAAATGGCTAGTTCTTATAGAACCTAAGAGAGAAAGGAGAAGAGATAAGTTCAATAGTTATAAAGACACTTGTCAAGCTAAGAAAATGAGTTAATTATGCATCAAAATAGGATTTGTGATGAAACATGTAAGTTTAGGAAGTAAAAGTGTCTATCCAAGTCATAAAACTCATGAAAAGTGGCAAGAAAATCCTCATTCTAGCTCATAAAACTACCTTCATGATTTAGACCAATTTGAACATCCTAAAATTGACTAAGGATAGTTCTGATGATTGGAATGAAGGTGGAGTATTTCAGACATGCTTCTCCATTCATTAGTCGTAGTCCTAATCATATGAAATCTCCCCAAAATGAGATATCACCATCTATAGTCCAAATAACTCTTCTTTCATGCACCCTACACACTTGGCCTCAAATTTGGCTTCAAGTTTCCATGAAAATACATGGGATGGAGTGTATGACACTTAGAAAGGACCTCCATTGTTTTAGACTACTCAGGTAGACCTTAAAAATCCATCCATTTGAAGTTTCCACACTTCTCACTAGCTTGGTCAGTATGCCAATTTTGACTAGCTAAGATGAGAGATATTGTTTAAATGCTTAGGAGTCTTGATGAAGAAACAAATGACCATAGTGAGTTAGTATAAGTCATAAGATTCCATCCAAACTTGATTTCATCTTCAAACTCATTTATAACTTACAAAACATATAAAATAGTCAAAATTACCCTATTTTTACCCTATCTATATAATTCAAAAGCATGGTAAATAACATAAGAGAGTCTCATATAATTTTCAATCATAATACTATGCAAACTATGACATTAAATAATCTCTCTAACCTCATTTCCTCAAACTAGTCACTAATAAGGGTTTGCAAGGGTTTTAGCCTATTTAAACCTCTTAAGCTTTGTTCATAAAGATGGGATGTTCAACTTGAAAAAAAATTCCATAATAAGGTTTTTTATGACCTCTTATAACTCTTATAAACTTATTTTACCCCCATGCGAAGCATCAAGAGAGATGTGATCTTCCAAATCTTTCCTATCGAGCTTGTTTTCACATTTTACACAAGTCTGAGTTGTCTTTGGGCCAAAAATGGATCCCCTTACAACTTATCAAACTTTAAAAACATTGATCACATAGATATCCATCATATAAACATGTTTCAATAGGTTATAAATATCATCTCAAGGTGGAAGTGACCATGACTCTCCTTTTGGCTTATAGGCCTAAACCTTGATTAACAAGCCTTAGTTGGTTTAAGACCCAAAATGACCTTATTATGGTTTCTCATGAAATAAAATAGATTTATCACTTTTGAATTCACCCTCTAAACATGGTCTAATTATTCATAGGGATCACTAATAGCTATAGGTAAAAGTGGCCTACCATTTGGCTTCTGGGCCTTAATTTACCTACTAGATCTAACTGTAACCTTAGCATTTTAGACCTCCCTATTTAGTTAACTCATTATATGATATTTTATTCATATTTTACTAGGTTATATACAACTCCATACAACTCTTTTCAAGGCCTCTTTAGTTTTTTGTCTCCTATTTCTACTTTATTCTCCAAAATTGTAGGTTTTGTGTGTAAGGGGAGTGCCCTTTGTGTAAGACAAAACAAATAGAAATTCCCATATTTTTAAAGACAAATTAGGTATTATAGAGATTTATTCAAGTTTTAAGTATTATCTCCATTAAAATTTATCCCTTTATCTTATGCATATCCACCCAACCTCAACAAAACCAAAGACATGCTTGTGCAAAATGGACTGTGTGAATGAATTACATATGTGGACTGAGTATGCATGATTGGAGACCTATATATACTTTTTATAATACCATTAGGATCTATAATATGTTTTATACCATGATTATAACATTAAAAATACTTTCTAGCTCTTGTGATCCATGTTTGTACCTAGAAACATGTCATTACTTGGTTAGGCTTGACTAGTGAATTGACCCTGTTTATGTATTTCTCCTACCTATAGGTGCATTTGAAACATATGGATAATTAAATTGATATAATTTATTAATTAAAACATTTAATTATATAGCATCCATTTTATTCACCCATACCATGTATTTCCAAATTCAAGAGTACCCACCTTTGCTCATTGTCTTAACACCATTACAGTTGACTATGTTTTTGTATTTGTAAAGGCCCTTATAAGTATAGTTACATGATCAAGCTTGAGAAAATATCCCATTTTGTTGGAAATATTATCATTGATGTCAAAGTTCTAGTATTATTGGTGATAAAGGCCCCATTGCATTTAATGTTGTTTATCTTGGCTAATATGAGTTAATATTTATTTAATATTAACGAATATATTTTTGGTTGCATATGAGACAAAAGAAGGGCCCATGGAGAAGTTGAAGAGCCATGGGGTAAAGCTATAAGAAGGATGGGATGAATTTTCCCATGAAGAGTCATCTTGGGGAATACCAAGAGTCACCAAGTGAAGACAAAAGAGTAAGGGCACAATTTCTCATGAAGGGACACTTTGAGGAGTACGAAAAGTCACCAAAGATAAGGACAAAAGTGGGAAGGATGTTTTTGGTCATGAAGGGTCACCACATGAATTTTAAAAGGCTTGAATATGAAGGTTCATACAATTTTGGTGCCATTTTCCATGAGGATTAAAGGGTCACAAAGGGGGAAGGCCAAAGGTCATTTGGAAAGATATAAATAAAGGCTTGAGAAGCCATTTGTAAGATGGGAGATAGAGGTTGATTTGATATTGTAATATCTAGCTTAGAAGAGAAATTGTGAGAGATGAATATGATTTGTATTTGTTATATCTAGCTTAGAATAGCAAAAGTGAGAGAGAGTAAAGAGATGTTGTATTGATCTATCATTTGTTGAGATAACAACATTGAGAGATAGGTGTGTGGTATACACAAAGGGGTTTGTGCTCCTATGGGTTGGTGCTCATGAATTTTTGTTGGGTTAGTGCTTGGCAAAGGGGTTGGTGCTCCTGTGGATTGGTGCTCACAAATAGTAGCTGGGTTGGTGCTTAGCAAAGTGGTTGGTGCTCTTATGGGTTAGTGCTCATGAATAGTAGCTGGGTTGGTGCTTAGTAAAGAGGTTTGAAGCTCTTGTGGGTTGGTGCTCACAAATTGTAGCTGAGGTTGGTACTTGGCAAAGGGGTATGGTGCTCCTATGGGTTTATTCTCATGAATATACTTGAGATTGTTCTTCATGGTTTTTCCCACATTGGATTTCCATGTTATATCTGGTGTCTCTCTCTATTTTGTGTGATCTTTATTGTTTGAGTTTTATTGCATATCTTGAATGTTTGATTAAGTGGAATTTGATAAAGGGAAAGTTTTATAAGATATATAATATATTGATTCACCCCACCTCTTAGTATATTCCATGCTTAACAATTGGTATCAGAGCAGGTTCCTTTTTGAAAAGTTTTACAGCTTGAAGGTAGATTGGGAAAGCACGATGGCTGGGTCACAGGAAGGATTTTCTACAAATAAGGCACCTTTGTTTGATGGAACAAATTATGCTTTTTGGAGCATGACAATGAAGGTTTATTTGATGGCCCTTGGATTCGACATATGTAAATTAGTGGTGGAGGAATATGAAGAGCCATAGACATCTACAATTACTCTAGTAGAAAAGAAGGCAAGTGAATGTAATGCTAAAGCTTTAAATGCTATTTTATGTGGTTTATGTGAATCTAAATTTGTTAAAGTTATGTAATGTAAATTTTCTCATGAAACTTGGGTAAAACTTGAGAATATTTACAAAGGTGATGGAAAGGTTCAGCAAGCTAAGTTGCAAACTTTTAGAAGGCAGTTTGAAATTTTGAAGATGGAAGAAGAAGAAGATATATCAAGTTATCTTTTACAAGTTGATCAAGTCATAAATTAGATTCAAGGTCTTAGAGAAACATTAGATGAGTCAATGGTGGTACAAAAGGTTTTGAGATCTCTACCAATGAGATATGATGCAAAGGTTTTGGTAATTGAGGAGATGAAAAATTTAGCCAAGCTAAAGATGGATGAGCTTCATGGGATTCTCATGGCATATGAGATGTAGATAGAACAAGATAAACCCTCAAAGAGAGAAGCAGATTTCAAGATATCAAAGAAAGAGAAAGCTAAGATTAAAGAATCAAGTGATAGTTTCAGTGATGATGAAGATGACAATGGAGCACTTTTCATTTTCAAGACAAAAAGAGGAACAGGTAAATATCAAGGAAAATTACCTTTTAAATGTTTTAATTATGGAAAGATTGGACATTTTTCAGCTAGATACCCAGATAAAGTTAAAGATGATGAAGAAGAAAAGCCTACATATAAGAATAATTTCAAAGGCAAATCTAAGAAGGGATTCAAGAATAAGAGCCTGTATTCTAAAGATCCTAACTCAGGTGAAGATAGTGGAGTCAGCAATTCAGAAGAAGAAGAGATTCTATTCATGGCTATACATGAAGATGATCAAGAAGAAGAAGAGGAGAAAGCTGAAGTGAATATGGAAGGAGAGCTCATTTGTGCCTTAGAAGAGTTAGAAGCTGTTTAGAAGAAGAATCAAAGATTAAAGCGCTAGATTGAGAAAAATGAACAAGAGTCAAAGGAAATGATTGAAGATCTACAAGCACACTTTGAAGAATCCAAGAAGAATGAAGAAGATCTCACAGCACAGTTGGAAATAGCAAGAAAAGATTGTGAAAGGTATGTTACTGAAATTGCCTCTTTAAAAGAAGATAGTAAGAAAGCAGTCAGTGATAAAGTAGTCAGTGATTCAAAATTTGAAGATAGCACTAACATGTTGAATAAGATATTGGAAATTCAAAAAGCATATTCAGATAAGACAGGGATCAATTTTGAAAAGAAAAATAGCTATGTTGAAGCTCTTACACAAGAGGAAATAAAAAGGGGAGAAGTGAAGAATACAGAGGACATTCCAAATAGAGAAGGCTAGAAGGAACAAAGCTACAAAAGACAATTAGGTCAGAGATATATAGATAGGTCTTATTTTTATGACTATTATTTTTATTGTAATGGATATGGTCACAAGAAATTAGAATGTAGACAAAGAGCTAACAATTTTAAAAATAAGGAGAAGAAAAGTCAAGTAGATTCAAGCAGAAGCCACAACTCTTTTGCTCCTCTATCAAGCTTTGATGAAGAGACAATAGTATGCTACAAGTGCAACAACTTCAGACACATAGCTCGGTATTGTAGAAGTGTGTTTGAGTCAGTCAAAAAGGATCAGAGTTTCAAAGCACCATTCATCAAGAAGAAGGTTCAGACATGTTCATGGCAAAATAAATGACATGAAGATTCTATGATGGTTTAGACAACTCTGCATGTAAGAGGTAAAGATCAGCCATGGTTAATTGATAGCAGATGTTCGAGGCATATGACAAGAGATAAAATTAAATTCATATCTCTAAAGAAGATCAATGGTGGTACAATGAGATTCGGAGATAAAACCACTGCCATGATAGTAGGAAAAGGTACTTTGAGTTTGGATTATGGTAGAACTAAGACTAAGAATGTTTTGTATGTACAAGGTCTTAAGCATAATCTGTTAAGTGTTAGTCAAATATGTGATCAAGGATACACATTAAGGTTTCATGTTAAAGGTTATGAGATTAGAAGAAAAGAGTCAAATGAGTTGATTGCAGATGCTTAAAGGACAGGGAACAATGTATATGTTTTGTTAGATATTTTCTCAAAGGCACAATCAAAGAATACATTCAAAGATCAGTGAGAGGACTTGGGAGTAATTTCTATTACTTCCTACCATTGATTTTCAGCATCAAGTGAGGGGGAGCAAAGTGTTAGCTCCAGGTAGGCCCTTTGTCATTTATGTCAAAAGGGGAGAATAATCAGTATAGGTATAGGTGCAGAAAATAGGTACAGGGAACAAGTACAGGTTGCTATAATAAGGGGGAGTTACTGTATGTTTTTAGATGACAATATGTGTAGGTGAATTGATGTGGTAGTTTCAAGATTGAGGTTACCATCAATGACAAAGGGGGAGATTATTGGAAATATTTTCATTGATGTTAAAGGTCTAGTATTATTGGTGATAAAGGCCCCATTGCATTTAATGTTGTTTATCTTGGCTAATATGAGTTAATATTTATTTAATATTAACAAATATATTTTTGGTTGCATATGAGACAAAAGAAGGGCCCATGGAGAAGTCGAAGAGCCATGGGGTAAAGATAAAAGAAGGATGGGACACATTTTCCCATGAAGAGTCATCTTGGGGAATACCAAGAGTCACCAAGTGAAGACAAAAGAGTAAGGACATAATTTCTCATGAAGGGACACTTTGAGGAATATGAAAAGTCACCAAAGATAAGGACAAAAGTGGGAAGGACGTTTTTGGTCATGAAGGGTCACCACATGACTTTTCAAAGGATTGAATATGAAGGGTCATACAAATTTGGCACCATTTTCCATGAGGATTGAAGGTTCAGAAAGGGGGAAGGCCAAAGGTCATTTGGAAAGATATAAATAAAGGCTTGAGAAGACATTTGTAAGATGGGAGATAGATTTTGATTTGATATTGTAATATCTAGCTTAGAAGAGCAATTGTGAGTGATGAATATGATTTGTATTTGTTATATCTAGCTTAGAAGAGCAAAAGTGAGAGAGAGGAAAGAGATGTTGTATTGATCTATCATTTGTTGAGATAGAAACATTGAGAGATAGGTGTGTGGTATACACAAAGGGGTTGGTGCTCTTGTGGGTTGGTGCTCATGAATTGTTGCTAGGTTGGTGCTCTTATGGGTTGGTGCTCTTATGGGTTGGTGCTCATGAATAGTAGTTGGGTTGGTGCTTGGCAAAGGGGTTGGTGCTCCTGTGGGTTGGTAATCACAAATAGTAGCTAGGTTGGTGCTTAGCAAATGGGTTTGAAGCTCCTATGGGTTGGTGCTCATGAATTGTAGCTAAGGTTGGTACTCGGTAAAGGGGTATGGTGCTCCTGTGTGTTTGTTCTCACGAATATACTTGAGATTGTTCTCTATGGTTTTTCCCACATTGGGTTTCCACGTTATATTTGGTGTCTCTCTCTATCTTGTGTGATATTTATTGTTTGAGTTTTATTGCATATCTTGAATGTTTGATTAAGTGGAATTTGATAAAGGGAAAGTTTTATAAGATATATAATATATTGATTCACCCCCCCTCTCAGTATATTCCATGATTAACACATTTATAGTCCCTTGTACATTTGTTTGGACATATTTATTCATGTTTATACAATGACACATTAATAATTATCACTCTTTATGCTCACTACCTTTCTCAATCAACATAGTCAATTGTGTTGGGGAAGATGAAACTCTGTAGGTGTACTTTTCCCTTGGTCATGATGTTTAAATGTTCCCATTGAATCCTTAAGGTCATATATCACTTGTATATAAATATAATCACCTTCAAAGGGATAAACACCATAAAAATACCATGCTTAGGTCACTATCAATTGTAGGTGGATGTCATGTTGTTTGTACAGACTGTACATGTGTATAGGGGTCTAAACACAACTTATAAACCTATTTGATGATATATTAGGTCAAAATTTATCCTTTAAACTCATATAAACCTATAAACATGGATACAATGTCTATTTTTCAACCTTGATGAAAAAAGGTCTCTTTATAGCTCAAACCTATAGGTAATCACTCCTTGATAATAGTGGTTCAAAGAGCATCTTTAGGACCTCCTAATAAGAAATCCATAGGGATAAATCACCTATTTATTTTTAAATATGTGATAATATGATATTTAAATAATTAAAGGAAATTTATAAGCTTAAAAACTATTGACAACACCTTTATAATATATTCACAAAATGGCTTGAACCTTTATTTTCCTATTTTTGGGATAAGGGGCGTCAACATATTCATTTCACCTTTGGAGCTAAAAATCCCCTCTTATCTATCCACTTAGAATTTAAAATATGTGTTTCATGATATAATTAACACCATATGACTCCAATAAAAGTTTCATTACATGCCTTAACACCCCATTAAGTACCTCAGTCCATTATTTTCACTACCTATAGGTGATTATCTTCATACACAGGCAACAAAGTTGTAAGCATGGACAAGGTGCCTATTTTATGGAATTTATGAGTTTTAAACTATTCTAAAAAAAATACAAAAGACTCATTTTATTTTCAAGGACCCTTCCTAGCTCAAATGATCATTTTAAAAATGCTTGGTTTCTAAGAGGACACCTGTAGGTGCAAATTCTGAGCTGTATGTAGGCAGTGAATGTAAGTGGATAATGTGTATAGTTTTAGACCTCATGAAAATAAATATTTTATTATCCAATTATATAAATGGGTTATTTTAATTATTATTATCTTGGAACCAACTTAAAAACATCCATTTAAAAGTGATTTTCCTCCTTCATGGCATCTGTACACATTCATTAATGGCACCCTGACTGGTAAGTTGTATATGATTGTACCTTCATGGATAATTTCTTAGAGAATGATATTTAAATTAAAATATACCAATATAAAATTTTAAAAATGATAATTAACTTATTTTCACCTCATGTAACCACTGCCAAAGCATGAAAATCTTGAGAATGGAAAAAATCTGCCTATAACACAAAAAATTGTCTTCACTTGTAATTTTAGCTACTTGGATTACCTAAACAATTTTAAACACATAAAAAATAATGGATAAAATGAGGGGATATATTAAAAATAATATGTAAACCATTTCCCCAATTTTATTCTATGGAAATTCCCAAATAAAATCAAAACCTATAGGGTACATAGATTAACAAGCAAAAAAACAATGTTAGATTCATGAGAATGGTTCATAAATAATATGCCACCATTATTATAAATATAGTTATGAAAATGAATATATTTTATTTGTATTTCACCTCCCAAAGGAGTTTGACCTATAATTTCTCCAACTATCTATACCAAGTACAAACCTAAATATTGTTTTTGTGTGCCTAAAAGGGTGAAATAGGAGAATAATAGTTTTGGGAAATTTTTATTACTTCCAAAGAATTTAAATAACTAATATGGATCTAAGGAATATTTATATTCATTACATTACCTTATCTCATGTGTCATACTTCCCCATGGGTCGTACAAGTGCCAAACTCTTCTCTTTTCCTAAGAAAATTACTCTTTCTTTTGAATCACCTACCAATTTTAGTTACAAATAGTTAATTAAGACATATGAGGACACATGTCATGTGAAATATAATTTTAACACCTTAAAATTTCCCTAGGAGGCTATATAATTCATTAAATGCCCCTTTTTTGACCTCAAAATGATGTAAGGACTAAAATGACTAATGACCAAAGCTATTAAAACATGAAATCACACTAAATTACCTATAATTCACCTTAATACATATATATTAGACCCCTAAAACAGATAAAAATCAAATTTTACCCATAGGGGTCCCAATTTGACATGTAGGGTCAAATTTGGTCAACAAGTTACATTAATCAAAATGGAGAACATTTGACAAGAGATACAAGAGTGGATAAGGTTTCTAATCTTCATCTATAAGTCAAAAATTTTGATCACCTTATCCAAAAAATTCCAAGATACCCTATCAAATGATTTATTCATGTATAATTGAAGAATAAAATGTGGATTTTTATTTTTTTGCATAGAGTGAATAATTTCATGAATAGTGATGATAGAATCAGTTATTTTTATCCCATAATCAAAGTCACTTTGTTGTTTATAAATAATTGAACAAAGAAATACTTTTAGTCTCAAATCTATGACCTTGGTAAATATTTTTTAAATAGAGTTGCATATGCTAATGTGTCTAAAATATTTGACCTCCTTATCTCCTAATTGTTTTAGAGCTAAAACAAGATGAGCATTTTTTATTTCTTTTAAGATTTTTACAAAGACAATAAATTCATACACAACTACAACATCATATTGAACCATATACCAAAAATGTTAAAAAAATCTATGGGTAACCCATTTGAACCTAGAGATTTATAACTCCTAAAGGAGAAAATAGAAAATTTAACTTTTTGTTTTAGTTATAGGACTAATGAGAGAGCCATTATCCTCTTGAAAAAAAGTATATGTGATAGCATTTAATATGTCCTTTTTATTTTAGGTTTTAAATCAATTTTATAAGAGATCAAATATTTAAATAAAAGATAGATTCCTCTCTTGTAGCATTATCATTTGAGATGATGGTACCATCACCTTAAGAGATATCTTTAATTATTTTAGAATTTTTTTGTATCTAGGTCATGATGAGGAATAATTTAGTATTCTTGTCATCATCTAATAACTATAGAGGTCTAAAAAATATCCTTTATAATATTTTCTCTTTAGCTACTAGTGAATGAAACTAACTAAGAATATTTTTTCCTTAATAAATAACTCTTGATTCATACCACTCTATTGAATTTAAATTTCAATGTTCTTTCATTATTCATTTATACATTTCTTTTGAATAAATATGTTATTAAGGTCTCCTTTTTCCATTTTTTGAGTTTGGTCTTGAAAATATTTAATTTTTTTTAGATATTATACATGTTTGTGCCTTTAATATTAGCCTTACAACATTACATAATTTTTTCCTTGAGTTATGAGTGGAGAATAATCATTTTTAAAAACATGAATGAAAACTTAACCTTTTCTTCTCCTTGCCTAATTTAAGGAGCAATGGGTTATGATTAAAACCAATTCTAAGAAGAGAAGAAAGGTGGATATTTTGAGAGGTATAAACATCAACCAAAATTAATAATCTATCTAATTTTACATGAATGAGGTTATCTCTTATCCTTATATTAGTCCATGTTAATCTTGACCACTTTATATATATTTCCATTAATTCACAGTTATAATTAAATATAGTCAAGTCTTCCATGCTATTAGTGTAATATTTGATACCCACTTTCTTTTCAAAGGGATAAAAAGGCATTTTTAAGTCACCTAAAATCATCCATTTATATCTCTACATGAATTTCAAAATTTTATCATATCCTTCCATAGGAATCTTCTACTAGTACAATAGTTATGAACATAAATTTTATACAAAATCTAATGAAAGTTGTCACATTTATTTATAAAAATAATAACAAGGTGGTGATTAGATATAACTAATACTTTACCTTCAATGATTTTCCAATCCCATAGGGTCATTAAAACACATGAGGAACCAAAAAACCTAACTCTAAAAAATTAGGCTTTATTCAAAATATAATTTTTAATGATAATAAATTTACTTACTGACATTTTGAAATCTTGAAGAAGAAGCAAACAAGTTTTGTGGACTTTTTTTATTTTTTTTAAAATCATTTGTTTGTTAAGACTATATATTCCTATAATATTCTAAGAGATAATCTTCATTTACAAATCCAATAATATTATTTATATCCAATGAGTTTCAAGGAACTTTAGCTACCACTGGTTACTCCCTTGGCATTCTCCCTATTCCTAACTTCTTTGTGGTTAGGTCTACCTTTTTTGATTTCTACTCCTAGATCAAATATTTATTAGTGTTCCTAATGACTCTAATATAAGAATTATCAAATAGATGATCATGAAGCTATTTCAAATTAAAATGGATCACTTCATCTATTTTAAATGAAGGTTCGATAGAATAATCTATTATTTGGTTCATTGGATGAATTTTGGGATCTCTTTTCTATCAGTCAAAATTTTGAAGTGCATAGGGGAAGGATGATTGATGTTACCAAAAATTATTTCTTTTTGGTCTTAATTCTCCATATTCCAACATATTTTAATTTATTTCTTCTTATAGTTTTGGATTACCCCTATGATTACCATTATTTTCTTTCTAAGATGATAGCTAAGGTAGTTATAGAATAGGGTGTTAATTCACTGGTCTGTACTCATCCATCTTAGCTTCCTTTTACTAGTTTTTAGTTACTTATTTTGGGGATTGATATATCCATTTGGTGATTATCTTGTTATAAATATAAAAAATATTATTGTGTTAATTTAGTTCATATTATAGTGTTATATTCTCCCTATGATTACCTTTCCTTTATATCTAAGATTATAGTTGAGTTGGTTATAGAATAGGGGATTGATTTAATGGTTTAGAATCTTCCATCTTGGATTCCTTTTATTGATCTAAAATTACTTATTTTTTGGGGTTCTTGGATCCATATAGTGATTGCATTATTTTAAAGCTAGCATATTTTTATTTTGTTATGTGATTTTTCTTCTTAGATGTTCATGGAACTATATTATCTCATATTTTCAACATTTATATCTTTCTTATTTGAATCATATATGAAAGGTTTATAATAAATCTTGTCCTTTTTTTCTATAGATCCATTATTACTTTAATTTGGTTTGATATTTTTTTGCATGATGTCCTAATTTATAGTATAATTGGAACATAATAAATTCATTTATTTACTCAATATGTTGAACCTAGATACAATATTTGGAGGACAAAGTGATGGAATAAGGTAATATCTTATTTATTGAAGTTTCACCTCCTTATTGATGAATATTTGAAGCTCAAATGTGCATAACACAAATTTATGGTTAATCATAATTCATTATTTTATTCTTTGAAACATTAGTTACATATATAGTGAACATATCTCCTAAAAATGAGTATATTTTATTTATCTTTAAATATCTACCAAATTTATAATTTACTCAACCTATTCCCTAAATATCTCACAACCCAATTATCTTATTATGTCTCCTAAATATCTACATTATTTGTGTTAACAACTCATAATAATCCACACACAATCCATAGACTAACACTCTCTAATCACTTAAAAGTTGTATTTGAGTGCTAAGAGTGATACTTGATACAAACTATTCTTATCTTAGCCCGAGACCTATCTTAGATCCTTTTATCACACTTTTATACCCTTTGTGTAGACCACAAGTATTCCTAGTTAGTTAAAACATAGTATTAGACCCTCAATTCTAGATCTTGGCCCTTCGTGCCTAGTAGCCTACCAAATAGACATTAGTTCCACATTAAGGAAACTAGATCAACATGGTACTAATTAACCCAAAATGGTTCTAATTTACTTTAACATATATTTCATGAATGGATATGTTTTTAAAATTAAAACCCTCTTAATGTCAGCCTAAGCATCTTTTATTATCCACACAAACTATATAACACTATAAATACATGAATTTCAGACCTCTATCTACTAGATGGAAATTATATTCAAAATACCTTTTCAAACATGAAATAATTTGAGAAAAATAAAGGTTGTTAATCCATATTATACCCTACTTCTACATACTACCATCTACAACTCCCCTAATCTTAGATTTTCTATATTTCCAATCTCAAGCACACTCAAGGCATTTAAGACCACTATAATTATATAATCACTTGAACTTGAACCATAACTTAGGTGGGGAGGAATACATCAATATCAATCCCTCCTCTAATTATTGGTATGTATGTAAATCTCTTCATAGTGGGGTGTTGAGGATGTCTAGCCTATATTATTAATAAACACATTTTTTAGCTCATGCCTTAACCACAAGGAGGATTAGGGTTTGAATTATAAATAATTTATTAAAGGCATAATACAAAGTATCAAAATTCATGTGAATGATAATATAACCCTTAAATATAGGCATAATTGTACCTAGGATTTAGGATTGTTCTTATACAAAGGACACTAGCACCATTTTTAGGACACTAGAGCCACATGGCACTATTGTCCAAGTGTGGTGCTACTATCTAAGAGAGGATTTAACATAAGTATCTTATTGATGAAACTGAGACCTATTTGTATCTTATTTTTTAGCACTTAGATATTCCATATCATTTATTTTCCAAATAAGTCTCTATTTTCACATATTTATTACTATTTTTAGAAAGCCAAAGCTAGTCAAAATCCATAACAAATAAGTGGTTATTTATTGTAAATTATTTCACTAATTTAGACTACTCAACCCTCTAATCAAACATAATATTTACATATCCAAAACCTAAAATTTTAAAACATTTGGTGAACCCAACTTTAAATACTGATTAAAATCCTAGTTCTACATAGGGTTTACCTTCTTCAAATTTTTGTGCACTAAACTAGGGCTACAAACTTCTATTTTTTTTATTTTTTTGGCATAACCTAGCTAATTTAATCAATATAACATTAGGGTTTCATTTATTTAAATATAATTTATTTTTAAAAAAAATGACCCTAATTTAAAAACCTTAACCTTACATGCTCTTAAGGTTTGTATCATTCTTTTTCCTAGTTTCATTAGCTATTTTAAATTTTTTATATTTCATATATTTTAATTTAGTAGATATATTCTAATTTTTTTACTATATGTCATTTAAAAAAGAGATCTCTCTTCCATTAAGAAGAAGTGATAGATTAGGTGGTAATCCTATAGATCATATTTGTATTCCTACTATCTGAGCCTATAACATGGATAAGGGACCTATCATAGCTCCATCTATTCATCCTTCACACCCTGATTATGTGGATTTCAATGATAATGCATCCTAGGAGGAATAATACAATCAAGAATAAGATGATATACAAATTTAAAATTGGGACACTCTCCCTCTAATTAAAAATGATGACATGATTATCAAAAAATATGATATATTACAAATATTCAAATATATAATTAAATAATATCCCCTTGGTCATGCATAAATCCTAAAATCCATATTGGAAATCAAGAATAAACAAATAATGGTCAATATTTAACTCCCCTAGGTAATAACATTATTATGCCTAAAGTGGGTCCAACTCATCTAGAAAAACCTAAATTTGTCCTTCAAAAAACTTCAATGATAACTACACCTCTTATGGCTAGTTCCTCCACTCCATATGTACAATCCATTATGCACAAGATTCATACTCTAAAGGCTAATGTGTTACATCTTGAGAAGGAAGCCACTAGGCCATCACATGCTTTGGATTTTAATATTCTCTTAAATACACCTTTGGCACATCATAAAGTAATAACTCCCTTGCCATCCAATTTTGTGGAACATAAGATCACATTTTATGATGGTAAGGGTGACCCAGAGCACCATTTCAAATTTTTTCACACAACATGTTTAGACCACGTGTCCAATTATTGGCTTTTCATGAAGTTGTTTATATTTATTTTAAAGGATTATGCACTATAGTAATTATATGACTTAACAAATCAATATATCCCAACATTCAATCCTTTGGCTGACATGTTTTTATCACATTTCTCCATTACAATGAGTGACAAGACATCACATGCCCAAGTGGCATAGTTGAAACAAAAGTCAAATGAACCTATCATAGACTATGTCTTACAATACAAGACTATATTAGCCAAATTGACTATCCCCATGGAAAAAAAATATCTTTAGGACATCTTTGAACAAAGTATTTTACCAACATTACATGAAGTTATCTTGTTTAATAAGTTTCCTATATTCACAGATTTGTGCCAAACAATAAAAGAAAGAGATGTCAAGCTTCTATCAATGGGCAAACTAAAATACACCAATGTATCAAAATCAAATATTAAGTGTTCAAATAAGACTCCATACAAGGTAAATGCCACTAATAATAAGATTGATCAAAAGGCCACAATTAATATAGCTTCTAATCTATCTCCTATATTGGTTTTATCCCTTCCCTAGCTCCAAATCTTTACCAACCTTATAGAGTCACCAACACAAGTTTTATAGTAGATCTTGGAATGTAATTTCATATCTCTCCCTCCCATTAAAGAGGTTAATATGATGTGACTTCTTGCAAATAACTATGATTCTAATGCATTCTACGAGTATCATATGGTACTAGGCCATGCAAAAAATAAATGTATAATCCTAAAATATAATATACAAGATTTAATTGAGACTAACATTATTGATGTAGGCACACCCATAGAGGCATATAAATCGCAAAAAATAGAATCAAAGGCATTAAATATATTCTCATATACATTTCCAAAGCACATAATGAATAAGGTATGGATCAAATTAGGTGTTCACTACACATATCATGCACATCCACCATGAGATTCATATCATAATATTACAAAGGAGGAAAACCCATTTCATAACATTATTGGCATGTAACATACTATAGTTCCACTTAGACCACTCATCACATTCTTAGAGTAGGATATTTTTGATGATGATATAGATTTACATGCACTCTTTATATGAGCATACATAGATCATCATCCTATCTAGAGTGTTATGGTTGACAATGGGTCAAGCTTTAGCATGTGAACTATGACACTTTTGAAAAAAATTGTGTACTTAGAGTAGGATATATTCCCCATTGATATAGTTGTTAGTAGTTTTAGTGGTCATGTTTAGAGCTCCATCAAGGATATTATTCTTGCATTACATTTTAAACCAACACATATAGCCACTCAGTTCTTAGTAGTACTTAGTCCAGGCATGTTTGATATGTTATTGGGTAGGCCATGGTTATAGTAGTTATGAGCCATACCATCTATAGTATACATATGATTGAAATACATACACACAAATTAGGTGGTCAAAGTTGAGGTTCTCCCATATGAGTATCCTCTACCTATCCCAAAAGTAGTTACAACACAATCACTAGTTATAATTACAACACTATTACCATATAACATAGTTATCAGTTGTAGATAAGAGCATGGTTCCTATGCATCTATCACAAAGTTTCGTAGAGCCACTAGTATAGGCAAGGTCTACTCTTATAGTATTGAAGCATACACATATTCTCCCATGGAGACCATTATTAGAGAGACCCCTATGTTATAGATATGCCACATATTATAGAGAACCTTCCTCCACTTATTTTATTCTACGATAAATATTATTAGTTTCTTAGGGTTCTCATCATAGGTAACTTATGTCACCTAGATATTCTTACACCAAATGGGTTCTTAAGACCCATATAGTTCATACAATACCACAATCAGTGCCATAGATTCCTAGCACCACTACATAGACAAATAAAAATATAGATTACTTAGTAAAATAGATTATGGGATCATAGTTTCCCTTTCACACAACATGCACAATCATAATTACCTTATTTGACATAGGTCATAGTGACAATGAGTCTACCATAAAACTCATCGGTTAGTATGGTTCTAAACCTCTTGTACATACTTTATTCTTTCTTTATCCTTGTACATAGGTTATTTCCATTTGATTGTACATATATTATATAAAAAAATACAAAAATAATAAAAAATGCCAAAACATAAAAACATTCAAATATTTCTCAAAAAACACAAAAATTATAGATTGAATGCATTGATATGTTTATAATTAATATATTTTATAGACACTACATATGATAGCTATCTTAGTATAGTTAGTTTTATCATCCATACATGATTCACTTGTTATTGTCGAGTTCTTGTAAATTTCTTGCAAGACTTAGGTCTACTACATTGATCTAGACTTGTTATAATATACCCACTAGGACATATACACTGATTCAAAATTATTCATTTGATACATTTTCCCACTTGGGGTCATCGTATACATAGTTTATATTACCAATTTTTATCCTTATCTTTCATATATTCCAATTTTATCATTGTTATATATTGATATTGATCATTACTACTTATACTCAAATTTTATGTCATCTATAACTAGTTTGGACTCAACATATATACATACTATCTCTTACATATATTTATATTACATTCATGCATGCTTTCATTTATATCTTTCCTAGTTTAGACTTGATTGTATTCTCTATTCTTCTTCTATTCAAGGGCATTTGAATATGCCATTATGTTTTAGATTTACACCACTTATATTCATGTATGCCTTGGACATGTGCCCATGTCCCTTGTGTGTGATTTATTGATTATGTATGCAAACAATTTAACATGTCCTTCCATGTGAATCAATTCTAACTTGCTTATCACTTATGTGGACATTTGAACATGTCCTTATATGTCATATTTTCTTAGATTTAGTGACATGTGCCTATTTACCTTATATTATGGCCCCTTACCCTATTTTTCATACCTTATGTATTTTATCTGTATGCTTTCTTGTATGCATCATGACCATGACACTTGTCTCTACTTATTACATATACCAATTATCGATGCCATGAGGGACATCATGTATCTACCCTTCCTACTTGGGTGATGTGATGGACATCATGCCACATACCCCTAGGTGGATGCTCAAATTTGTTTCTATACAAATTGACTACATCTATCTTGACACCCTTGTGTAATCATAGACATAACATAAACCTTACATTACATACTTATGATCAAATTATCTTACATTATGATATTATGTTTGTACATTATATTAAATTATCATGAAGTTATAATATATACTCTAGCTATCACATATTTTGGAAAGTAATTTATTTTGAGGATATGTATTGCAAAAGTTCAAGAACTAACCTCAAAATAGGGGAATTCATAAAGGTTTTCCATAGAGATCAGGATCCTACATTGCATTCATAGAACAATTTTCAACACCAAGGCTCAATTTTAGAAAATTAGACATAGGTAAAACAAAAAAATAGGGAATTAGAAATCAGTATAATGGTTCATATTTTAAACTAGGTAGACATTAGCACCCAAACAGGCACACTAGTTCCACATGAAACTATTGTCCAAGATATGTATCTATTATCCAATAACCCCAATTTTAGGATAGTTTAGATTAGCTAGAATAGTACACAAAGTATAGTACAGGTTTACATAGATATAACTACAAGTTTGATAGTTATGCTCAAATTTAGATTAGACTCGCACTATATCAAATTAGATTCATTTCAGTTGATTATATTTGGGGAATCATGCATATCATGATCATCCCCATGTTTAGTTTAGCTACTTAGATAAATTCATTACAACTCAGTCTAAAAATAGTATACTTAGATATTAGATTAGGGCCATGTAAATGGACATTATTTACATATGCTCAGTTACACACAGGTTGATCAGATGGAATGGAAAACTCTATGTCATTATCTATGATGTATACACTTGAAATTATATTCTAGGTTATCACCAGTTTCGTGCCTTACTCCATATGTAGTGGTTGACATTCCTAAGGGGCCTAAAGTTTCCTAATGTACCCGAGTGGCAATAGATTTGACATACATAGTTAGATATACTCAGATATTTATAACACTTTGTATAGTTTAGTTTCATATGCATCCACTACATAGGGGTGGGAAATGATGGATTTATAGCCTAATTAACTTCTTGAGCCACCCATATGAGAAGGTTAGACACACTTTCAATCCAATCCAATCTATTCATAAGTCATGATCAACTAAGCAGGGGTGGGAAATGATGGATTCAAAATTAGATTAATTTTTGGAGCCACCCACACATGAGGATTGAGAAAGGTATTAGTTCATTCCAAGATATTCAATGATTTAATCACTATATACATGCACACACATATAGGTTTTCACTAGGTTCATGTAGAGGTTCACGTACCCAATGAGGTGTATTCATTTCTTTCCTCTTTCCCATCTCATTACTCATTTTTAATCAATTACTTCTTTATTTAGCATAGTCTTTTGCTTTTGATATCTCTTAAGTAAGGATTGATGTATGCATATTTAATTATAGGTCATGATTTTGACCATGATTTATATACACAGACCAAGATTCACATACTTAGACTCAAATTCATAGGATTCACTTCCTAGGTATGTCCATGTATGTTTTTTTTCCTTTATACTAATCATTTCACTTTGCTATATTTTTAGCATAAAAGGGGAACAAATGTAATCACCTAAAAGTGGTATTTGAGTGATAAGAGTGTTATTTGAGATAATTTATTCCTAAATTATCCCTAGAACTATCTTAGAGGCCTTTATCACACATTTATAGTCTTTGTGTTGACCATACGCATCGCTAGTAATCTAAAACATAGTCTCAAACCCTTATTTCTAGATGTTGGCCCTTTGTACCCAACAACCTTCCATCTAGTTATTAACATCACATTAACAACACTAGATCCACATAGCACTAGTGTCCCCAAAATGGCTCTAATGTAATTTACCCTATTTTTATTAAATGGGTATATTTTAAAAATTAAAACCCTCCTAAGGTTAGCCTAAGCATCTTTTATTTTTTGGACAAGATACAAAACACTATAAATACATGAATTTTATACCTCTATCCACTAAATGGAAATTAGATGCAAAGTACTCATTCAAACAACAAACAAGTTGATAAAAACCAAGGTTATTATTACCTATTTTACCCTACTTCTACATACTACCATCTACAGCTTCCCTAAGCTCATATTTTCTAGATTTTTTATCTCAAACACACTCAAGGCATTAAAGACTAGTATCACTTACACTTTCACCAACACCTAGGTGGGGAAAACTTCATCAAGATTAATCCATCTTTAGAGTATTGTTATGTAGGAAACTCTCTTCACAATGGGGTTTTGAGGATGTCCAACCTATCCTACTACTGAACACACTTTTCAGCTCATGCCTTACTCGCAAAGAGGATTATGGTTTGCATCATAAACTATCTATTAAAAGAATAATACAAAGTCTCAAACTTCTTGCACATAAGAATAGAACCAAAAAACACATGTGAAAGTACACCCAAAATTTAGGAGTAGTCTTGAGAAAAGGACCCTAGCACCATTTTCATGACACTAGATCCACATGGTGCTACTGTCCAAGTATGGTGCTACTATCTAGGAGAGGATTTGACATAAGTATCATGTTGATGACACTCATACCTATTTGTATCTCAATTTTTATCACTTAGATATTTTGTATTAGGTATTTTCTAGATAAGTCTCTATTTTAACACACACATTACTATTTTTAGAAAGTCAAATCTAGTCAAAATATGTAATAAATTAGTGGTTATTTATTGAATATTGTTTGACTAATTTAGAATAATCATCCCTTTATTCAAATGTAGGATTTATATAGCTAAAACCTAAAATGTTAAAAAACACGCATAATTGTGAACAAAGATTGAAATAGAGGGGAGGTTAGTCTTGTGTTAGTCTCATAAATAAATGAAATGAACACACTAAAATGCTAACACCTATATACTAAACACTAGGGAGAGATTAGGTAATAAAACTAAATGAAAGTATAATAAAAACACAAAATAAACAACTCTTTTACCTTCCTTGGAGATCTAAATGGCTTGCTTAGCTTGTGCATCAAGAAGTCTTTGATAATGGAGGTTATTTGGCTCCTTTTCTCCTTAGAACCATGGCTTTGATGCTTCTTGGATTAAGATTTGGGCATGGTAACACTACTTATATGAGTCTCATGAAGCAAATCCAACAAAATAACTTTACAAAATCTAAGATTAGAAATGAAGGGGTATGACCTTGTATTTATAGCCTTAGGAATTAACTCTCAACTAAGGTGAGTTAAGGTTGAGTTTAGGATTGAAATGGATTTAAAATAAACATAGGTGAATGAAAATTAACTCCTTTTGAGTTAATATTTGTCATGTAATTATGATTTGTAATTACTAGGAATGGATCTCAAATTAGATATTTTAGGATATTTTAAAAGAGTTTGACAACTCATAAAGGAAATGATGAAGGGTTTAGATATTTTAAATTTTAGAATTTCCATATTTAGATATTCATTAATTTCAAATATATAATTCAACTAGGAATTTAATATTTTTTATCTTGTTAGTTGATTTTTATTAATACTTTAATTCTTTCAAGATTTGATCAAGTTCCATACTTAATAGGTCCATAGGCCAAATTGATAGGTGTGATGACAAAAGGTGATTAGGGATGAATACATGAGAGGTTGTTTTTGCATATAATAAAATATCCTAGTTAGGGATGTCTCAACATGATTATAAGCATGATAAATGATGTGTAATAAAATTTGGGATGTTTAGTGATTCTTAGGCTTAATTTTCAATGATTGGTAGGAATTAGTCTGAAGTCTAGTTGAAATCCAGTTATGGCTAGTTTTAGGTGTTTATAGTTTACCACTATTTAGGAAGGTGTTGAAATCTATAAGCATGATAACATATTCTCAAAGTATCAAAAATTATTGTATGACTTTTTGATTTAATAGCAATGTATGAGCTTTGGATGCCCCCTTAAGGGAGCAGTTGACAAAGATGGTCGATAATCGGTCCCTCAAAATAAGGGAAATGATGGGACCAAAAGGTAAAAGGGGTAAAAAAGATTAATTAGCTCACATGTGATTATATTTGACTAGGAATAGTGAGCTACCCTAGTTAGGTAGATAATCAAGATGATTTATGCATAGACAGGTATAATGATCAACACACGTGGGTCAAAAAAAAGATAATGATTTGCTTATAGGTAGTTATAATCATTGAAAAAAGGATAAGGGTAATAAGAGAATGATTTTACAAAAGGAGATTATAATAAATAAATGGGAAAATGATGATTTTTACACAAGTAATTATGATCATTATCAAGATAAAAACCTACCCTAGTTGGGAGGATAAAGATAATGGTTTGACCAAAGTTGGTTATAAGCATTATCACAATGAAAATGTGCCTATTGACCAAATTTGACCCTAGGTAGAATTAGGTCAACCCCCATTATATTAAAACTTTATGTAGGTTCATTATAAGTAATAAAATGGTCACCATCATTCTATAATAATGTTAAGTCATCTTATGATGCCACATAATATGTTTTACCTTGGTCATATTTGTCATTTGTTTTAAAGTCATTTTATGCCACCTTTTGGTCAACAAAATGAATTGTAACGTTTTATATCACAATAAAAATGTGTCAAAAGGTAGGATAATGTGTTTAATGTTAGGTAAGTGTTAGATTCAATTTTGAAATTGAAAAAATGTAGTCTCAATGTATAAAAAAGGAGATCAACTACAAAAGGGGTAGTTTTAAGTAGTTGTATAGATTGGATGACACATATGGCACATGTGAAGGATTTAGGAGGGAATATTATGATCCTTATAGGTTTTTTTAGGTTTAATAATCTTCAATAGATTCAAAACTACAAAAAATTGGTCCCCCTCTCTCAATATTCTCTTGGACAAGTTAAAATAGGTTAGTGGTTTTATAGTTAGTACAAATAATAAAAGAAGAGTTGGTCTGAGTGCACTTGGGGGATGTTATTAGTACTCATGGGTTCCCATTTTATGGTAATATTTTTTTGAAATGGTGGTATGTATTATATGAACAATCACTAAGATTGCTAGTGCCTTTAAACTACATGTATATCCCCAACACCTTGATTTTCCTATATGATTGCATTGGTCTATGTGAATCAAATGGTGTGCATAGTATTTTATAGCATGTTCATCCTTATCAGGTTGTTTTAATCTAGTTTTTAATGTGTGAATATGAGGATACAAATAAGATAATTCTCCTTGTGCTAAAGGTGATCACAATTGAGGTTTTTAGAATAGCATTTCATCAATTTTAGAGCTTGTCCTCTTGTGAGAGATCTAAGTTAAATTAATACATGGTCTTCAACCCAATATCATGGTGATGGTCTAATTATAGTTTAATATACCAATGGATATGAAATCTCAAATCATGTGTGAACCAAGTGAGGTTAAAGATTGAAGTCACATGCCTTATAGATAGTCACCTATAAAATTATGTAGGAGTGCTTAGACATTGGGTTGATAAGATATGTGAACTTCATGATATATATTTGACAAGTTTGAAATTGGTTTGAAAGTAAAGAAACATTAAACCATAGTCAAAACTGCACTTAAACCCTTCATTGACACTTATAGAGGTACAAAGCTAGAAAAGTTACAAAATGGGATAATTTACCTTAATCTTACTAAAAGAGGATTTTTCCTTACATAGTATCATCTTATAGTAAATATTTATGAGGTTTGTTCAAGCATAATGGCTTCACTCTTGTTGCCTAGACCTAGATTTCACACCTTGACACAAGAAGAATCTTGTTTTATTAAGATAGACTAATGGTTGAGTGAGGTTTCAATTTAATCAAGTTCCTAATGAAACACTCAGACAAATACAATGAAATTAGGCCAAAATAAACTTATAACTTTCAATGCAACAATGACACATAGTGTATGTATGATAGTGAAATGGTAACATGGTCTTAACGTAGAAATGCATGCATTTAGGTTTGGGATGGATCTAGTGACTTAAAGAGGATCCAAAAGAATAAAACATAGTATTAAATTTACATATTAACATCTAAAATAATATCTCATATTCTATAAATAACACCTATAATCTGGTTCATACTATAGACCTATAATATCATTGATGGTAAGATTAATGTCAAGGAAAAAATGATACATTCAAGTGAGAGATAACCTAGTTACCTCAGGAAGAACTCAAAATCATGAAGTAAATTACTCAAACCTATAATAACACCTACATGAAATTCTTGACTTCTCTGATGAATACCTATAGTTTGGACTCTCAACTCAAACTAGCTCATGTTAATGGAAAATGCAAGTTTGTTTAGTATGCAGTGGTGAAATATGGATGGACACATTGAATACATTATAAAAGTGATCATATAATATTTAATTAAGATTAAAATATTTAAATAATTATAGATAAGGGTGAATAGTTAGGTTTCAAACCTCAACCTAAAGCAAATAAGAACCTTGCACAATTACATAGACCTAGAAGCTAGTTTAGGTAATTTGAAGATTTAAGGGTACTAGAAGCATAATCAGGGCCTAAAAATTGGTACATAGTGTCATAATAACATAATAAATACCTAAATGGTATCATTTTATTCAAAATTATAATGTAATTGTATTTTATTTTGTCTCAAAACAAAGGCACTCTATAAAGGACACAACCTATAGATCTTGTACATGAGTGGTCAAAAGATGAATGGTAGAGTTATTGATGCATTATATAATGATGTGTAGGGTTTATTTGAAGGTGAATACAGAATTAAAATTTCATATATTCATTTAAAACACTCATAAGGGTCATATACTAAGGAAACATAATCTTGCAGACTAGGCCTAAACCCTCATGGCCTCTAACTTGATTCATATGACCACATGAGATCTTTCTAAACCATGTGACAGAAGATAATAATAGTTGAAGGGAGTCATATACTCCAAATTTTTATAATTGGTACAAATTTTTATAATCTAACCTTTATGAACCATCACAATGAACCTAACCCTCCTAAAACCCTCTTATTGGCCAAATTTGGCCCACATACCAAGCTTTTGCCTAGATTGAATATATGAAAAAAGTTCCTATTTGAGTGAAATATCAAATGATTTATACAAGATTTAAAGGACCAGATCATCATAGGACATCATGTAGAAATGGACAAATCATCTTGATTGTGTATTTAATAAGTACACTTGGGAGGTCGACCAAAGCTAAAGAAATACATGGACATGAATTCCTTCATTCATAAATCATTCTCTACAAATTTCATGACTTGATGAGATTTATATCTCAAGTTACAAGCATTCAAATTTGAATAAGTAGTCTGGGATGGGTGCACAAACGTCAAGTTTAAATTTTGGAAAATAGTTGTTTAAATTAAAGTGTTCCTAGTATGAATCTGAAAGTGATAAGTATCCAAATATTTGGAGCTAGTATCAAATCTAATGGTGAGAAGTAATCTAACATATGTCAATGGGTCTTGAAGATCAATGGTACATTTTTGATCATGCATTAAAGATTAATGGTGGGCATCAAGTCAAAAGGTCAATGAGGTCCATAAAAAACATGCTAGACTAATAAGTGTGACATTTTCAAATGCCAAAATCAAAGACAATTTGGGGATTCTGAGTGTCATGATCTTTTGAGATCTTAGTAGATCTAATGGTGTGCATCAACTAACAATACCAATGGGCTAAAATAGATCGATAGTGCACATTAAATCATGAAAAGATGGATCAATGGAGAGTGGTGATTCAAAAGGTTAGTGGATGTTAAAGACAAATAAGGAGCTACCAAGTTTTATGACCATGGAAACTATCAATAAAATACATGGTTTGCATTCATTTGTATAGATAAATATCAACAGTGCACAACCAAGAAGATATAATGGTGCTCATCAAATACAAATCACAAATTGATGGTCAATGATGAAGGTTAAAGGTGCTATAATCTCATAGGCTCAAATCAAGATCAATGGCTAAAATAAAATGTCAAAAGATAAGGGACTTTGATTAGAGGTCAAAATATGATCCAAGTTGAACCAGAGTAGATATTTTAGGATCAAACATTGTCATTAAAGCTCTAAAAATGTAAAATAGGTCTTTTGAGTCTATTAAAGATAAAAGGTGGGATACTAGGTTGTTCAAGCAATGTAGATATACCCATGTTGATATTATAGCTATATGAAAACCAATAAATTGAATTAGTTTTCATCTATAGTAGATATATGTCAAAGGGTTGTAGTAAATAACATTCTAAGGCATAAATATGATAGTCATATCATCCATAATTCAATAGTAACATTCAACCTCCCAAATCAGACATAGTCATGGTTCAGTCACATCCATAGATATGGAGAACTTGTCCTTATAATCAAGCCATGAAGAGGATGGTGTAGAGTCCCAAGATGGAGATATAGTGATTTAAAATTTCAATTGAAACATTAAATGGATTATTAGAACCTAAAAGATTGTTATTTCTTAAAAAGAGCATGGATCATCATCCTAAGAACATTCTTATCATATATCATATTTCTTAATCAATGAAATAGCTTGATGGATATTGGGATAAATAAAGGTTTATCTATTTATGATGGATTACATCTTGATTTGATCAAAATATGGTGAATAATTTGATAAAGGTGATTGGGACTCCATCAGGGTAATTGGACCCCATTTATTGATTTTTACATGTATATTCCCCATCTCTCTCATTCCCTTCTACTATATATACATGTTTCTAATCCTTGAATTATATCCCTCTCTTGGACATGACTAGACTCTACCAAGATTGAGCTTCATATCCTCTTGAGATGAATATAATATTATTTCACATTTCATTATTTTGGTATAGTGTGTTAATTTCAGTTTGATTTGCATATGTGGTAGAAATCTCTCCCTTGTCAAGTCCTGATCTCACCTAGCTACTAGTATATCCTGTTAGGTAGGTCATGTTTAGTGTTTAATGTCATTTTATTAAAGCTAGTATGTGGATACATTGAATGTTTAGTGCCTTAAATCATGCCTCTCCATCAATTCCCTTAGGTTTTGATCACTTGGTGAACCTCTGCATGAAATATTGATGTATAAGAAACTTTAGAGTTATAGATCCAATCATTGTTTTATCTTGTTAGTGTTTTAGAAGCTCAAGTAGGAGTGGATGAACAATAAATTTAGGTTCATCACAAATGTTATCTTAGATTTACCTTTTAATTATATTTCTCTCCCTTTTCACCCCAACATTTGTAGGTTTTAGTGTAAATGAGCTAAGTGATGCATCAAAAGAGATAGCCTCTTTAAAAATCCTAGAGGTCTGACCCAAGATTAGGTAACCTACAACCTAGGGTCATTCCCATGTTTTAA
Source organism: Torreya grandis (assembly GCA_037957365.1). Classification (NCBI taxonomy): domain Eukaryota; kingdom Viridiplantae; phylum Streptophyta; class Pinopsida; order Cupressales; family Taxaceae; genus Torreya; species Torreya grandis. The sequence goes on along the minus strand of JARHVA010002130.1, from coordinate 1,134,381 downwards.
TATATTTGAGTCGAGGTCTTGAATAATCCATTGATCAACTAGGGTGAAATCTAGACCTCCAATAGTTTTGGCACACCCAGTAAGACAAGGTCCAAAAGAGTGGAAAGATTATTGGTGCATCTTTCCTCCAATCAAATTTTAAAAGCAAGAAATTTAGTACCAATGGTGAATTCAAATTAAATATTTTGGTTGTAATCATCCCATGTATGTCTAATTGAATATTTTAATCAATTTTTACATCTCATTTTACATATGAGGTTGATATGAATAGCTATGGTGAATAACCCCTATAATTCACCTCCTTATCAGCAGTTCCAATGTGATCCCCATGACCCATATGAACCTAAATAACCTTACCAAGAGTTATATCAAAGCTATGATTATCCTCATCAAGTCTCTTATGATACTTATTATCAAGAACATGGTTTTTATCTTCCTTATGACCCATATCAGCCCTACCATGATCTCTATTAGCTTTATGATGAGCATCACCAACCCTATATAAAGCCTTACTAGAATTATGATAACCCATACCAATCCTATGATAACCCTCATGAATTATATTGTCTTCCTAATCAACCTAATCATGCCACAATACATTCTATATATATACTTAAACAAGTCCTATTGGACCAAAAAATGAATATGATAAACATTTATACATTGAAAGGGTATGGATAGGAAATTATAAAACATATCATTAGAGGGGTTTAGACTTTAGTGAAATAGGTAAAGGAGGATTGGATGTCTTTAATTAGGAGGGGTTTTTTTATAAATAATGGTGACATGCTTGACATATATGGACTCATCTCCAAGATTAAGGAGAAGCTGTCAACCCATGAATAACATCAAACACCCCATCACCCATCTTGTCTTCCCTCATTCACCTCATGTCAACCTCATGTTGAGATTCCCATCACCACTCATAAAACCTCAAAAAATTAGTTTCAAACCAATCATAGTTCCCTTAACTCCTCTCAACCTTATCCTCATAGAAATCTATCCAAGGGAGAGTCCTGGAGGAAAGGAAAGTTTGTGTTGAAAGAGCTAACCATCATGAGTAATCAAGGTCTGATTTTGAAGCCTCCCTTGATATTAAAATTAGAGATGTAGATAAACATTTATAATAGACATTGGTATCTACAAAGGCAACATCACCTCAACTACACATACCTCCTTTCATTATTTAAGCCACAATGCACATTATGTAGGAAAACCATGATCCTAAGTTTACATCATGGAGTCAATTCATGCAGTCAAGTAAATCTAAAGTCACTCAATACCCACCCTTTCCTCCTTAACAATATAAGTCCTTTCCCATATGGATATCCATCCAAATTGATATTTGGAAGGAGAAAATGGTGATTGTTTAAGACAAGCATATAAAAATAATGAAGGAGAAGGAGAGACAAAATCTAAAGGTTAAATAAAAACCTATATCTTTTCCATATTTGAGGTATATCTAAAGATGTTCTCAAAATAAGAGGGAGACTTCAATTGTGAAGGTTGAAGGGTATTTTGAAGCTGTTGAAGAGTCTCAAGAAGGCTATAATGAAAATAAAGTTCTTGTGGAAGAAGGTGCTCCTTCCATTGCCCAACTCAACTTGTTTTCCCTACAATAATTTTTTCAAGAGTCAACCATTCTCAAGGTTTCAAGCTACAAGAAGGTTCCCTCCATTCCTAAACCCATCCATGACCCATCCATCACACCTCATACTCCATCTCCAACCTAGCATCCCCCCATCACATCTTATCTTTCACCTCAAACCCATGAGCCTATCCATCAACCTTACACCCCACCCTTTCTTGAGAAGGAGCCCATTTTTATATAAGTAAGTGAGGAGGAAATAGCTCAAGCCATAGCTGGTCAAGAATATGTCATGAGTGATTATGAGGAAGAAATAACCATAAGTACTCCCATTGGTGAACATAAGAACAATTCAACCTTATTTAATGAATAGAAACATATTGAAGATTCTTTTGTAGTTGTGCATGAGGTAGAGTGCATTATCAAGAAGAAGGAGAGAAATTTCAAGTCATTCCTCAAAAGTTTATAGTCCTAGAGGAACCTCTTGAAACCAAGGTGGAAGTTGATATTCTTGTAAGTGACTCCATACCTTAGCCTAATTTTGAACCACTCTTAGATTATTGGTATCAAAAAATGGATCTCTTCTAAGAAGAGCTTTGCAAATTTGAAATTTAAGTTCTTAAGAAGGTAGAGAAAGAGTTTTCCATGGAGGATAATGACCAACATTAGGTGGAGTATGAAAATATCCTTAAAGATCTTGATAAGTTTTTATCTAATAATAAGGAGACAAAGACACTCTAGGTGCTAAAAGGACTCAAAGATAATTCTTAGATAAGATGTCACTTGCAGAGATTATAGATGACAAGTAGTGTGAGAAGGATCCTTAAGAAGAAGACCAGTTTGTCTTTGTTGGTGACTAGTTTGTTATTGATGACTCACTCCAAGAGATGTGAGAGTTTGTAGGAAATAAGAGTGCCTCATCAAGGGTCATATTCAATAATAATCCTAATTTTTAACTTGTACCATCTCTTGGACTAAGTGAGTTTATGAATTTTTATTTTGATCCAGGTGGATCATGCTTCATCTTAACTAATTAAGTTCCTTGTACATAATTAGTTGTTTGTTTCTTTTTTCCAAGTGTTATCCTAGCACATTTAGGTTATTGGTCCTTGATTTATGTAGATTATTTTTCCTTTTTGTTATGTGTTTCCTTTTCTAAAGAGCCTTAGACACTTTTTTTAATTTCTTGTTGTCTTTTTATTTCAATAATTATCCAAAGGTTGGTCACCAATTTTAGCCTCAAAGAAATGTGTTAGATAAGAGAGGAGACTCCATGCCGAATGGAATAGTCAAGAAAAATGGTCTAGGATCTCAAGCATAGTAGGTATGCTTCCTTGTGAGTCACCAAAAATGTTTGCCAAATTTGGCCCACATACCAAGATTTTTTTTGGATTAAACAAATGATCAAAGTTCCTATTACAGTGAATGATAAAATGGCTTATAAAAGATTTGAGGGACCAGACTATCAGAGGATGTCATGTAGAAATGGATGGATCATCTTGATTATTAATTTAATAAGTGCACTTGGGAAGTCAAATAGAGACAAATAAATAACTGGACATGAATTCCTTCATGCCTAAATCATTACTTGAAAATTTTGTGACTTGATGAGCTTGTTATCTCAAGTTACAAGCATTCAAAGTTGAATAAGCAGTCTAGGATGGGTGCATAGATGTCAAGTTTAAGATTTAGTAAGTAGCCATTTAAATTTAAATGTTCCCAAAATGAACATGCAAGTGACAATTATCTAAATATTGAGAGCTAATATTAAATATAATGGTGAGTGGTGATCTGATAGTTGTCAATGGGTCTCAAAGATAAAAAGTGTGCATTTTATCATGCATCAAATATCAATGGTAAATGTCAAGGAAAAAGGTCAGTGGGGTCCATAGGAAACATACAAGACCAATAAGTGTCACATTATCAAAGGCTAAAATTAAAGACCAATGTAAGGATGCCAAATGGAAAGATCTCATGAGCTCATAGTAGATCTAATGGTTCACATTGAATGATAAGACTAGTGGGTCCAAATAGATTGATGGTGTGCATTTCATCATACAAAGGTAGATCAATGGTGAGAAGTGAGTCAAAATGTTAGTGGATCTCAAAGATAAATAAGGAACTACCAAGAGTCATGACCATGGAAACTATTAAGAAAATCCATGGCTTGCATTCATTTGTATAGATAAAGATCAATGATGTATGACTAAGAAGATCCAATGGTGCTCATCCAATGTGGATCATAGATCATTGGTCAATGATGAAGGTCAAATGTGATATAATATTTAAGGCTCAAATCAAGATCAGTGGCTAGAATTATAGGTTGAAAAGCTAAGGGACTTTGATTGGAGGTCAAAATATGATCCAAGTTGAGCCAGAGTGGATATTATAGGATCAAACATCATCATTAAATCTATACAAAGGTAAATAGGTATTTCGAGTTTATTAAATATAGAAGGTGGGATATTATGCTATTCAAGTAATGTAGATGCACCCATGTTGATATTATAGATATATGAAAACCATTAAATAGGTTTGGTTTTAATCTATAGTAGATATGTGTGTAGGGGTTGTAGTAAAGAGCATGCCAAGGCATAAATATGATAGTCATATCATCCAAAATTTAGTAGGAATATTCATCTACCTAAAGTAAACATAGTCATGGTTTAGTCAAATCCATCCATATATATATCTTATACTTATAATCAATCCAAGAAGAGAATGGAGTAGAGTCCCAAGATGGAGATCTAATGGTTGAAAATTGCATTTGAAGCATTTAATGCATTCTTGGAACCTAAAATATTGTTTTTTATTAGCAAGATCATGACTCATCATCCTAAGAACATTCTTGTCATATATCATATTTCTCAACCAATGAAATATCTCTGAGGCTATTAGGACAAATAAAGGTTAATCTGTTTATGATGGATTACATCATGATTTGATTAAAATATGGTGGAGAATTCAAGAAAAGTAGTTAGGACTCCATCCAGGTAATTAGATCCCATTTATTGATTTTTGCATGAATTTCCCCCATATTTATCATTCCATTATACTATATATATATATATATATATATATAGGTTTCTAATCCTTGAAATTGATCTATCTCTTGGGCATGACTAGACTCTACCAAGATTAAGCTTTGTAACCTCTTGAGATGAATAGAAGATTGTTTCACATTTCATTACTATGGTATATTGTGTTAATGTAATTTTGATCTACATATATGGTATAAATATCTCCCTTTTCAAGTCCTGATCTCACCTAAATACTAGTCTATCTTATTATGTAGGTAATGTTTAGTGTTTAATGTCATTTTATTGAATCCAACATGTGGATACATTAACTAGTTAGTGCCTTGAATCAGGCCTCTATGTCACTTCCCTCAGGTTTTGATCACTTGGTGAAATTTTGCATGAAATATTGATACATAAGAGACTTTGGAGTTGTATATCTAGTCATTTTTTTGTCCCATTAGTTTTTTAGAAGCTCAAGTAGGAGTGGATGAACAATCAATTTACGTTCATCACCCACGTTAGGTTAGATTTCCATTTTAGTTATCTCTCTCCCTTTTTACCCTAGCATTAGTAGGTTTTAGTGTAAATAAGCAAAATGATGCATTAGATGAGCTATCCTCATTAAAAATCCTATAGGTCTGACATATGATTAGGTAACCCATAGCCTAGGGTCATTCCCATGTTTGACTAGATTTGGGTAGAGGACTTAAATAATACTTTGCTCAACTAGGGTGCAATCTAGACCTCCAACACCTCTCAAGAACCCAATCTAGAATATATGAAAGGAGATTCATCCAAAAGTGGTGAAATAGACTTGGAAGTAATTTTAACTTGTTTGTAACTCTCTCAAGATCCTTAACATCTAGTCATTTCGTATTGTCACTTGTATGTACATGCCTAATATTGTGTTTTCTATAATATTTGAGTTGAATTAGAGGTGTAAAAAGGAATAGGTGAATTAAAATCATTGTTTTTTATATGTACATGTATAATACCTCATTCTCATCTCAATGATGCATGAAAGTTGCTCTACTAGGTTGGTCATTATAGGCAGTCTTGAACAAGATAGTGAGAAAGCAATGTGACTATCAAAGTTGATAATGAGAAGTTTGTTTTGAGTTTCATTGAGGTCTATTTGATATAAAAAAGGATAAATAAGGTTTTAATGAGTTTTATAACACCTATATAATGAATCTCCTTGAATTTTATAGGTCACTTAAGTGACAAATGTGAAAACATGCCTAGAATGCTAGTAAATGACTATAGAAAGTGAATGCCAAGTGACACAGGGAAAAATATCAGTTAAAGGGTATAAATTACTATCAAAAATCATATCTCCACATTTTCAATTTAGGGTGTATGTTTCAATGACTCCTATGGTAGTTTAAGATAGTTATGAATAGTCAAGTGGACTCTTCATTGAGAAAGGTAATTTCAAGAAGGAAATGAAGGGTCTCTATGCTAAATTTTAGGAGAATTATGTAATTCAGATGGACACTTATCCAATATAAATTCATATCCTATTTTCCAACTCATTCTCTTTCATTTTAATTGGTTTTCACATCTTGACACTTGGAATTGTGACTATCCAACTTCATTCATTCTCTCTCCTCTCTTATGCTCTATATATACAATCCATTTGGCATTGTAAAATAATCCACAAATGGTATGAATAAGACCTACTAGTTTAAATACTATATTTTCCTTTGAATAAATATTTTCAATCTAGTTTTGAGTTCATATATTCTTGTCTAAGTGTGTGAAGTAGTGTAAAGTGGAATGATAAGTGATAATATATATCCTTGTGTTTTCTTTACTCTTTCATGTTTGGTGCAAGTAGTCTACCATCTAATAGGTCATATGAAGTGTAGTTAGTAGTATTTGTCTATCTCTAAGTTTAAGTAATAAAATTATTGTTTACAATCAGACCTCATGTTCATTCACCTTGATTAGTGTAATGCATATCACCTTCATATTTGAAACACTTATGTTAGAGCAATCTAAGATGTTAAAGCTAATATTGTGAGTCATATTTCATAGTGAAATAATATGGTAATCTAATGGAGATCAATCTAGTGTATAACATATTTATAATAGGTTACTTTCATGTTTCCTTCTATCTCTTTCTATCTAAGTAAACAAATAGTATTGGTGATAAGCTATCAAAGACTAATCTAGGGAGCTAGCCCTTAACTCTAGAGGTTTACCTATGCTATAGGCAACCCATAGGCTTAGAGGTAATCCAATGTTTCACTCAATTTGGAAAAGGCTTGAAAAACATCTCAAAGGGTTCAAGATTGAGTGACAATAGTGCCCCAATTAGGTAGATAATGGTAAGGATTTGACCATAGGCAGTTATAATTTGTAAAATCTAAATAGATCAAAACATAATGATTTTCCCAAAGGTATTTATAATCATTAGCTCTATGGGTGGGATGATACATAATGATTTTACAAAAAGAATTTATAATCATTGGTAGAATGATGGGAGTATAATGGAAAAATAGAATAGGGGGCTTACATACTGAATATATACTCATGAAGGAAGAGTAAGATGGTACAAAGGAGAAAGATGAATTTGGGAAACTTTCTAGTATGGAGATACATGTCCTAACTAGTAAGGTTTTTTAAATTATTTAATTATTTAATTACATTATATTGGGGAATGAATTGGGTAGATCATGAATTTTATAGTTGCCAAGGGGAAGTATTTTGGATGCATTGTTTGTAAGATTTACCAAGCTTATTTTTGATATAGCACATGATAGTATATATTTTAATAGAACACCATGATAAGTTAGCTTAAATATGCATAAATAATGACACCCGATCTAATAAATAATTAAAAATAATGCACCAATGATAAACACCATGATGACAATGCTGACATATGAATATCGATGGATTCAAGAATAATGTGCAAGGAGTCACCTAATGAACACACATAGACTGAATCAAGTCAAAACAAGAAAGCAAAAAAATAGGCAAAAAAATAAATAGAAAGATAAAAACCTATGAAAAATAAAACAAAACAAATAAAAGAACACAAAACACAAATAATGGTTGATCACAATGTTAGCACAAATAGAGAATAAAGAAGATGATGAATATTACCCCTAGGCTAAGGAGATAATGACACAAACATATAAAATGGGGGTGGGGAGAAGATAAGGAAGGGGTAGCCAAGTTGACTCTAGACGCACTAAGCAAGTGGACTCTGCTTACATAGTTTTATGGATGAAATATCTAACATAAACTTTAGGCTAAATATAGTTATCCCATGAAGTAGGATAGAATAAAAATGATGATCGACAAAAGAATGATTGATTTTGTAGAGGAATATGAGAATGGTCTCATAAAATGATGAGTACATGGGACATTAGGGGTCAAAAAGGATATAGAAACTAACTGACAAGTGTTTTTTTGTGAAATAGATAGGGATATACGAATCTTTAACACAAATAAGTGGTTGATTTAGTGATTTTTAGGATTTTCTATATCTTTTGCAAATTTTTTTGGAATTTTCAAAGTATCTTAAATTTATTGAGAATGACAAGATACTAAATGATGTAACTCACAAAACAATGAGAGTGTGTTATCTTATACTACTTAAAAAATGGTGAGAGTATGGTAGATTTAGATAACCTCAACATGAATCTAGTGTTTCCTATAGTCTCATAAAGACTTCAAGTCATTGTAGTTCTACCTTATAGTAGATAAATTTGACTAGATAATAACAAGTTTATAACAATATGTAAAGAAGGAAAATGATACAAGACAGTAGAGGAATGGCAAGGTGGTACTTCAAGGCATGATAAAAGGTGTTGTTCCTAATTTGACCAAAGGCAATTATAATTAGTAAATAATGGCATAGGTTAATGATACTAATTTTCCCATAGGTGTTTATAATTAGTAGCATGATAGTGGGAGTTTTATTTACCCAAAGGTAGTTATAATTAGTAGCACTCAAAATGAAATGAAACAAGAAATAAAGGATGCAACTAACAAACCACTATCATACTATTCCAAAATACAATATCTATCTATAATACATAATCAACTAATGAAAATTGATCTAAATTCCCTCACTAAAGATTCTCATATAACCAATGGAATGGAACCAAGGTCAAAGGGTTGGGTAGGAAAGTTAAAAACAACTTGATCAATAGGAAAGGCATGATAGAATGGTATAAGATATGGTATAAAGAAGATCATAAATATTAAGGTATAATAGAAATAAGCCTCATAAACAATCCTTCATGTCTCCCAAACAAATTAATGCTTAAGGTGTATAATATTTATCGGCTCATCAAGTTCATCTCCATCTGGTGTAGTGAACCTATATGCTCTAGAGACATAATTTGAAATAATAATATAGCTGCCTATCCAATTGGGTTTGAAATTTACTTTATGCTTATTATCAACCATCATATTCTATTAGTTTTCTTTTAAAATAAGATCTAAAATATCAAACTCTCTATGTTTGACATGTTGCTTATAGTGGCATGGAGTCGGTTCTAGTACACTTGAAGGCTATTGAAAGTGGCCATGTATTTCTCATCAAGTAGCACTAGCTCTTATAGGTGAGAAACTCTATAATCTTCGTCATCAAGGGCATGCTTCAATTAGATGCACAAAGAAGATAACTCAACCTCAATGGGAAGAATGGCCTCAGTGCCATAAACTAGGGACTATAAAGTGGCTTTAGTAGGGGTATGGTAATTAGTGAAATATGCCCGTAGGGCACAAAATATTTGGAGGTTTCAATCATAGACACCATCATTAATAATATTTTTAAGGATGTTGAAAATGGTTTTGTTGGATGATTCAGCCTAACCATTACCTTATGTGTAATATGTGGTAGAAAAATGTTGAGTAATGTTATGCTCAACACATAACATTTTGACATCCTTGTTTTTGAAAGATCCACCATTATTAGATATAATGTAAAATAGGATACCATAGTGGCAAATACAATGGTTAAATATGAACATGGAAATTTGTTTTCCAATCATGTAAGTGATGGGTATAGATTCAACCCACTTAGAGAAATACTTGATAGTAGTAAGGATATGTTTATGGCCATTTGATGAGGTTGGATTAATTTTCCCAATGAGATCAAGTCCCCATGTTGCAAATGGCCATGGTGTAAGCATTATTTTTAGTGTTTTGGCTAGGGAATGAATTATATTGGCATGACTTTGACATTTATCATATCTTTTGACATAATTAGTTGCATCTACATCCATAATTAGCCAATAATACCCAATACATAAGATTTTTTTGGTCTAATATGGCCCCAATTATATGGGCTCCACATGATCCTTAATGAAATTCCCATAATGCTAATGTTGATTTTTCTAAATTTAAATAATGAAGTAGATGTCCATCAAAGTTACAGTGGTAAAGGGCTAGTCCAACTAAGGTATATCATATATTTTTATGGGTAAATGCATTTTGTTATTTACATGATAAGTCTAGTGGTATGATATGGATGTGAAGTTAGGTAAAAAGGTATAAATACCATATAGAGATGGGACCAACAATATCATAGATCATTGTGATGGTTGAAGGCTCATGAGAAGGTGCTAGTAGATTTTTAATGATGAATTGATATTATGTTGCCTTGTTTATGTGATAGATCAAAGAGATAATGGTGGCCATGGCATATGATATTTTTTTACTAGCCCTTAGTATGTGTTCAAACTATAAATTGATAATCTATTATTTGAGAGTCTCAATCATGGCCTTGTATGGCACCAACTTGTCATCTTTGGTCACAAAGTGGTCTATAACCTAATTGATGATTAACTGATAATAACCATAAACCATTATATGCTAAATATTCCATTATACTACTTGGTGAAGCCTTGTGATGAGTGATTCATATTCAACCATGTTGATATTACAAGGAAAGATGCTACATAATGATTTAGGGATAAGATCCCCCTACAGTGTAATAAATAATAAGCCTAACCCTGATCCATGCGATGTTAATGATCCATCAAAATATAACTTCTAATGTTTTTCCTCAAGAGGTGTTTCAATGATGCTCATAATGGACCCATCTACGAATTAGAAAGTTATATGTTTGGTATCTACAAGGGGAACTTCAACACGCTGATTTACAATAACTTATCCCTTGATGGATTTTTGGTTGACATATTCTATCTTAAAATCACTCAGAAGAATGATCCATTTGGCCATGTAGCCTTGTAAATTTGTCTTAGATAGTAAATACTTGATCATATCTACTTCAAAAATAACTATGGTCTTGTTGTTGATCATGTAATGTTATAGTTTTTGAGCTGTAAAGACCATAACTAAATAGGATTTTTCAATAGGTGTATATTTGTATTCATACATAACCAGTGTATGAATTAGATAGTATATGGCATGTTTTTTTCCATTATTATCATGTTGAAATATAAATACCCCCAAGGATTTTTTTTGTGGCAAATAGATACAGTAAGAATAGATTTCTTAACATTGGAGGTAATAAAACACCTAGATTAAGAAGCTAATCTTTAATGTTATGGAAGGTTTTCTATCATTCATCATCCCAATGAAATGTGACACCCTTATTCATTAAGTGTGTAAATTGATGGCATTTATTATAAAATTGAGATTTGAAGTGTCTAATAGACTCAATCCTACTCTAAAAATGATGGAGATGATTCAAATTAGAAGTTGGTGGCATCTCTATAATGGCATGTCCTTTGGCTGGATCAACTTCAATGCCTCTGTGAGAGATGATGAAGCCTATACATTTTTCTAAAGTAAATCCAAAAAAAAAACTTTTTGAGATTGAGTCTAACCTTGTATTGATGAAGCCTCTCAAATATACATCATAATGCAGCTAGATGATCAACCTAGGTCTTTGATTTACCTAGTATGTTGTTGACATAATCTTCAATAATGTCATGAATCATATCATGAAATATGATGTCATGATTCTTTGGTATATGGTCCCATCATTCTTGAAACCAAATGGCATAACCTAATAACAAAACACTCCCCATGGAGTGGTGAACATTGTTTTATGTTTGTCTTCTAGTACAATCTGGATCTGGTTGTATCCTAAAAATCCATCCATTAGTGAAAGCATTTCATATCCTATTTTGGATTCAAATATCATGTCAATGTTTGGAAAAGGAAAGTCATCCTTGGGGCAGGACTTCTTTATATCTCTAAAATTAGTGAAGATTTTGATTCCTTTAGGATTTTTAATAATTGGCACAACATTTTAGATTCACTCTAAATAATTAATTAGTGGAATACATATCACTTATAAAATCTTTTCCAACTCTTTCTTTATTAATAAAATAATGTGAGGATGCATCTTGCACAATTTATGCTTCACTATTTTTCCATCAAGATGTACATCAAGGTGGTGTAAAACTAAGTTGGGTTTAAAACCTAGCATGTTGGAATAGGCCCAAGTAAATATGTTAATAAATTACCTCAAAAGGGATATAAATATGTCATGTTTTTCCTTAATGAGGGATGAACCTAATTTGATCCATTTTGGGTCATCTGGAGTCCCAATGTTAACTTCTATAGTGTCTTATATGAGGAGAGACAAGTTGTATTCCAAAATGATTGACAAATATTTGAATTAGATTATAATGGAAAAGTCCTCTATTTAGACTGGCTCTTCAAGCTCTCCTAAACAAGATAGATCAAAATATCCTAATTTTAGGGATGGCCAAGTTACAAACATTATTAGAAATTCTTGGATGATTTTGTCAAAGGCATGATATTCTTTAGAACTAAAATCAGACCCGTAAGCAAGTTCATTAATAGTGGTATCCTAAGATATGTTTTGGGAAAGGTGAATGCCCCCATCTAATGGTGCCTAAAATAGGTTTTCACCACTAGACTGGCCATTCTCTTTACTTTTAACTTGGTCCAAAATTGCTTCAAAGAGGTTTTCACTTTGGTACCTCAATGTTTTATTTATTTCTTTGTGGCTAAGGGTGTTTACCTAATCTCCAAAATAGGATATAAGATCCATTTATATTGATAACCCTTATTTTTGGTCTTGTAATGAAACATTGCCTCTTAGGAATAAAAATTTGCAAAAGGCCTCATCATTCTCAAACTCATCTACATGCACTGTGTATTTTTGTTGGTCCTAGGTTATAGATTTTATACTCGACCTCTATATGTTTTCAATGTTCCTAAGGCTATATATCTCAATTGATAGTGACCTTCATGCTTAAATGAGAGAACTTGAGACATTGATATAATGTTGACAGGATTGCCCATATCTCATGTATCCAAGGTCAACCCAAAAGCAAATTACATGACAAATTTAGGTCTAACACATGACATAGTGTATCATGGGTCAAGGGATCAATAATAACTAGCAAAATGATGGTTCCTTATGATTATTATTCTTCATTGTCATAGGCTTTGATAGTGATTATTTATGGTTGGAGATCAATTGTTGTGTATCTAATATGCTTGATGAGCTTTAGGGACACAATATTTAAGCATGATCCATTGTCTATGAGGGCATGTTTCAATTTATGTCATGTTATCACACCTTCAATTTACAATGGATTGTTATAGAGAGGGAGAAGGAATGACATATTTCTTTGGTTGAATGTTATTTGTTGGCCTAGGGTTAGATGTCCAACCAAATCTTGGAATTTGTTGGGATTATATCATTGGGAACTTTTGATTGGCATATGAACTCTATTAAGATGTTATTATGGATGGTAGATGTATGCAACAATCTATAATGGAGATTTGTGTAGGCATCTTCTGAAGTTGTTCCATAATATTGAATGTCTTTTACTTTATAGTGGTATATGGCTTGTTCCTAGCCAGAATGGTGGGTTGGATGGGTTCAGTGGTAAATGGTTACAGGTTGATAATAGTAATATCTAACCACTAAGTTATGATTGCACAATGGAGATTAGATACAATACCATTTTTGATATAAAATGATGATGATGAGGGGTGAGATAGGATAAGTCTCAGTTGTCGATGAACTTGTATGTGGTCATAAGGAAATAATGATTTATCTATATAAGGTCCAAAAGTAGCAATCCCTACTTGTTGGTGCACTTGAGTATGGCCCCAAGTTAAGGAAGGATCACTAGAATAGGTTGGTTGATTATAACTATTTAGTAATGGTCCTGTTCACTTATCACTTGGTATTAGATTGATGGTAACGGTGGAAACAACCTCTTATAATAAGACCTATAACTTTGTTATAGTCATGTGCAACTATGTGGTAAGTTGGTTATTTGCATCATTATGGCCTTAGTTCCATCCATTTAGTTGACATTATTATTATTTCTATTGGAATTGTTATTATTATCTCATCTATTCATACTATTGTTTTTGTTTTGGTCTTTATTATTAATATTATTGGTTGTTATTATTATGTTGTAGAAATGGGTTTTGGTAGATTCCAAAGTTATGATTGGATGCAGATAATCTATTATCCAATGTATTATATCCATTTTCCAATATATTTTCAATGAGGTGATTTATCTACACACAATGACATATATTATATCTATGAAACTGATGGTATTCACATAACTCATTTTCTCAATACCAGTTTAGATAAGGAATGCCCTTAGGATAATGTTTTAAAATAATCTAACTAATCATATTAACAGTGGCTAGTTTTTAAAATGTAGATTTAATGGGTTCTCCAATGTCACTAAAAACTTGATGAGTAGGCATATTTATCCTTAGAGGAGGGTTTTGAAAAGGTAATGGTTGTTGTGTTTATTGAGCTGGCCTAGGCTGCTATAAAGGCTACATGTGTTGAATGGGTTGTTGGTGAGGAGTAATTTTCATTTGCAATGTTGATTGAGTAGATGGTGTTTGTATTGTTTGGACATGATGTAAATTAGTTACTCCATTTCCAAAAACATTCTTGTTATGATTGAATTGTTTGGATTTTTCATAATTATTGGCCTAGGCTAGTGCTGATGCTTACGCTTAGACTCAATTTTAGTTATTATTTAGCAATTTCCTTGATTTTGGTTATGGTTATGGTTTGATGAGGTAAGATTTATAATCCCTTTGTTGATAAGGGCCTTTTAAATTAATAAGCCTTTATTGATGATCTCCTTAAAAGTATGTGCACATTACAGCTCTAGATGATAGAATATCTCACTGTGCAAATTCTTAGTAAACACAATGGCCAATTATTTATCTAGTAAACTATGGGTAAAGAAACTAGAAAATGCTCTCAATTATTGTAGATAGCTTTTGAAAATTTAACTAGATTTATGATTGGATTGAGTCAAATCTACCAAAGAAATCTCATGTTTGATATTGTAGGATAAATGTTACTCAAATTTATCTCAAAGATCATCAAAATGAGATACTGTGTTCTTTAGTAATTTAAAGAACCATTACAAGGCTTCCATTGATATACTCTAAGGAAACGAAAGTAGGAGGTATATGTCACTATAATCCACTAGCTAGAAAACCATAAAGAATTCAGTTAAATGGGCCTTAAGGTCTCCTTTACCCTTATATTTATCAAAATTTAATGGTTCATATCTTGGATGAAATTATATCTATAGATACTCCATGTTGAATGGGTAGGAACACATGTCATCCAACTTAAAATTCTTGGTCTTTTTCCCAATTTGGATGGTGGTAATTGCATCCTTCATTTGTTACAGTTCTTGTGCCAAAAAAATAGATGAAACATTAGCCTAAGTTCAAGGATGAGTGGTCAAAGGTGGAGTACCTTGATTGGGACATAATGGAGGCATGGTTTGTTGTGGAATGTTGGATTGATTAGGGAACCAACTAGGAATGTGTAGTCATTGATTAGGATGCAATTGTTTGAATTTCATGCATTTTGGTGTGATATTCTGGTTTAGGTTTGGTAAATAGGCCTAGTTTTGGGGGAATTATGGCTAAGATGGAAAGATATGGATTTGAGGGAAGTGTTATGTTAAATAAGGCCCTATCATTAGATTTGTGGCACATTTGGAATAAAAGGCAATTATTTCCTAATTGGTACTTGTTGAATAGTTGTACCTCCTTATTACAAGAACACTTATTATGAAGTAGATGTTTGTAGAGTGTTTGGAATTTGTCATTGACCAATGGACACATGTTGTTGATTAGAAAATGTTTGTGATTATAAAGGCATGTTGTTCTATGACTATTGAGGTATACTTGTCACTACCTAGTGAAGTGGAACATTGATTTCCCCTTTCTAAGGTGGTCAAATGTTTGAAATCTACTATGTTAGTATACTAGATTGTGCCTGATGTTTTGGAATGTTATTCATCACCTATTGTGGTGGATTAACATTCATCATGTTTTTGAGGCACAACACTAGTTGGCATCTGACTACTTAATCCTTGTGGTTACGTGATTGATGAAATAGTTGGTTGAGGATTAGATGTAGCTTATCATGGTTGGGAGGTATAAATTCCTACATCCTATTATTGTAAACCACCCATGATATTTAATAAAGGCACTTGTTGTGGACTAGTTTTTGATGAATTTAAACCACTTTTTCTTGGATAAGATTTCACTTGCATGTTATCCACTATGTTTGGAACATTTATCTGTGTAGAAATAGTAGACTCTTGTATAATAGATGGGGCATTGAAGATGTCTCTAAATGAAGTGATTTATGAGAATGGGGTTATACCTAAATTATCTTGGCATTTTAATTCAATTAATACTCATATTTAAGGAGTTATATTGATGAGAGGAGCATTTGACATGGCCATGTTATTAAAATTATGTGCTAAGTTCAAATAGGTTTGGTATGCTTGTTACATTTATAAAAAGTGGTCCTCTATGAGAACGTTTCCTATGAAAAGAATATTGGGGTTTTGATATGACATCGACATGAGCACTTGAGTATTTATATAAGAGGCATCTTCGATGGTTTGGTTATAAGGTAAATTTAAAGGCACTTGAACTAGACTAAGAAAATTTTCATGGGGGATGTTTGCTAGAAACTTGGCCCCTACCTTTGCAGCTATGATTAAAACTTCATCCTTGTTTTCAAGAAAGTGATGATCAAACAAATAAGGATCATATGTTGATGGAATAATAACATAGTATGGTTGTTATTTTACTTGTTCTATAACTAATGGTACACTATTAAGGTACTCTATAGTTTAATCTTGGTCCTACTCCAAGTATGGAGGCATATTGACCAAATAGTTTGCTAGAGGATCTTGGCTTTGTTCCATAGATTGAGTATTATAAGGAATATAGGGATACATCTCAAAAACTACATTATCACCATAGGGGTCTTGAATAAATTCATCTTGTGTGACCATATTATAATGTCCTGGATTATACATGGATCCATTACGAGTGTAATGAGACATATTCAAATAAATGATGAATGTTTTGTGAAAAATATGCTTAGAGTTATATAAACTCTTAAAAAAAAAATCCAAAGTACAAATGGTTCAAACTTGGTCCAACTTGGTCTAAAAATTAGATTTGTGTCTCCACAAAGGTTTATGCTAAAACTTGGTATAAAACAGTATAACATCAAATATCTTACACAAAAGGTCAAGTGGATGAAATAAAATTGAAATGTCAAAATCTAGGTTCAAAGTGTTTTAAACAAGTCTAATCTAAAAACAAAAGTTTCTAGGTCTTTTGGAGAAGGCATAAAAGCAAGGACCAAAATAGGTATTGCTAGGTCTTTTGGAAAATACACAAAAACTAGACTTTAAATAAAATAAGATAAGAGATTTTAATATAACAAATTTTAAACACTTTAGCATAAAATAGGAATTCATATTTAAAAATGAACTTGGTCATTTGGTAAAATACATGAAACATTAGGCATATATAAAATAGACCACTTCCCCAAATCTAGGCCCAAAAATAGTTTTCAATTTGAATAAGAAATCAGGCTAAGTTACACAACCAAAAGAGAAAGATTGATGTTTAGGCCAAGTTTACATAAGGAAAAGGTATAAATAAATAAATATTTGGATTTGAAATTGTCAAGACTAATTTTGAACTTAACTTAGATAACTAATCTTATTTAAGCAAACAACAAGCTTAGACAATAATGGACAACATGACAACACTAGGTAAATATTTCAAAAGGCACATGCAGATTTGGTTTGTAACTTGGAATTTAGACACAAGGAAATAATTATGTGAAATAATTTTAGAAACATAACAACATTGTCATGCTCTAAAATGTATGAAAAAAAATTTATTTCAAAACTCAAAGGCATAATATTTGGAATGAATTAGGCAGTGTAATAACACCCTTTTCAAATAAGTGAAAAACATAAACAAAGGTTGACAAAAAGACTAAGGCATAGGTATGGTGTCAAATGGATAGTGTAATACCTCCTCAAACAAAGGAGTGATGTATAAATAATACTTGTTTTTGATGTGGTATGAAAATAAAATAGTTATAAAAAAGATCATGTAATAAAGGACAAAATGACATAAACACCTAGTTGTAATGTCTTAAATCCTAAAACTAACAAGGTTGTATAGTATTATCATATTACATAATTATAATTAATCTTGAGAGGATTTTAATTATTAATCCAAAAAGTAAAATTTCATGAAAATTAGGGTTTTTAGGCCCCCTCTTCTCTCAAGAGTTTGTATTATGACATGGAACTTTGGGTTACTCACTCTGCATCAACAATATGTCCATAACACATGGATTTATTCTAAACAGACATTTTTTGCTCATTTCTAGATGGTCCCGAGTGTGGTAGACATTAGATATGTAATCACATCATTTTGATCTATGTCAACTGGCTTGTTGTGAAAATTCCTTGTCCTTTTCACAACCACTACATCTATTTCTTGCTCAGTGTGGTGCAATGTATGTGTTTGGCCTATGTTATAAGGTTGAGTACCACTAACGGATCTTATTTTAACTACTCAAAAAAAGCATCCTAATGGATCACCCTTAATTTATATACCCCACCATAGAGTGGGGTTGAAATGATGTTGTGAGATAAATTACTAGGTCAAAAACCTATGAAGAGGTGATTAATTCATGCTCACAAGCCAAAATGCATGAAAAATAAAGACAAGTGAAAAGAATTTAGGGTCATTTTGGGGTCACCCAAACCATAGAAATTTGGGGAGGGCCTTAGCAACTTTCCTTTCACACTTTTAGATTAAAGTGACAAAGGTAAATAATGAGTTTTTTTTATCACCCGAATTACCTAAAGGGGAGGGTGGGGGGAGAGCATACACATGTCACTCATTTTGCTAAAAATAAACAACTTCAAAAAACAAGCATAAAATGAAAAAATATTAAGAGTTATCTAAATAATGTGAAAGTTTATTTTATTTTACTAAAACAAAATGTGTTGGGAAATTTGGGCCCATTGGTATTTGTTGTTGAAAAACTTTGAAAAAGTGAAAATGACTTAATCAAAATAATTTTTAGAACACCAATTTGAAATGTGAATTTTTCAAGTTAAAAGTGTTTTAAACATCTGATTTTGGCCTTTGGGTCTTGCAAAACATGTTAGGGATTCCTTTTGCTTAGAAACACATCATGAGTGAAAAAATTATTTATCAAATCTTGCTCTTAGGTTTCTAATTTTTAACACACAGTGCAAAACTTTAGAAACATATATCAATACCATAACTCTCTTTACAAAATCATCACTATCAAAAAAATACTACAACTTATGTGAAAACATAGTATTAAAAGCAATATCACTAGTCTAAGTGAAAATTTATAAAAATAAAGATAATACCACCACTTTGAGAGTCATGATATTGCAACTAAACCTAAAACAATTAGCCAACTGCTATTAGTTTAATACAATATCACTATTTTTTTTTAATAAAACTACAAAACTTCTATCAATATTCTAATTCTCAAACTAGCGATATTGTAATATCACTATTCTTAAGGTAATATCATGGCTATTAGATTAGTGATATTAAGATATCACAAATTTAGTTACAAGCATAAATGGTTAGTAAAAACCTTGATAGTTAGGCACAAAAAGGCAATAAATATTACAAAACCATGACTGTGCAAATAGTGATATGCATCAATATAATAATTCGAAAGGGAAAAACTATGACTGTATAGAGAAACTTCATGAATTTCATAAAAATGTCATTTACTCTTCGATTTTCACCCATTTTGATAATAAAGCTTAAGTTTTTACATGAAAATCATTGGGGGAATGCTCTAAAAGGCCTTAGGAACAAATTTTTATGGTGCATGTCCCACTGGGCATGCCAACATGTGAAAAAGGATTGAAATAGAGGGTAGGTTAGTTTTGTATTAGGATCATAAAAAAAATGAAATGAACACATTAAAATATTAACACCTCTATACTAGACACTAGGGAGAGCTTAGGTAATAAAACTAAATGAAAGCACAACAAAAAAAGAAAACAAATAACTATTTTACCTTCCTTAGAGCTCTAAATGGCTTGTTGAAAGGCTTGCTTAGATTGTGCATCAAGAAGTCTTTGATAATGGAGGTTTTTTGGCTCCTTGGAACCTTGGATTTGATGTTTCTTGGCTTAATATTTGGGCATGGTAACACTACTTGTATGAGTCTTATGGAGTAAATATAGCATAATAACTCTACAATATCTAAGCTTAGAAGTGAAGGGGTATGTCATTGTATTTATATCCTTAGGAATTAGCTCTCACCTAAGGTGAGTTAAGGTTGAGTTTAGGCTTGGAATGAGTTCAAAATAAACTTAGGTGAGTTAAAACTAACTCTAGTTGAGTTAATAGTTATCATGTAATTATAATTTGTAAATACTAAGCATGGCTCTCAAATTAGATGTTTTAGGATATTTTTAAAGAGCTTGACAACTCATAAAGGCAATGATGAAGGGCTTGTATATTTTAAATTTTGGAATTTCCAATTTTAGATATTCATTAATTTTAAATGGATAATTAATTTTGATTATCACTTTATCTCTTTAAATATTTGATCAAGTGCCCTACTTAATAGGTCCATAGGCCAAATTTATAGTTGTGGTTCCACAAGGTGATTAGGGATAAATCTGCTAAAGGTTATTATTGTATATGATATAATATCCCAATTAGGTATGTATCAACTTGATTATAAGCATTAACGAATGATACAAAATAAAATTTGGGATGTTTAGTGATTCTTAGGATTAATTTTCAATGGTTGGTATGAATCAGTTTAAAGTTCAGTGAAAGCTAGTTGTGGCTAGTTTTAGGTGTCTACAATAATATTATTGATTAGCTATTAATGTGATCCCTAACATATATTTATTAACATTTCCCCCTTATTGTTCACATGGGTGAATATGAATTACATGGACTTAATTTCTCCATATTAACCGCCCCCCCCCCCTAATTTAACTCATAGGTATCACTTTCATCTAGTAATATGTCTAGTTTTCAAAAATAGAATGTTGATAAAGTTATTGCCTTATAACATAGGCTTATTTAATAGTTTTTAATAATATAATATATTGATACATAGATAATATAGATAACCTATAAACAAAACAACTAAATATATTGAACAATTTAGGAAGCTCCTAAAATATATAAATGAAAGGAAACAATTACAAAATAATTAAATGTTACTTTTTATTGCCACACAAAAATTATTCAATAAAATGGAAATAAACACTAAAATATTTAAATGTACTATTTTTTAAAAACATATTGTAGATGATATTTTATGATTATATAACACCTCAGTCTTGTACAGTTGGTAAAATCAGACCTTGACTATTTATCTTAGTTCTCTACCTTTATTGCTTCCACTCATCTTGCATCTACTCTATCTTTGTGCCTCTTGGCCTATATCTCTTAGTTTGACCATTATTATATTGATGACCCATGTTTTCTATCTTTGCCAAAATGCTTAAAATGTACTAATCTTCCATCTCTACAAGTTTTAAACATGTAACTATTCTCCTACTCCCTAGACACTAATGTCTGAGCTAGACAGAAGCATCAATGTTACTATCATATCCTGATGTAATTATCAAGTGCCCTAAAGTCATCCAATTTACAAATGAAACTATTTATGATTTAAAATTGTTATTTATTCTAATAAAAAACAATGGGAAGTTTTAAGATGTGGGAATTGCGACTTGAAATAACCTCCAGATTTTTAAGAAGCTAGTTTTTCTCTATATCAAGTAGATACTAGGAAAAGGGATAGGAATATTAATCAGAAACACAAATGCAAGAAAGAAAATCTAATCTATGGCGATGTGCCTGAATGTAATTCAAACTTAATCTTGAGCACAATGAGACTATATGTAGGATTCATTTACATTTAAGAGCAAACAAGTGCATGATCAATATAAAAGATGGAAATAATAGAAACAAAGGCTCACAACATAGACTAATTTTGCAATGATATATAAAATGTCAACAAAGGCATAGGGTTCAATCTTCTTATTTGAATTTTCTAGTCACATAAAAGGCACAGAAACATGCATAGTTATATAAAATTTTCAACTCAAGAAAATGAGACAAAAGCAAATGACATTCCTAATCACAACTCTAAAAAGCCTATGACCTAGACTAATTTTGCAAATGACACAAAAATACCAACAAAGGCATAGGATTCAATCTTCTCATTAATTTTTGAGTCACATAAGAGGCACAAAAACATGCACAGTTACATAAACCTTACAACTTAAGAAGATAGAACAAAAGAAAATGATATTACTTAGTCATAGCTCTAGAAAGTCTAAACTCTTTACAATAATCTCTCTCAAAAATTCTCTCTGATATCTCATCCTTTTTCTAGTGATCTCTACACCCTTATTTATAGCCTTGGATTCACTCTAGATTGTCTGCTTGTTCCTAATCTAATGACCCAACTGAAATCTAACTAAACTGGTAGTGTCTAATAGAAGATATTTTATAGATTCTGAAATGCTTTGTCTTCTGGCAGTAATTGGCTGAAACAGATTGCAGGATGCTCCCTTCTCTTAAACACTAGATAACACTTAGCCAATTTTTTAAAAATCTTCTTATTACTTAGGAAACACTATAAAATGACACTTGGCATGTTTCACAGCACCTATTGAAGACACATGACACTTTTCACGTAACTTATACTCTTTTGTGTCTTTGCTCAGGAGTGTTTCACCTTTGACACTTGTCATAATCCGCTTCCTCAAAAATTCAACATCTTAAAAGAAAATAAGACCCACATCATTTCTTACCTAAGTAACTTTAAAAGGGACACAAGGACAAGTGGAAAACTCTGTTGCTTCATCAAAAGACATGTGGCAATCTCTGCTTTACTCATCTGGGGTTACGTGGTGATCTTTGCTGCTTGTAGCTACCCTTTTAGAAACCTGTGGAAGATGACACGTGGTGGTCTCCACTTTACTCTATTTATACCATAGAAACAAATGAGTCTCATTTCATATTTACACAAACATCGACACCTAGCAGCTTCCACTTGCTTCAGAATAAACACTTAAGACCCACCATGGTCTTTATTATATCAGTGAAGCAAAATTGAAGATAATTCAGATCACGACATGTGGTGGCTTTTGCTCTCTTTTTCCAGGGTACGTGGCATCTTCCATTGATTTTTGAAAATCAAAACTAAGACCTTCCACGACTGCCACTTGGCATTTCCACTTTATCTTGATACTTAGCTTGTTAAAACCTTTTGATGAAAAGAGATGCAATGCGGGTGTCGATATGAAACCGCAGATGATGACACTTGGCATGTTCCGCTGAGTCACTGTGAGATATGTGGCACATTCTAACCAACTCATAGAAAATATGAAAGGTGCCTCATATGATGACACTTGGCATTTCCACTTGAGAAAGGATGCCTCAGAGGATGACACTTGTCAGCTTTCGCTTTACCCTGACACTTAGACAAAAATGAATCAAAAAAGAAAATAGAGCCCATGCTCTATTTCAAAACTCCACCATCTCTGACCAAAGTATGTGAAGACAAAATTTCATAGTGCATGAGTAAAAAAATAGAATGAAACATAGAGTAAATTTTTACTCTATAGTTATTGGCGACCCCAAGGACTTTCAAGCCTGCTCAAAAAGAAACCACAACTCCCGCTAGATCAAAATTTCAAAATCACAGCTTTAGCAATGTTGTCTATTAGGCTGACCACTCATCATTAGATAACCCTTGCTTACTCTGCAACTCATTGAAGGCTAAATCAAGGTTAATAATATCCTTGTGTGAAAAATGTTACAAAATTTGAACCGTAGCCTTCAATTTGAATTCAAGCTAGGAAACAGGAACCAAGATAGCTTCTACTTCAGGGACTGATGAATCATCCCTTAGATCTTGGAAAACTATTTGATCATTCTGTTTGGCCAATAGCAAATGTTCAATTTATTCTACCATCAACACAGTGTTGTCATCAAGAAATGGAGAAGGAAAACCTAATTGTACTAGATCTTCAACATGCTATTTCATTTCATTGATTCCTTCCTTCATGACATCTAGAAGCTCTCTACAATTGGTGGTTATAGAATTGCAATTGAGAACCTCATTTACTTGCTTGGCAGCAACCATTCTATCACTGATTCCTGCTGCTAACAACATTACATCTTTTGCAAGTCCATTACTCTCCCAAAGACTATATCTAGAGTGTTTACAACTAAACTCTCCACCTTTTTACACAATTTTTGTGCATTTAGCAAGAAGATGAGAGACGGCCTGAGTTGAATAATCTTCAAAGAGATTCTCTTCCACATGGATTCATATATCTCCTTTACCAGACTTAATACTCTGACATTCCTTGGCCTATTGGCCAACTCTAGTGTCAATTGTGTTGTTCTCTATTGCTCTACTTGATATTGGGCTTGTATGACCATAGTATTATGTTGTTCACTTAGCAGATTTTGTTGTAATTAGGTAACCTAAAATAGGTGTCCCTCACACTTTTCTTACAATGCTACTTTTTCATGCCTAAGGGTCATCACCGTATCCTATAATTGTGTGAGCCTAGCCTTGAAAGAATAATTTTGGGCTTGAACTGCCTGATGAGTCTGAAGATAAATAGTATTTTGCAACTATTTATTTAGATTCTCTATTTCATTATCTTTTCTATTAATCTCTAAGGTCAAACTTTTACAGTTTGCCTTTTCCTTGGCTAGCTCAGCTTCCATCTTCTGTAGCCTCCTTGATATCTTCAAGTAGTCTTCAGTAATTGCAAAAGTGGATTCAGTCAGCAGCTCAATTTTGTCTTGTGACCTAAAGAGGGACATGTCAATGGCCACCACATTCATCATGTAATCTTCTAGCTACATCTACTCCATTGGCTTTATTACATTTGGTGACAAATGAGTCACCATCAATTGCTACTAGATGGGGTTAAATTGTGACCGCAGATGGGGCATAACCAATGTTTATTTTCCTTAATCTTCTTTTTCTCTCTTTGGGCTTCCCTTGCCTTCCTAGCAGCATCTACTTGGGTTCAAAAGGTAGAAAGAGAGGTAATGTTCCCACTCGCAAAAGGATGTCCTTGTGGTAGACCATATTGAATAGCCAATTGTTGGCTATGGGTAATCTGAGGGGAAAGTTTCTTGGAAATAGAAGGGGAGAAATGAGGTAATGTTAAAGCTTGAGGTGGCACAGATGGGGAAAAGTGAGAAATAGGAATGGCAGAAGTGGTAGGGGATGTCATCTAGCTAGATTAAATCATCATGCCAATAGGAAAATAAATAGATTGAGAAGGAGAGGGAGGAATAATACTTACCTAAGGAGCAATTATAGTACCCTGTAATTGGCACTGTGGGGTGTCTGTCTCCTCTTTTAAAGCAAATTGAAATTACACCCTCTTTCATTTCTTGGGTGTCTCTTCTTTTGGCTAAATTTTAGCTCCTTTCAATGATACTTGTGGGGAACTAGGAATATCTATAATCAAGACCAATGGGGAAGCTTGTGATGGTGCAGGCACCACATTTTTTTGCTTTTCTATGGTGCTGAGAGATTGGGGCCAAACTGATACGGTTATTATAGTTATAGTTTGCTCTAAGGCTTGTGAATCTTGGCTTGACCCCGCCCTAGCTTCTTGATCTTCACCCAATGTTAGAAAATTACTTGTCTCTGGGCTAGATATAGGGGAGAGATGGCACTCATCCCATAGTTCTTCCCATCTCTCATCTTTGTCTACGTTCTCGAAATAATGGGTTATTTGACAAATTTCCTACCTATATTTCCAATAGGCCTCTATCTTCTCAGTATCCCAATATTTATTCTTTAATGTCCTCCTTAAGCTAGAAGTCATTCTAGATTTAGGATCATAATATCTCTGCTTAACATAGAATGTTTCCCAGGGTCTATTTTGTGGAAGGGGCAAGTCTGTTAACTCAACATAAAATCCAGGAGTGTCTTCCCTAGGATTTTTCCTGGTTTCCCAAAAAGGGTGGCCCTCATGTGCAATTCTAATTGTGACTCGGTTAGTTCTTATACAGGAAGATATGAAATCATTTGGGTCATAAACCCATTTGTCCTCTATTAAAAGGAAACCTAGAAAGGATAGATTTCTAAGCAACACAACTTCAGCATCTTTGGTTTCCAAAACCATGCTAGTTATCATCCATGGTAGATTATACATTTTTATTTTCCTCTTCCTAGAGCCAAATTCATTGTCAACTATGGATACCTACCTGGTGACCTCTAGGAATGCTAACCTAAGAGTCAAACTCTTAGGTAGCAATATTGGTTCCCCAAAAAAACCATGGACTCTTATAATGGTATGGTGGGATCCAGAATAGAAATTGTAAGGAATTGGGTAACTGGATAGAATATTTTAAACACTTTGGAATAATCTATTCATAACTGGTTCAGGACTGAGGTGGCAAAAAGTAGGGGTAACAAATAATTCCCAAAATTCATATGGGTCACTAGTCTTTGACAAAATGTGTGTCCATGCAGACACAAGAATGGTCCTTTGGAGATAAAAATTTGAGTCATACATATTAAGATACATATGTGGGGTAAAGAGGTCAGATTTCTAAAAAAGCATGAGGTGGAACAAATAGGAAGAATACCTGAACACTCCTTTTGATTTGAAATGGGCAAGTTGTTCTACAATTGAGAAAGCCATTTATTTAGAAAAGTTGAGCCGATACTCTTGAGTTTTGTCAATAGTCTTTAGCCTGAAAAGGATATCCATTTGTTCTACATACACTGCCATATCATCTTTCATGCCAAAGATGAAATCCATCATAGACAATGCATCTTGGCTAGCTTGTGCGAATTGGGCTCTTGGTGTAGGGAGTGTGGGCACCGTAGTGTCATCATCACCCATTTGTAATTTGGATCTCAAGAACCTTGACTGAGTGGTGATGTTTGCCCACATTCTTTGCATTTTAGCAATAGTGGGAAACATAGCTGTACTATCATGATATAAGACTAACATATCCCTGATAGCTTGCAATTTGATTTACACTGTGAATGGACCTCATTTAATGGTGCATGAAGGTGCATGGAACAAGTCTGCACATAATTTGACTAGGTTGGGGCATGGATGCATAGCTAGGATAATGAATTGTGATAGCTGTGAAGTCCATATCCTCATGGCAAATGTTTCAAATTGCCCTACTCTGGCCCTCTATAGACACCTTTGATGTGCCCCTTCTCTAAGAGTTTTGCTACTAGCTCTTTGAAGAATTGGATTTATGATGCCATCTGTATAATCTTTTATTTTGATTGGATCACTTGATTGAACACCTTCAAGAAACTTAGTTTGTGGATAGGTCTTTAATGGCTGTGCAGGAGCTAAAGCATATGACTTACTCGAAAGAAACTTGTCAAGGGACTCATACATCCTAGCTCCTTGTTGTGAAGATTGTGCCCCCTCCATCTCTATATATTCTTTGTGGTAACTTGTATGAACTTTTTCAAAATAGAAATGCTTTCGTTGAAGAAAGTTTACTAGGCACATAAAATGCAAGTAGTAGGATATTTTCACAGACGTAGAAATGTTTGAGAACTTGTAATCTTTATCTCTTACTAAGAGGTATTTATTGACCTATCACATCTCAAAATGGCATTAAACTTAGATAACCATTAGTATATCCTACTCAATATTTATGGAATAGTGATATAAACACATTATGTAAGTGGAAACACAAGGTACCTTGGGGATTTCTAAAGATTTGGGAGACATTCAATGTATTGGAGAATTTTTTGAAAATTTTGAAAATTTTGAGCTGTCGACTATGTGTTCAAAGAACACTTATTTAAAAGAAAAGTGGGAAAACAAAAAATGGGAAAACAAAGCAATACGAAAAGTGGAAACTACCTAACTACATTAATCAAGCATCTTTATCTCCCTCCTGGATCAAAAGAAGAATTCCTAAAGTCTCTTTCATAACAAGCTAGCTTATATTTCCACACAAGTGATTGAATTTGATATAGCTCTAATGACTTGCTTTCTTTGTATGCCATGGTGTCTGACCTGCATTTGGGTGAGTCTGAGCCTACTTCCAACATATATAGACTCTTCTTGTTCTTGGAAGCTCGTCAAATGCTGGCTCTTGATATTGTTATGTCTTATCAAGAAACTAACAACTATTTGCTCATTAACAGAAGCCTTTTGACATATATCATTTATTGACTTAACTCCTTCTGATTCAAACTCAGGATCATCTTTTTTAATGACTTCAAAATTACCAACCTCTTGAAAGGATAATTTTGAAAGAGTGCAAGAATTTTGCATATGTAACTAATTCTCAATGTTATCTTGTTCCTCTGCAACTGGCTCACAGCTTCCCTGAAAAATAGTATAACCTAATCCAATGATTTCAAACAAATCATTCAAATCATGATCAAGGAAATGTACATGATCTTCCTCATCATCTTGCAAAGTAAGAATAAAATCAAAAATTATTTCTTCTTCATCAGAGACTAAGGCATACGCTTGTGACTTCTCATTCAAAATGTTGAATTCATGTTGAGAGACCCAAGGATTGATAGAAGAGGTATCTTTTAACTTTTCTTCCTCTAGAACATTTGGGATTTTATGATCTTCATCGAGTATAACGTAAGTGCCCAGACCAATAGAATCATAATTTCCATATGAGTCACTTTGCATCATAGCTAATAAATGATCATTTTCTTCTTCTTGATTATATCTAGTCCTTTCACCTAGCTCCTCAACAAAAACCCTTTCTTCTTTATTCATCATAGCATGGGATACCTTTAACTTTGTAGTAGGTTCATTGGTGATATGATCCTTATATAATGGCTCAGATAATGTCTTCATCTTTGAACCATATTTAGTTCTTAAAATGAGTTGAGACCAATCCAAGGACATATATCCTCCTATCTTGGCTATAAAGTCTCTTGATAAACATAAGACAAAAATAGGAGGTATATCTATCACTACTACATCTTGATTTACAATTATATTGGGACAAGCATATAATTATAATTAGAGTTGTTTAATTCTCCCTATCATTTGTACTGCTTTGCCATCTAGCTGTATGACTCCTTTAATGAGTAGTTCATACTTAATTCCTAAAGCATCAGCTATCTACTTGGGCATTACTGTAGTATTAACCCCTGAATCAATCATTACATTATGCAGCAGTTTCTTACCCACTATCAAAGTTAAATATAAGGGATCTAGTTTGGATTTGCTTACCTCTAATGTATTATTCACCAGGGCTATTTTTTGCAGATGAACTGTATCTTTGAGCTTTTCTTTTTCAACAAATCTTTCTTTGATAATAGTACCTTTAGGCACTGCTTAGCCTTGTAGAGCTTCTTGTATTAGTGTCTTCTATTTAGGAATATCCAATATATCCCATATTGATACTTGTGCTAGAGTTTTCTTTAATTGATCCACCACATTTATTGGTCCCAAAGTCTGAGTTCTTTGAGAGTAAGGATATCTTGTTTTTTCTTGAATTTGTGCAAGAATCCCTTGATTTTGCATCAACTGAGGCACTTCTTGTCTGACAGATGTGTTTCTTTGTCCTTTCAATGGATAATTCTCCATGACTTAACTATTTATAACATCAAGCTATTCCACCATCCTTCTCTTTGATTTGGTGTAATAATCAGATTGCACCACTGGTTTTTTGGAGGTAGATGCTTCATTCAAGAAAATTGATTCTTCATCTTCAACCCATGAGAACAAAGCATGTTTTAGGGTTATTTCTTCCTCTTTTTGCAAGGACATACCTTGCATCTAAGCCACTAGGATTGAATTATGCATACCAAAAGACTAGTAGGCTTGATTGTCATTGGAACCTACAAACTGACCATCCATTCTTCTTTGCTCTACCACCTTTTGTTTTAGATTACCCATAGGACAATCTCTAGGTGCACGAGCATTATTTCAAGGGAAACACCAGGCATTAGTTTTATCCACATATTTATTTTTCCCTAGAACAATCTCCCTATTTTAATTGGGAGGAATAGTCTGTGAGGGTGTGGGGACTACAACTAATTGGTTTGTTGGCTGATGGTTAGTTTGTCTTGGAGGACCCTGATATTGGTTTGGCTAAGATGAAAATATGTTTCCTTGATAGCCTTGATATGGAGGCCTAGGAAAAGTATTCTATAGTCTTTTTATATTGATCAGCTCATTAGAAAATGTCCTTAGGATATTCTTGATATCATCCAGCTTAGATGACTGAGTGAGGACAATTTCTTTAGAAGATGATTGAGGATAGGTGTACATAGACACAGGTGGGGCTATAGATTTAGGGGCTTCTTGAGGTAATGGCAAGAAATTTTCTAGGAACATGGGCATGGGAGGCCTTGGAGGTAACTTTCCAGCATCTATTAAATTTTTCTCAGCTCTGACCACATATGCATAAGCCTCTAGCAAAGTGTGTCCTCCAAGTGACTGAATCATAATAGATATATCTAAATTCAAAGCCTTATGATAAAACACTATGGCCATACCTGTTAATGGTCTAGCTATAACATGGATTCTTTCCCAAGTCTTTTGAAATATAGAATTGAAGTCAGTCATGGCTTCTTGTGGTCCCCTTTGAATGGTAATTAATTGATGTAATAAAGAAGACTTATCACCCTTCTCTATAAATATTTCAAAGAAAAGATCTCCAAGCTGATCCCATGTAGAAATGGTATTTGGTGTCCAAGACTGGTACCATTCTAAAGCTTTCCCTTCAAAAGAAGCTGATAATAGTCTTATGGCCACATCTTGTTATGTGATAACATGTATAGCACAGACATCTGATACATCATGAAGATGTTCTTCAGGTGTTTTAGAGTCTTGCCCACTGAATTTGGGTAGAGATTTTAGGGCATTCACTGGGATAGGGTCCCAAGTGGCTAGGGGTATTGGAATAATCAAGGGATTACCGGTGTTCTAACTTGCATAATTTCTTGGGGGTATAGGGGCTCCTATATTTGTTTTGGGTATTGGTACAAACTTGTTGGCTCTTCTTCTTGGACTTGTTACCAAAGGTGGTAAAAGAATACCTATATTTGTAGTAGATTGTGATCTGGTTACTGGTCCATAGCTATGAATCCCCATAGCCCTTTAGTTCATATGATCTTGAAAGAAACTTCAAGATTGGTCCCACCAAGCATGCCAAAAACTATTGATGATTTAAAATTGTGCTTTATTCTAATCAACAACAATGGGAAGTTTCAAGATGTGGGAATTGTGACTTGAAACAACCTCCATATTTTTAAGAAGCTAGTTCTTCTCTATATCAAGTAGATATTAGGAAAAGGGATAGGAATATTAATCAGAAACATAAATGCAAGAAAGAAAATATAATCTATGTCGATGCACCTGAATGTAATTCAACCTTAATCCTAAGCACAGTGAGACTATATGTAGGATTCATTTACATTTAAGAGCAAACAAGTGCATGATCAATGTAAAAGATGCAAACAATAGAAATAGAGGCTCATAGCAAAGACTAATTTTGCAATGATATAGAAAATGTCAATAAAGGCATAGGGTTCAATCTTCTTATTTGAATTTTCTAGTCACATAAAAGGCATAGAAACATGCATAGTTATATAAACTTTTCAACTCAAGAAAATGAGACAAAAGAAAATGAAATTCCTAATCACAACTCTAGAAAGCCTACGGCCTAGACTACTTTTGCAAATGACACAGAAAATACCAACAAAGGCATAAGATTCAATCTTCTCATTAATTTTTCAGTCACATAAGAGGCACAAAAACACACATAGTTACATAAACCTTCCAACTTAAGAAGATAGAACAAAAGCAAATGATATTACTTAGTTACAGCTCTAGAAAGTCTAAACTCTTTACAATAATCTCTCTCAAAAATTCTCTCTAATATCTCATCCTTTTTCTGGTGATCTCTGCACCCTTATTTATAGCCTTGGATTCACTCCAAATTGTCTGCTTGTTCCCAATCTAACAACCCAACTAAAATCTAACCAAATTGGTAGTGTCTAATAGAAGATATTTTATAGATTTTGAAATGCTTTGTCTTCTGGCAGTTCATTGGCTGAAACAGATTATAGGACACTCCCTTCTCTTAAACTCTAGATAACACTTAGACAATTTTTTGAAAATCTTCCTATTACTTAGAAAACACCAAAAATGACACTTGGCATGTTATGCAACACCTATTCAAGACACGCGGCACTTTATGTGTAACTTATACTCTTTTGTGTCTTTGCTCAGGAGTGTTTCACCTTTGACACTTATCGTAATCCGCTTCCTCAAAACTTTAATAGCTTAAAAGAAAATAATATGCATAACATTATTTACCTAAGTAACTTTAAAAGGGACACAGGGATAGGTGGTGAACTCTGTTGCTTCATCAAAAGACACATGGCAATCTTTGCTTTACTCATCTAGGGTTATGTGACCTCTGCTGCTTATAGCTACCCTTTTAGGAACCTATGGAAGATGACACGTGGCAGTCTCTGCTTTACTCTATTTATACCATAGAAACAAATGAGTCTCATTTCATATTTACATGGACATCGACACCTGGCAGCTTTTGCTTACTTCAGAAACAACACTTAAGACCCACCACGGTCTTTGTTATATCAGTGAATCAAAATTGAAGATAATTCAGATCATGACACATGGTGGCTTCTGCTCTCTTTTGCCAGGGTATGTGGCATCTTCTATTGCTTTTAGAAAAGCAAAATTGAGACCTTCTGTGATTGTCACTTGGCATTTTTTTCTTTATCCTGATACTTAGCTTGTTAAAACCTTTTGCTAAAAAGAGATGAAACATGGGTGCCGATATGAAATTGTGGATGATGACACTTGGCACATTCTGCTGAGTCGCTATGAGATACGTGGCACATTCTGACCAACTCATAAAAAATATGAAAGGTGCCTCAGATGATGACACTTGGCATTTCCACTTGAGAAAGGATGCCTCAGAGGATGACACTTGTCAGCTTTTACTTTACCCTGACACTTAGAAAAAAATGAATCAAAAGGAAAATAGATCCCATGCTCTATTTCAAATCTCTACCATCTCTGACCAAAGTATGTGAAGACAAAAAAATTTGGCACGTGACTAAAAAAATAGAATGAAACGTAGATTAAATTTTTACTCTATGAAAACATATCTTAATGGTTGGCATGGGTGATTTAATGTGAATTATTAATCCATAGGAGAAAACAAACCTAACACCTACTGCTAACTAGTATCAAAAACAGGTTTTACAGGGACCTATAACCACAATTCAAGATCATCAAAAGACATACCCCAGGTTTTACAGAGACCTAGAAACTCAAGTGTTAAACAGCAAACCAGAAAATGGAACTAGTTATAATATCCAACTAAAAGGACTAGGACAGTAAGAACTAAAAGATCATATTCTTCTAATTCCATAATCATCTTCACCACTTCATTTCCATTCATAGCAGTGTCCTGTATATATATTTTCGCTGATGTGGCTACCTCTTGCATTGCTTTCTTCCTTGAGCTCTATCTGGTCCTCTTACTAGGCCCCCCCAAAGATTTTATTTCCTCATTTGCCCATTTTCCAATGTTTGCAGCAGCTGCACATATGCTAGAAGTAACCTCCTCCATCTTCATTCTGCTTTCTTTAATGAGCCTCCTTAGATTGTTCTCATATTCTTTAAGTTTGATAGGGATATCCCTCATCTGCATTTCTAGGTTATTGATTTTGTTTCGGTCGGCTTCCTGATTATGTTCCAAAGGGATTGTTATAAATACAATATCAAACCTCATTCATTCCTCAACTAGAAAAATACCAAAGAGACCATGACACTTAAAAAAAGTAGTCTATCAAGCATTAAATTGAAAAAAGATTCCTTATTTCTAGACCAATCATAGGGATTACACATATATAGGTCTAAAGTATTAAAATTTTACCCCAAGAACCTAATTTTCCAAGTTACAAGTTAATTCATTATTGTACTTGTTTTACACACATTGTATGATTCACACACAAGCTATCACATATGGGAGAACTACATCAATCTAAGGCCCTATTAAGATTATTGGTTGTGTAGGTAGTCTTTTGATATATGGGTCATTGGAGTCAGCTCAACATTGTGTGCCCACTAACCCACTTTCCCCCAAGATTACTTTGAATATGGAAAGGTAGGTTTTTGCCATTTCACAAGGAGCAATAGTGAATGACCTAGGTATGAATGCACCAGAGTAAAGGTGAAGAAAATCATATAAGCATCCAAGTGGTCACGTCATATTTCAATATATACTTTATACAAAACACTAAAATTAAACCCAAATAATAGTGTTGACATAACCTTCCCAGGCTGATGTTACTACCTAAAGATCTAAAAGTGTTAGAACCATAATCTAATAATTTTTCCATAATCTCATTCCTCCCTAATTTCAACCTATTCCAAATACAAAACTACATTAGAATAAGAACAAGCTATTTACTTCACTTCATTATTATTTTTATATCTAACATAGTTTTACTTTCCATATTTAGACTATTTCAACATAATAAATTGAGTGCATGCTTATATTTGAGTTTAACATCTAATTGGCTTTGTATAGATCATATTATCACCCTTGTGCCATTTCATTTCTATATACCCATTTAATCAATCTAAATAACACCAATATATATTCCATTTTAGGGTTAAACATTTGGTGAACCCAATTCGTGTCAATATATTTTTTTCTAGTTCTTAGTGTCTTAAACTAGTAGGTTTTAAATTACTATACTTTTTTAATTTCTAATTTTACTATTTTAAATACAACCTAGGCGTAGATCTATATTTTTGAGGTGTGCGTATTGAACATATTGAGATTACCCTCCACCCATCCAAGATGTTTCAAACTAATGAGGGACATCATACCTTAGATCATGATTATACCCATGTTGATAATGAAAAAATATTGATAGGGTTATTACAGAAGATCATGACAATGAAAATGTTAAAACAAATAAAAATTAGAAAATAAATCATGATCAAGTACATGAGATCACTTTTTTTGTGATCACATTTGATAAAACCCTAAAGATCTTGATGAATTCTTAAAAAATATACTTGAAACAACAAATTCCAAAACTATAGTAGAAGTATCCTTCCCTTTGAACATATTATAATTAAATACATATAGTGGGGGCATGGATTATGTGTTTAAACATTTTTCCATGAAACTACTATTGATACATCTAACATGGAATTACTCATTGTTTCAACACAAATACTGATTTCAAAGCATGTTACTACTCAAAACATGTTTTCACCCCCTTTGGTGACTACTCAAATTACTAATCTAAATCCAAATAGATCTAAAGTTCAATCATTCCTTAAAGTTATAAAGACCTTAGAATATAAGATCAAAAACATCAAAAAAATGCTTTAAAATCCCCTCATCCCATAGATTGACAATATATATTACAAAACCATCTTGCACTTGAAATATATTTATACCTCTTGCCAACTAGATTTCCTACACCTAATCTCACATTTTATGATGGCAAAGGTGATCCTAAACAACATATTTGAACATTTTATGCAACGAGCCTTTAATATGCCTCTAATGATAATTTTTTTACCAAATTATTTCCAATAATCCTCGAGGACTATTCTTTATGATGGTTATTTGATTGACCTCTCTAATCTATCAAAACATTCAATCCTCTTACTAACTAGTTCTTAGCACACTTTTCCATTAACATTTCAAAAAAGGTTTCTTACAACCAAATTACCAAAATCAAATAAGGAACAAATGAACCTATTAATGAATATGTAATGAGATATAAGATAATTCTAGCCAAAATGACCAATCTTATGGCAGACAAAGAGTTGAAATATATATTCAAGTAAAATTTCCTTGTTCCTTTACACAAGTCCATTATTTTCAATAAGTTAAAATATTTTGATGACTTATGCCATGTTGTATGGAATCATGAAATTAGTCTTATGTCATTAAATAAACTCAAGTATATATCAAACACACTAGCTACATCCACATCTAATACCAAATTCACAATTAGACCAAGTTATAAGGTAAACCCTCCTAAGTTTAAAAGGGAAACAACCACCATGGTTAACATAGTTTCATGAAAACCTAATATACGTGTCTATATAATGCACTAAGGAGATAATTTACATGTTTACCTGACTCCCCAATTTCATTACTCCCATGATTGTTAGATTGCCAATTTATATCTCTTCCTCATCCTATCAAAGTTGATATGAGTCAACCTATACCTAAAGAATATGATGTTAATACTTATTGTGATTATCATCAAGGACCAATACATTCTACAAGTAAATGTTTTAACTTAAAACCCAATAAACAAGATCTTATTAATGATCAAAAATTATATTTAAGGATACTCTAAGAGAATCAAGTTCACAACCTGGTGATCACCATAAATAGAAAATATATAAAAATTCTTTAAAAGACCATTATAAAAAGGAACCATAAGTCTAAATGGTATATATTTCACATCCTCCTCCATCACATTATGGGAACCCACTATATGGGGTTATTGGTACTTACACATGCCATATAATTCTTATGGTTTAAATACCCACTATTAATTTTAATGATAATGAAATTAAGGATGGTGACTCTAATCTTCATTCTCTATTCATTCAAGCATACCTTGATAAACACCCCATATATAGTGTTACGATTGATAATGTTGAAAGTGAAAATGTTTGAACCATGACATTACTTACACATTTGGGTTATACTCATCATGATTTACACCCATATACCAGATCAATTAGAGCATTTGATAAGACCTTCCAGAAGGTTCTTGATGAAATTGACCTACCTTTATAGGTCAGTCCTACACTTATGATTATTAAATTTTCATTTATCCCTTCCACATGAATCTTTGATATGTTATTAGGAAGACCTTAGATACATACTCTTTGAGTAGTAGCTTATACAATGTATGGGTGTGTAAAATACACTCATGCCAATCATGTAATTAAAAATTCTATAATTTGATATGAGCATCCTCTTGGAAAAAATAAACTTATACACAAATAACTAGATATTAATCCTAATAAGGACAAATCACTACAAAATGGTAAATAATAATCAATCCCCATCACTAGGTAGCCAGTAATTGAGATACCATTACATTAGAGACATACAGTGGACTCTAGAGAATCCCCATCCTATACTACACACTGTGTTAAGATATCTAGATCACCTCAAAATGCACATATTATTGTTATTCCAAATAAACACACAACACTAAATGATGGGTTACAAAAACTTATACCCCTATTATGACTACTATTTCTTGGCAACCATAGATCTTATTTTACATATGTAGAACACCATTGATACCAAAGTGATAGATATTACACCTATACATACTCCTTAGTAGTGTAACCCAAGTATTAAACTAGATTCATAGTGGGGAGATAGTTATTTCCATCCATTTGATGACATAATAATATGATCTTATATATATATATATATATATATATATATTTTAAATTCATAACTCTAAAAACATTTTTGGCACTTACATGTTTTATTGGATCCTTAGTATCCATGTGTTACTTCCATATTCATGGATGACATACTAAGTTACTCCTATATACACATATGTGTCACACTTCTAATTGAGTATGATATAGGCATACACATATACATGATAAATTCTTATTTCATATGTTGTGCTTTCCCTCTAATCATATCAAATGGACATTGAGGGCATCCACTTATTTTATCTTGATACACAGGTTATATGATTTGATGATCACTCTACATTATCATGTTTGATCTTACATATGTACTTACAAATTCTTATTTTCCATGATTATATCTTACATGGGGTACTTGATATGTTATACACTTGACATAATTTTCCTAACATAATGGATCCATGGGATCCTATAACATGTTTATGCTAATTGATTATGTTTTACTTTATGTACTTTCTTGAGTGTATTGCATTATTTTTTTGAGAATTATAATATATGCCTTTGATTTCCGCCCTAGTGCCTATGTATGCTTTCATTGACATTTGCATATGTAATTATTTATTATATGGACATATGAATATGTCATTCTTTCTTTTATGGAAATTTAACTAAGTCATGTCCCTTTGAGTGTGAAAATTTTAAACGTAACCCTTATTTACATTCTCCTTGGACCATTACCTTTTCACTTGCTTTTGATTTCTCTTGTGTGTGTGCTTGTTTTCTTATTGAGAATTTTTTGATAATATATAGACATTTTCATGATTTATATCAATCATATTAGGCATTCATTTGATCACATTAGTTCTATGCACTTCAATGATACATATACCTAGACATGTTCCTTCTATATGTTACATGATTACATTCATAGATTATACAATTGTCTTATCATTTTGAGGTGAGGTAAATACCAGCTCCTATCTTTCCCTCACCTTAAAGGGGGGTCATATTAGTGGGGGCATGTCAAAGAGGCATGTTCTACACACTTGGCATAGTTTCTAGATTCATTGGGGTCATGATTTGGAAGAATGTTCTCCACACTTATTCAATACATGGTACTTATATTAGTTTTAAGATTCAGTGGAGGCATACCATATGGGCATGGATTCCACACATTCATAGTTTGTATATTTAGTGAGGGCATGCTTTGGAATCATGTTCTCGACACTCATTTAGTATATGGTACTTATATCATTTTTTAAATTTAGTAGGGGCATGCTTTGGAATCATGTTCTCTACACTCATTTAATATATCATACTTATATTAGTTTTTAGATTCAATGGTGGCATGTCATATGGGCATGCCTTCCACACATTCACAATTTCTAGATTCAGTGGGGGAATGTTTCAAAAACATGTTTTACACACACATATATTAGTTCTTAGATTTAGTGGGGCATGTCATAAGGGCATGCCTTCCATAGATTCATCAATTCCTAGATCTAGTGGGGGCATGCTACAGAAGTATGCTCTCTACACCTATTCAATATTCAACATCTCTAGTTTATAGTGGGGCATGTTTTGGAAACTTATCCTCCACATTTATACTTATATAATTTTTTATATTTATCCATATATAGTGGGGCCATGCTTTAGAATCATTCTCTCAACACTTACACAATTATCCCAATTGGCCAAAGCACATAGTTATATGATTCAAATTCACAATTATGGTAGAATTATATACATTGGTACTATTGTTATACATAGTTTTAGTAGGAGACATATCTAAGGTGAATATGCTATGTAACATGTTCCTAATATTGTAAAATCTAAATCATTTTTAGATTTAATAACTCTTTTATGGACTATTACCATATCATAGATTTTTTTATATTAATACCCCGTGGACTTTTATTAACTTTTATTGAGTCGATCTACTGTATTAGTTGGTTCACATTCTGGTATGGTTGAGGTGATAAAATCACTCAATATTTCCATTTTTTTAGGTTGGACTTGATCATCTATACTCACTAGGTTATAAGTATCATTAGGTTACATGGTTAAGCTAATCTCAACTACCAATTGGAAACTCACTTTTGTTCCAAATTTGGGGGAATGTGCCTCTCTCTCTCTCTCTCTCTCTCTCTCTCTCTCTCTCTCTCTCTCTCTCTCTCTCTCTCTCTCTCTCTCTCTCTCTCTCTCTCTCTCTCTCTCTCTCTCTCTCTCTCTCTCTCTCTCTCTCTCTCTCTCTCTCTCTGTATGGATATATGCATGTTAAATATTTATTATTTATTATAATCTTATTTTTATAGCCTTACAATAATAAATATTTTTCAAATCAACTTGCCAATATACAAGGAGATTATAAAAACACAAGGATGTACTCCTAAACCTTACTCTTTAAATTTAAATTATTTCAAGTACTTTCAACCCATGTTATATGCATTGATTTCATATTATAAAATTCTCTTGGTTGTAATTTATTCACCAATAAATTACTCAAACTAGGCACATACAAAGATAAGGTGAGAATAAACAACCAAATATACATTCTTTTGCTTTAAACTAGCAATTTCATTACTAAATTAAAGGGGGGAAATATAGATGATATTTTATAATTATATATCACCTGAGTCTTGTACAACTAGAAAACTCAAACCTTATATTTTCATCTTAGTTATTTACCTTTCCCACTTCTATACATCTCACATTTACTCTATATTTATGCCTCTTAGCCTATATATCTTAGTTTGACAATTTTATATTGATGACCTAGGTTTTATATCTTTTCCAAATGCTTAAAATGTACTTATATTCCATCTCTAGAAGTTATAAACATGTATTTGTTCTCCTTCTCCTTGGATAGTAACATCTAGTTTAAATAGTAATGTCAACATTACTTTCCTATCATGATGCAAGTGTCTACTGCCCTAAAGTCATCCAATTTCCAAATGAAATGTATCCTAATGGTTGACCTAGGTGATATAATACTAGTTATTACTTCAAAGGGAATGATATAAATACAAGATCAACCCTCATTCATTCCTCACCTATAAAATACCAAAATGACCAAGTCACTTATCAAAAGTACTCTATCAAGCACTCAATTGAACAAAAATTCCCTATTTCTATGCCAATCATAGGGAATACACATTTATAGTTTTGAAGTACTAAATGAAAATCCCAAGAGCCTGACTTGCCAAGTTACAAGTTAGGTCACTTTTATACTTAATTTTCACACATTATATGATTCACACACAACTTAACAGATATAAGAGAACTACATCAATTTGAGGACCTCTTTATACTATTGTATATATAGGTAGTGTCCTTTGATAGAGGGTTTATTAGGGTTAGATATACACCTTGTGCCCACTAACCCATTTTTTCGCAATATCACATTGAATATGTAAAGCTATGGTTTTGTCATGTCACAAGAAGTGATAATCTATTACCTAGATCTAAATGCACCAGAGTGAAGACAAATAAAAATATAGAATCATCCAAGTGATCACATCTTATTTTAGTAGATATTCCATACATGACACGATTGTCAAACCTAAAGAGTAGCATCGATGTAACTATCCCAAGCTGACGTTACTTTCTAGAGAGCAATAAACATTATAACCAAAATCTAATGACTATTCTAGTTTTTTTCTGACCTAATTTCAACTTATTCTAGATCCATAACTACATTAGCATTAGAACAATATAAGTACTTCACTTCTTTGTCATTTCTATATCTAGCATAGTTGTACTTTCTATATTTAGACTATTTCAACATAATAAATTTAATATATGCTTATATATGAGTTTAGAATTTAATTAGCATATTATAGATATGATTATCATCATTGTGCCATTTCATTTCTATATACTCCTTTAATCAATCTAGATAACAAAAATCTAAATTCTATTTTAGGTTTAAACACATGTTATCAATAACTAATTAAAACATAATGAACTAAAACACATAAAAAAATACAAAAAATACCATAACAAATATTTTAATCCTAAAGATATTAAAAATATATAATAAAATATTATAACAATATTAAAAAAATAAAATAGTGAAAAAATGACTAAACCTAAATGAAAAAGAAAACAACATAAAATAAAAGATCTAAATTAAAACTATGTGCTTCATAAAGTGGATTTTCCATCATCTTGAGTAGAGATTATATAGAGCATGTCATTTATTTGTTGAGGAAAGCTTTGGTTAGAATTGGAGAGTTGTGTTACTATATTAAAACTTGTAATAATTTTTGAGTGGAAGATGAAATACTCATGGGGTGAAGTGTTAATACAAGTTTGAATGTTGACTTCCAAGTTCAATGTGAAACTTTGTGTAGCTTATAGACCAATTTAGATGAGATATAATGGTTAGGTTCTTATGTTGTTTGTCATTCATTAAATCTTGGATCAGTCTTGATAGGTTATGGTATGTAGATATAATAACTAGTCAACATGCTCGATGTCAT